>OW388083.2:108638776-109071935 GCA_936449025.2 Sarcophaga subvicina
CAGTTACTAAAGTATACATACGGTTAAAAAATTTCTGAAATTTTTTGACCAAGCCGATTTCGTTGAAAATCTTTATAGTTTCCTTGATGTTACGACGGTCTTTTGAATTGGTTAAAAAATTTCTGAAATTGAATTGAATTGTGGCCCTGCACAGGCCCACAAAGGTATACATCCGATTTACAAATTTCACAAATATCTGAATGCAAAAGACCGTCTTAAAATCGAAGAAAGATGTCAGACAATTATAAAGATTTTCAACAAAAACGGATTAGTTAAAAAATTTCTGAAATTTGTTATCCGTATGTATACTTTTGTGGCTGAGTGTACATTCGTCCGAAACTTTTCCTTATTTTTCTCTTATTTTATGAAAAACATTAAAAAATTGTTTTTTTTATAATAAAATAAATACATAAACTATAAATTTTTATACAAAGTTTTGGTTAAAATTCATGAAATTGCTAAAATATATTACCGTACTAAGACCTTTGCTGTCCACTGTATATATTTTTTAATGTATAGTTTGTTTTGACGCTCACATTTTAATAATCCCCTTATTCAATCCTTTCTATGTCGTTATTATTTTTCTGAAGCCTATTCAAATCCTAATTTTGAAGTGGGTAATAAGGTATTTGCAATCATAAACCTATAAGTAGAGTGTTCCAGCTTGAAATTTTAAGTACACCTTACGTTCTTTCTTTAATAAGTATTTGAATTTCAATTTTTTAATTAAACTTTCTTTGACTTATCGCCTTGTAACATGTCATTATAATTTCAAGCAGTCTCTCGCGCAAATAAAGTAAACGTAACGTAAATGTTTCTCATAATGAATCCTCCTTTGCACTTTGATTTTTATTAAACATTTTACGTTGCTGCAACGTAATAAATCAATTAAGTGTTCTGTGTCATTGACAAGTACAAGATCACTTTTTTTTAAAGTTGAAATGACATTGACATCCCTAAAGAATACAATACAATAAGAAGAGTTCAAAAATTAACAAGCTGCATACAACATTCATGCATGCTGCAAGCAGCATCATGTTGCAAATTTAACAACTAACAACAAAAAAACCACTAGTTATTGCATATTTATTTATTTATGCATTTAAAACCGAATGAAAAGAAAAAATACAACAAATCGTTTGGCAAGACATGCAGTTTTGTGTTATTAAACTGATGCGATATTAAAAAGTTTGACTTGTAAGGACATTTCAAAAGGAGCCACTCAACATATTCAAAAGAATACCGAATTTAGAAAAGAAAACAAACAACAAACAAAACTGATTGCAAATGAAATTTTTTTACTTTCAAAAGACATATGCAATGACAGTTTACATAAGAACTTACAAATGAAATGAAATTTAAAGAAGCCGCCTTGCCTTGTAAGAGTTATTCTGAAATGAGTATACAATGTTGCGAAGGAAGTACACATGAATTTGGTGTTTTGTTTTCTTTTATGCAACAATAATTGATTAAAAAATAATGGAAAATAAATAATGAAGCTTAAAAGCTTTGGCTTTGAGTTAGTAAACAACGTTTAATTTAAAGCAAATAAATAAAAAAAAATTAATTATAATTTATGATTAAAATTAAAACCAACGCGACACACCCACCAAAAGCTGCAACTTCTTCATCGGTTTAACGATATTGATTTTCTTTTTACATACGCTACAGTAGAGTGAGTGATATTATGGGTTACTTGAAATATTTGGCTTTAATTTAGTCGCCGTCATATTTTACATTACTTCAGTTTTTTCTCCTAACGGAAAACGGATATAAAGGGTGTTTTTTATAGAGGTATAGAACTTTAAGTTGCAATAAAACAACGATGGATTATTCGATTGACATGAATTTTATTTATCCGAAAGGTAATCTTGTGGCATTACATTTTAGATATGATTTCTGGCATATGACCGCCACGGCTGGCGCGGATGTAGTCCAATCTGGACGTCCAATTTTCGATGACTTTTTCCAACATTTGTGGCCGTATATCGGCAATAATACGGCGAATGTTGTCCTCCAAATGGTTAAGCGTTTGTGGCTTTACCGCATAGACCAATGACTTTACATAGCCCCACAGAAAGTAGTCTAGCGGTGTTAAATCACAAGATCTTGGAGGCCAATTCACAGGTCCAAAACGTGAAATTAGGCGGTCACCAAACGTGTCTTTCAATAAATCTATTGTGGCACGAGCTGTGTGACATGTTGCGCCATCTTGTTGAAACCACATCTCCTGGACATCATGGTTATTCAATTCAGGAATGAAAAAGTTAGTAATCATGGCTCTATACCGATCACCATTGACTGTAACGTTCTGGCCACCATCGTTGTTGAAAAAGTACGGACCAATGATTCCACCAGCCCATAAAGCGCACCAAACAGTCAGTTTTTCTGAATGTAACGGTGTTTCCACATACACTTGAGGATTACCTTCACTCCAAATGCGGCAGTTTTGTTTGTTGACGTAGCCATTCAACCAGAAGTGCACTTCATCGCTAAACAAAATTCGCTTATAAAAATCGGGAACAACGGTAATCTCGTTTTGGGCCCATTCGACGAATCTACGCCTTACTTGATGATCGTTTGGCATCAAATCTTGCACGAGTTGGATTTTGTAAGCACGCAAACCAAGATCCTTCCGCAAAATCTTCCATAAAGTGGATGGATACAGATCCAATTCCTGTGCTCGATGGCGGATGGACTCATTCGGGTCTTCCTTAATGCTACGCTCTACAGCAGCAATAGCTTCTTCTGTACGCACCGTACAGCGTCCCTGGGGATGCGAGTTATCAATAAGAGTAAACGTGGTGCGAAAACGTTCCATGGTTAATCGAATTAACTGCTCTGATGGACGATTTTGTCGACGATACGTTTTCTGCACAGAACCATTATTTTCGAAATAAAATTGGACTATTTGCAATCGTTGTTCAGGCGTGAGTCTATTCATGATGAATTGCCAAACCAAACTGAGAATAAATCACTTGAGAGCTGTTAAATCGGTCGCCATCTTGAGAAGTAATGCCAACTTAAAGTTCTATACCTCTATAAAAAACACCCTTTACATATGTTAGAAGGTTATGTTGGATAATCTATGCTGTTAACAAAGAAACTTGAAGCACCCTGTGTATTAATTACTCTTAAAAAATACATGAAGTAAAAAAAGTAAACAAACGTTTTTATTTACTGTAGGGCCTTCTCTTTGCATCGTTGGTCCATTACCTAAACGACTTATTAAAATAAATGTCTTTCGATTAAAAGACAGCGACATCAAAGAACCACAACGAAAAAAACAAAACCTAAAAATGAAGAAGGAAAATCAGACACAATTTATAACAAGAAAACATATTTTTTTAATTGTTTGAGAAAATCACCAGTAAATCCCATAATTTAAACAAGAAAGAAGAAAAAACAAAAAAAGAAACATCTTTTTCGCAAAGAGATGTGTATGAAGCACTCACTCGCAATACATTTTATTTTAATTAATGACTTAAAAACACGCAGAAATTAGCCACGGCTAAATGCCAGTCCCATTAACAATTGGCCAGTAATATACGAACAATGTTTGATTATAAAAAAAAAAACAAAAGGCTTAAAAGGTCTTTTGCCTTAAGCCTTGATAAACGGTATTTTATTAAATCCAAAAAAAAAACAAACAAAAAATCCAATGCTTTTTTAACATTGCAATGTAGTTGCCTTTAAGGCAACAGAAGAAAAAGAAAATAACCCCGGCGATATTTTTGAAGGGACAACAAAATAATTTAAATAAAAGTTTTTCTTAATTGCCACTACAACAACACAAACTAAAGAAATAACCGATAAGAAAATAAAGAAAAGAAAAATTTAAATTGGCATTTAAAAGGTATTGTATGTAGGAAAAGACAAAGTATCCCAAGTGCCAAAATAACGGATAATTTTTTAGCTATTATTTTTTTTTTTTTTTGGCTACACTGGTTTAAACAGCTCACGCACGTTTCGTGTTTTGTTTTACTTTCAAACATCTTCAGTTTGGTCTATAATTTAACCATTAATCGTCTTACAAACGAACAACGCTTGCAAATCATTGAATTTTATTATCAAAATGCATGCTCTGTTAAGAAAGTTCATCGCGCGCTTCTTCCATTTTATGGTCAGTTTAATCGACCCACTGAAGCGGCTATTCGGGCTATTGTGACTAAATTTCGCACCAAATTTACATTGTTGGACATTAAACCACCAACACTCTTACGTAGAGTGCGAACTGAAGAAAATATCGCAGCTGTATCGGCCAGTGTTAATGATGACCATCAATTATCGATTCGTCGCCGTTCGCAGCAATTGGGCCTCTGTTACTCAACAACGTGGAAAATTTTGCGGAAGGATTTAGGTGTGAAGCCTTTCAAAATACAGCTGGTGCAAGAATTGAAGCCGAACGACCTGCCGCAACGCAGAATTTTTGGTGAATGGGCTCTTGGTCGAAGATCCACTTCTTTATCGAAAAATTGTGTTCAGCGACGAAGCTCATTTTTGGCTCAATGGATACGTAAATAAGCAGAATTGTCGATTTTGGAGTGAAGACCAGCCAGAAGCATTGCAAAAGCTACCAATGCATCCAGAAAATGCTACAGTTTGATGCGGTTTATGGGCTGGTGGCATCATTGGACCGTACTTCTTCAAAGATGCTGTGAATCGTAACGTAACTGTGAATGGTGAGCGCTACCGTGAGATGATATCCAACTTTTTTCTGCCCAAAATGCAAGAGCTTGACTTGCATGACATGTGGTTTCAACAAGACGGTGCCACATGCCACACAGCATGCGTAACAATGGACTTATTGAGAGGCGAGTTCGGTGAACATTTTATTTCACGTTCGGGACCGGTCAATTGGCCGCCTAGATCATGAGATTTAACGCCTTTAGACTATTTTTTGTGGGGGTATGTTAAAGCTCATGTCTTTACAGACAAGCCCACTTCAATTGACGCATTGGAAGACAACCTTGAAGCATTTATTCGTGAGATACCGGCCGAAATGTTGGAAAGAGTATGCCAAAATTGGACTAAGCGGATGGACCATTTGAGGAGCAGTCGCGTTCAACATTTCCATGAAATAAGCTTCAAACATTAAATTATATGGACCGTACTATCGATTCAAATAAAGATTTCATGCATTTTTCTGAATTTTATGTTTTTTTTTGAAAAATTTTCCTATAGCTCTTTAAAAATCACCCATTATATTCACTATTTAATGGAGGCTTTATTCTTAAACTTATTTCTTGGAACAATACAATTCCGGGCTTAGAAGTCCTTATAAACTACGGCCCGTTTATCGATAAAAATATTTTGAAAACCTTGATAGTCTAACTTGTATTCTTTATGGCTCTTCTACATCTTGCGTCAGAATAATACAGCTCTTTGTTTTGTGATCTATCAAACAATCTTACTCTTGTAAGAATTTGTAAAGTCTCAAGAACTCTGTTTAGCACTCTAAAATTTTGAAATTGAAAAAAATCGATTTTTTTTTATAACAAATTTTATTTTATTCTCAAACCAATGAAATTATTACAGCAGCCAACAATGCGAGAATCTTACAATTCACCTGGAAAATAACCGCCTTATTAAGATTTTTGGCAATCCAATCACGATGGTACCAAACACCCGTATACAAACTAGCAAAATCATCGGTACCACAGCCAATGGTCCAGGAGATAACACCCGTCAGCTCATTATTACATATCAAAGGACCACCACTATCACCGCGACAAGGATCTTCGTCCTGACCAGTACTATCGCCGGCACACAAGACACCGTCATGATAATGCCGTTGCATATAATATTTACATTCCTCCTCATTAAAAAGAAGCACATCCACAGTCATGGCCGCGGCAGCTAAAGGCCCTTTCTGTAATCGAAACATCAAAAAAAAGGATAAAAAGAAATTCCAAAAGAGTAAAATAAAAAAATAAGTCTTACTATCATGAGACGACCCCAGCCTAAAATGGTACATTGCTCACCATAAGGTGGTGGCACAGAGGCAAGTTTCATTATTTTTATGTTCTCATTATCAGTGGGTATTTCTTTTTTCAAATGAATGATGGCAATATCGTTATAGTTTTTTCGTATGAAATCTGTATGGGCCTTAACGCTTTTAGCCGGCAGTTGTACGGTGCTCTTAACCGGCAATAAACGATTTGGTGTGCCAGCCACTATCAAAAGACTGCGGGGACGAGTTAACACACGTCTTTTGCTTGTATTTGAAAATAAAATGGAATAAAAAAACAACAAATGATTGCAATCCTAATCTTACTTACTCCATAACACAGTGGGCTGCTGTTAAGACCGCCGTTTTTGATATAATCGTACCGGCACAAAAATGATTGTCACCAAAAAATCGTTGAGGATTTCGCGAACGTATTGAAACCATATATTTTAAATAAGGAAATTTCTCTGGCACTGGCCACCCGCCCGCAATAAGGAATTTGGGATTGTATCCTGTACTGTTGCCAGGCAAAGTATTATTACCGCTTACTGCACTCACTGATGAAACGTTTAAAGTTGAATTCGCTTCGATTATTTTAAAGCAATAAACAATTGCACAGAATTTCAAAATTATTTCGATCATTTTATTTTCAAAATAATTATAAATTGAAAAGAAAAAAAATAATGTCTATTGATTCAGAAAGAATAAAAAACTAAAAAAAATGTTGTATAACAATGTAGAGAAATAAATGCAGAGTCACATAAAGTGGGAATAATTATTGACTTTGATTAAAAAGCCCCGGAAAGCAAAGTACTATAGCGAGACAAGAAATTTTATAATCTCAAGTGGTGGCATATTTTCACATAACCCCTCTTGGAAGGTTCTTCAACTTATACGGTTTGTTGTTGTTGTTGTAACAGTTCTGCTGTTGTTTCCGGAAGTATCTCCCTTGGGAAAAAACTTCCGGTTGATACAGCTTTCGCTGGGTTGACAATCCTTGGCCGATGATGAATCGGGTCGTTCCGGAACAAAGATCCGATTGTCGGTTTGTTGTACGGTGTACCTCCATTTATTTTTGATTAGCATTGACTTCTGGAGCCTTGCTAATTCTACTTTAGTAGCATCCTGAGATGCTATCAATGTCCATAAATAATAATAATCGTGTAATGGATCCGCCTTTGTTTTTATTGTTTAAGTATGGGCTTGGGTACATCGTGGGCCAAGTTCTGAAGATACCATCCGTAAGCTCCCGTTTTGATACAGTTTCTCCCCATTTCGTCGGTCATCCCAGCAATATCAGCTGTAATGTTCCTATGGTGGAATAGATTAACGTTGATTCCAAACGACAGGTTCAAGAAACTTTTCATGGTGATTTTTATTTGCTTCTAGAGTTTTTGCTAGAAAACTGGTGAGTCAAAGTCATCGAAAGAATTTTTTTTCGATTTATGTTTTGTGTGAAATTTCTAAGCTTTCGTCTCTTAAGCCAACACACTACCTACTAGACTCAGATGTCTATAAAAAGATCAAATACTGCATTCAAATGGAATAATCTTGGATTAATTGTTTATCAAACTCGCCTGTCAATGCGTTCTTGGCTCTATCGCATATCATACATACATAATATGGTCGTTACAACTCTTCAATCAGGATTACGACCTAGCTTCTCACACCATTTATGTTGTGTTTGTTAATTTTATACATGAGTGGCGGAACCTACAGTTTAACGTCGACTCCGAACCACAGATTTTGCGAGAAACATTTTTAATTCCAATTTTATTTGCCTTCAGAGTTTATGCCAGAAAAAAGGCGCTTCATTGCTGGCGATAGTTTTTCGATTTAAACAGATATCTCTTATACCACGGATTTTGATAAAAAAAATTTCAGTGAATCGTATACGCTGTACGTTTTAGCCTATTCATGGTAAAATAGCAAACCCTGGTGAATATTTATATCATTGCCACATGTGACGAAATTTTTTTATACCGAAAAAAAAAATTTACAACAAAAATCACACGCATAATCACTAACTGATGTCACTTAGTGCGAGAATGAAAAAAATGTTATGATTTTTAATTTTAAGAATTCTGTTTAAGAGGTATCCTTCATTGCTAACATTTTGTTATTATTGCAGTACCCTAATTGCATGCAAATATAACACATATTTGCCAAACAACCCAGAAAAGAAAATATCGTTTCTGTTTAATTATATTTTGGTTTAAGGCCACATAAAGGAGAGCATTACGTTTCATTACACTTACTTACACGTGCTTAGTCAGGCACTCAAAAAAAAAAAAAAGAAAAAAAAATTATGTACCAGAAACACAAAGGTTTACTCCTCTTTAATTTCACATCATTTTCCGCTCACTGTTCTTTAATTTTCGAACTGAATATTTTTGGGAGGCTGTAACTTAACAAACAAAAAAAAAAAAGAAAAAATAAAAACTGAAACCAACAATTAAAGTGTAGTAAATGCAAAAAAGTATGCAGGCAAGCAGAAAGCAACTTTAAGACTCTAATTTATAAAAAATATAAGCAATAATTAAAAATACCTACAGGATAGCTGGACTGGACTTGGAACAATACCGAGCAAAGAGAAATATTATGATTTGTAGAGAAGCGTTTGTTTTTAATTTATGCCTATACGGCTACCATAATAGCACGCACTATTCTACCATATTGTATATGAGAACGTAATAAGAACTTAAGAAAGTAAAACAAACAAACAAACAAAAAAAAAAAACACAAAGAACTTAACAACATGATTTCTTACTTTGCAATGAAATTTTAAACTAATGAAGACATCATGCAATATGTTGTCTCTCATTCTCTGGGCCGTTATTGATTTTTTAATACAATTTCTTTCATTTTTGATTTTGGCGACCCTTCAAATTATGCATGCATGTGCTGTTAACACAAGCATAAAATTATTGGCAAAATCCTTATGCACACTTACATAAACTTATACTGGATGATTATGATAAATAAAAAAAAGAATTTTTTTTTCTCTGTGGCTCTCTTTTTTTTCTTAGCACCTGCAGACATAATTTTGTCTGCATGTCATAAATAAATTAACTTTTGTTATTCAATATTATTTTTTTTTGGCAGAAGAAAAAAAAAGACAACTTAAACAGCAATACAGCAGCCCATATCGTATTCTAAAATGTTCTTATTTTACCCAATATTTTCTTTTCTTTTTTTCTTTTTTAAACAAAATTTTATTCATTATTTCCACTGCTACTACTACTGTTCGCTTAGAATGAAGCAAATAAAGAGGAGATTGTCTTATAAGTGTCAAATTACTTGCAAATTATTAAATTGCTCTTGATGCTTTAAGAAAAAGATAATAAGAAAAATTGCATTTTTCTGTTTAAAAATTAAATAATTTTGCAAAATGTTAACAACTTCATACAAAATGTTGTTTATTAGAAAACGAAAGACTTGGAATGCATGTGTCGTTCTCCATTTATCGCACTTTATTGAAAAGTGCTAAAGAAAACGATTAAATTATAAAATGTGGCATAATTTTATAATAATTTTTCCAATTGTCTTTGGAATCAAAAGACTTAAGACACATACATACAGTGAGCGTCAAAAAAAAACTGTACATTAAAAAAAATATACATACATATGTACACACAGTTACTAAAGTATACATACGGTTAAAAAATTTCTGAAATTATTTTCCTTGAAAATCTTTATAGTTTCCTTGATGTTAAGACGGTTTTTTGCATTGGTTAAAAAATGTCTGATATTGAACTGAATTGTGGCCCTGTACAGGCCCACAAAGGTATGCATCCGATTTACAAATTTCACAAATTTTTAAACCAATGCAAAAGACCGTCTTAAAATCGAAGAAAGATGTCAGACAATTATAAATATTTTCAACGAAAACGGATTGGTTAAAAAATTTCTGAAATTTGTTATCCGTATGTATAATTTTGTGGCTGAGTGTACATATCCATACATAAGTTTCTCATACCACTTATGTTGTGTGTGTTAATATTATAAATGAGTGGCGGGACCTACAGTTTAAAGTCGACTCCGAACGACAGATTTTTGAGAAACTTTTCATGGCAATTTTATTTACTCCCAGAGTTTTTGCCAGAAATCTGCTGAGAGGAAGTCGCCGAAGAAATACTTTTTGTATTTTATTTTGATGTCTGGCCTAGGGTTTGAAGCCTGGCTTTACGTCTAATAAGCCAACACACTACCTACTAGACTACGGCGGCTAAATTAACGTTATTTTTATTTTAAAATTGTTTCATTGCTAGTTTTTAAAATTGAAACAAAAAAAATTACAAAAACTTTCGAAATATTAACAAAATTTTTTTGGCCACTCTCCTTAAGTAATAAAAGTTGAATTTGGTGATTCTTAGAATTTTATCCATAGTGTACAGTTTCTTTTGATGCTCACTGTACATTGTTAAACAAAAAAAAAGTTGATATTAAATTAAAGGAATGAAGGAATGCATTTTCAATTTACACATATAGAACTTATGTTGGTATTAATAGAACCTAAAGGCATTGAATAAAACCTTACACGCAAAAAGAAATTTTCCAATTTCAAGTAAAAGGTCAAAATCTTATCTGAACTCATTCAGGAATAGATGAAGAATATTAATCGATTGCGAAATTTAACATTTTTAAAATGCAATATATAATCTCTTATATAATATACAAGTCTTTAGTCTTTAGTCGGGATCACAATCTAGCTTCGCATACCACCCATTTTACATACATAAATAATTGGTCATTACAACCCTTCTGTCAGGATTACGACCTAGTGTCTCACACGACTTATGTTGGGATTGTTAATTTTTTTCATGAGTAGCAATTTCATGACCTACAATTTAATGTCGACTCCGAACGACAGATTTTTGAGATTTTCTTCGATTTACTCAAGGCATTTTCATTTACAGAGTTTTTGCCAGAACACTGCAGCAGAAGTTTTCAAAAGAAAATTTTCTCCATATTTCGTTTTGTTCGCGATATTTGAACTGAGGTATGGGCTCTCGTCTAATAAGCCAACACCCAACATACTCAACTATGGCGCCTTCTATGCCGATTGCAATATAAACGACACATTAAAGTCATTCAAGATTAGATTCGGAATGATCATGGTGTATGTATGACAATTTTTAACTTGTAATCTTTTGGTCCTGAAGACTCGAATGAAAGCCATTAAAATGTTATGGCAAATGAAAAATCTATAGAACCTGAACTTTCCTTTCTCATATCAGCTGGTTAAGTAAGTTGCATCAAAAAGATTGGTCCGAGGGTTATTTGTTTATGCACATTACCTTGGTTTCACCGTTACCACTAAGAATGGTGTCAGTGTGGAGATCAAGCGCAGGATCGCTCTTGCCAACAGGAGCTACTATGCTCTCAATGGGCAATTGAGTAGCAGAGATCTCTCGTACGACAAAACTAATACTCTACAAGACGCTCATCCACCCCGTGCTTCTTTATGGCGCAGAGGCATGGACCCTATTAAGCCCTGATGCAGCAGCCTTGAAAGTATTCGAGAGAAAAGTCCTACGTAAGATCTTCGGTCCAGTGCGAGTTGGCGATGATTTCCGCATCCGATACAACAGAGAGCTGTATGAGCTCCTCAACGACATAGACATTGTGCAGCGTATAAACATCCAGCGGCTGTGCTGGCTCGGCCATTTCGTTCAAATGTAGGAGGATTCTCTGGCGAGACGGGTATTTGATGCGGGCAATTGCGAAAGTCGGCGAAGAGGATGACCTTGTTTTCGTTAGAAGGCCCAAATCGAGGAAGCCCTGTCATCGATTGGTGTGACCAACTGGCGTAGGGACGCAAAAAGCAGAAGCGTCTGGAAGGTTGGAAGGAAGGATGTGTTACGGCAGGCCGAAATCCGTTAATCGGTTTGTTAATGGCCAATTAAGTCAAAATGAAGTAAGTGATGATATTGATCAAGAGTTCAATTTCTATTTGAATATCTTATTATGGCTAACAGACACTCAACTTTTTTGATATATTCGCCTTCATTGCAGCATTGGGGATACGTTTGCACATCGGTAACGCTTTTAAATAATATTGGTTTCTCGACAGAATACTATTGACAATTTCACTAAAAGTTAATAAAATTTTTCTTATAAGTATTTGCAACGAGATTTGGTGAACCAAATATGAGCTGTTTTGATCGACAACATTTTGCCAGCCCTGTGGTAAAGCCCTTATTCTCTCTTTGTTATCTTCCGCGTCTTTTGAGAGGAAAACAGCCTCCACGAAATTAAAATTACAACCATTTAAAGCGTTCTGCGACGATCGTACTGTACGGAGGTTGCATCAAAACATTTCTGTCTTAATTTATGTTGGGTTATCAAGGGTCTATGTCTGACTTTGTTACTCAATTTAAGCCCTTTTAATTGTTTTCGATAAGTACTGCCAGCAGGGATTAGAAACAAACGTTTGACTAGATTGTAAAAACACATAAGGCAGAATTCCCTTCCAATCCCTTCAGATACACAGCAATCATGATGTCATTCATGGCTTTGTAAATGTCTTCTACTGCTTATTATAAGGTCATACATAAACAATTGGTCATTACAACCATTTAGTCAGGATTACGACCTAGCTTCTCACACCACTTATGTTGTGTGCGTTAATTTTACACATGATTGGCGGGTCTTACAGTTTAAAGTCGAATCCGAACGACAGATTTTTGAGAAACTTTTCATGGCAATTTGATTTACTCTTAGAGCTTAGGCCAGAAATCTGCTAAGAGGAAATCGCCGAAGAAATATTTTTTTGTATTTCGTTTTGTTGAAGATGTCTGACCTGGTATTTGAACAGTGGTCTCAGGACTAATAAGCTAACTACGGCGACTACAACGTCATGTCTGAACTTAGAAATTTATGGAATCAGAAGACTTAAGAGACATACAAAATTTATTCCTTTCATTTACATCAAAATTAAAAAAAATCCTATTAATTTCGTAAATCAATTTAAACTAAATTCTAAATAAAAACGTATTGTCCTATATTAAAGCAGAACTTATAATTTCAATTCAAACTTCAAACTTTTAAAAATAGAATCGTTACTAGCCCCCCTAAAAAAACAGACACACTTACAACCAAAGTTCATTAAAAAAAAAAATAAAACCAAATAAACATCAACAACAAGATTTTTACCATATTTTTCGCTTGTTAAGATAACATGTGGAATTAAAAACGAATCTAAACACAATGCCATGCAAGTGTTTCTTCCTTCTATGGAGGAACCCGCATATAATTAGAAAATCTGTTACAAAAATGAAAATAAAATCAAAAAAAGAAAAGAGATTCACTTTGCAACATGTTCCTCTAACATAAATTGCTAGAATTGTAAGACGAAATATTGTACAACAAGAAGATACAACCTACACACATAATTCATCTTTAAGCCAACACGTACAATCGGGCCAACTAAACAACTAAGAAGGAAACAAAAAAAGAATCCTCTTGCAGACATGTGAGTGCATGTATGGAAACATAGATTTGGACTTGGCTTTCTGTGGCAAATTTAATTCCTTTGGATGATTGTATTTTATCTTAAAACACAAATCCCGGCTTTAGTTGGCAGACGTTTGTTATTTTTGCTTTTGCTACTGAGTATTAAGACGCTGTGGAGGTACACTACACTAGGATTTATTTTTATTTTCTAAATGTCTACCTCTTTTAGTGATTTGTAGGGCATTTAAAAATTCTTGTGATAGCCTATATAAATCTGTTATTTAGTCGACAACAGCAACAAAAACATCTTGGCTAGACAAGTGCGTGGGCCAACCTTTACTAACTTGCCAGACTTTTAGACAAACAATTCACGCAGCTGCAATTTAAATTGTTCATATTTTTTTCTTATTCTTTCTCTCTCTCTCTCTCTCTCTCTCTCTTTCTCGCATTGTACACTTTTCATCTTAGTAAGTACTTGTTTTGCTCATTTTTTATTTCTATTTTTTTTCTACAAAAAGTAACAACGATTTTCTTAAAAAGGGTTTTTTTTTCTCTGATTATTTTCCTATTTATTCTAGGAATAATAAGACTTTTGCCAACTCCACTCACAGAGACATCTGTGTCTGGGCATCTCTATTTGCCTTGTGTTTGCCGCAAGATCCAAACGATTGTCGTTTGGAGAAGAGTGAATGGAGTATGAGTTGCAGCTGCAGGCGGTAAGTTTAGACAAATAGAATAAGAATCCCATAGAGACACTTACTGGCTGGTAAACAGCCAGCCAGCCAGACAGACAGACAGAACAATAACGACCACAAGCAATTGCCAAAAGCGTAGTTGTATTCTCATAGTGGGGTATAGTAACGTTTTGAAATTCTTTGAAATTAAATAAATTTAATTATAAACAGGTGTTAATATGTTGATTGCAAATGAGGAAACAAATGAAATCAATAGAAAGCATGTAGAAAAAAAAAACAACCATATTTGTGTAAATCAAAAGAATTTCCAGTCGTTATTTTAAAACGTAATTAGAATTTCACATGATATGGGTACTTACATATATGCAGACTTTTTAATTTATCTTTTCTTTTTTCAAACGAATGTGGAACTTTTTTGAATATTTTACATGTAAACGGTTTAAAATGATATTGTGTGAGCGTTTACATATTTATAGGATGTACAAATAAATCTCTTTCCAAATTTGGAATGGTATTTGCACAAAAAATCGAAAGACTTAGGTCCAAAACGTGAAATTAGGCGGTCACCAAACGTGTCTTTCAATAAATCTATTGTGGCACGAGCTGTGTGACATGTTGCGCGGTCTTGTTGAAACCACATCTCCTGGACATCATGGTTATTCAATTCAGGAATGAAAAAGTTAGTAATCATGGCTCTATACCGATCACCATTGACTGTAACGTTCTGGCCACCATCGTTTTTGAAAAAGTACGGACCAATGATTCCACCAGCCCATAAAGCGCACCAAACAGTCAGTTTTTCTGGATGTAACGGTGTTTCCACATACACTTGAGGATTACTTTCACTCCATATGCGGCAGTTTTGTTTGTTGACGTAGCCTTTCAACCAGAAGTGCGCTTCATCGCTAAACAAAATTCGCTTATGAAAATCGGGAACAACGGTAATCTCGTTTTGGGCCCATTCGACGAATCTACGCCTTACTTGCACGAGTTGGATTTTGTAAGCACGCAAACCAAGATCCTTCCGTAAAATCTTCCATAAAGTGGATGGACACAGATCCAATTCCTGTGCTCGATGGCGGATGGACTCATTCGGGTCTTCCTCAATGCTACGCTCTACAGCAGCAATAGCTTCTTCTGTATGCACAGTACATATTTTCGAAATAAAATTGCACTATTTGCAAGCGTTGTTCAGGCGTGTGTCTATTCATGATGAATTGCCAAACCAAACTGAGAATAAATCACTTGACAGCTGTTAAATCGGTCGCCATCTTGAAAAGTAGTGTCAACTTAAAGTTCTATACCTCTATAAAAAACACCCTTATTTTCTTATATCTCATTTTTGGCGGAGATGTCTGATCTGGGGTTTAAACCGTGGCACAGGTCTAATAAGCCAAAACACTACCTACTAGGCTACGGAGACTATTTGAGAATCGTGTTTCTTAACTCGAAAGATTAGTTTAGTGGCTCAATGTTGGGAAACAGAATTTTTTAATTTTTGTGTAAAGAAAAGCCAGAGGTATTCCAAGAGCAGCCAATGTACAGTGAAAGATCCTGTACTCCTATAAGAATGATGAAAATTTCAATACTACTCCCATGCACTGTTTATTGGCTTTTAATGGCCAAAATGCAAGACATGGTGGATATATGTTTTCAACAAAATTGAGCAACATAATAATATACGGCCGGGGATAAGATGTTCATATTAACAGGAGGACAATTAAATTCATTTTTTTGGCCTCAGTATCACATGCAAAATATTTTCAAATAAATGCTGTGTTGACACGTTCCCCGGCAAGCAGTTTATGAGAAGGTGTTATTTCTAGGTCACGTCTACTATTTTCGATGTTTTATAATTCAGCGTGGCGCACAAAAGCAAACCAACATGAGCCGAAAATGGTATATATGACAAGAAACTTGTCAAAACAGTTTTATAGTCACACAAGTAGTCGGCGTGGTCTTATTGGTTGTGAGGTCTCGGTTTAAACGTCAGGTCAGACATCTCCAAAAAAACGTAATACGAAGAAATATTTCAAAGACAACTTCTTCTCAGTAGATTTCTGGCAAAAAGTCTGAGAGTAAAATAAAATTGTCATGAAAAGTTTCTCAAAAATCTGTCGTTCGGAATCGATGTATGTATGTATAGTCACACAAGAGTCGAATGAATCATATATGAATTATCACAATAAATAAACTTTAATACATTTAAAATCAGAATTAATTCAATAACTACTTAAGAACAAAGTATTGACAATTATTTCCGATTTTTCTTTTGCCAATTCTGCTTAGCAATAAATCTTTTATTATTCTTAGCATTTTGTTCTTTTGTTTTTTCATTCATGGAATTTAAAAAAGAATTTATTTGTTTGGTTTTTATTTTCGAAAAATTTTCACTATCATAAAAACGTGTTCATGTAAATCTTTTTTAAAGCGAATAACAAAACCTCGGCAACAGTAACAACATTATGAAAAACTTTACATTTAAAAAAGTTCACAAGACATTTTAACAGGAATCGATAACAGTTGGAAGAAAAAACAAAAAATATCATACAAGTGTTAATAATACAAGGTATGTTAAGTGTTAAATACAATAAAGAAACACAATAAAAACAAAAAAAAAGAATTTAAAAAGAATCTTAAAAAAAAATAATCAAAAGACATACTAAGAATGTTTGCAGAAATAATGAAAATGAGGTGTGTTCTTTTGAACACTTTAAAGAATTTTTTGCATGTTCCTTGTTTCTTTTTTTATTGCTTTTTCTTTTTAACTTTTGCATAAATAAAAAAGGCCTAAGTGTTAATTTACATAAAATACATGGCACAGAAATAATAATAAAAAAGGAACTGAACAATAAAATACTGAATGGCGCCATTTAGATTAACAACTCTACACAGCATTTTTTAATGGTGCCATAGGCACCCACCAACACAACTGCGGGCAAGCACCAACGCATTGTTAAAAGGGAAACATGATGACGTTAAAGATGTTGATAATGATGATGATGATGAATTCAAGGAAAAAATGTTAATTTTTTTTTGTAACGGTAGATCAAAGTTTGTAGACAAGAAGTAGGAATTGATGATTAAAGAAATTTGTAAACAAAAGATTTAAGACATAAACTTTTTCTCTGTTTTTCAGGTTGGGCGCTAAATTTAAAAAGAAATTTAAGAAAATTTCTTTATTTTAATAACGAATAAAAATGCTTTTCGTAAATGAAAAAAATTCGAAAATTCTTATGAAAACAATCGAATTATTGGAGAGTCTTCAGCTTAAAATATTTTTTATTTTTTTATTTATTTATTAATTACAATAAAATTATTGGGTTGTTCGGAAAGTAATTTCGTTTTTTTTTTGCGGAAATGAAAGATAGTTTTCGTATAATATCAATCAAGTGGTTATAAACTGTTGAATTTGATAAATTTAACCTTAATCCAATCTCACGTGTTGTTATTCGCCGATTTGCGTCAACTAATGCCTTTTTTAGGTCTTTATTAGCTTCAACCGGCCTTCCCGAACGTGGTGCATTTTCGACATCAAAATTTCCGGATATTTAGTGAATCAGTTCTGGCACTGACGTACTGTAGACACACCTTCTCCATACACATCGGCCAATTTCTTTTTGGCTTGAACAGCATTTTTACCCTTTCTGTAGTAAAAGAGTAAGATACGTCGAAAATGCTGCTTCTCACTCTCGATATTTAAAGGAGCACCAACCAAAATCTACTGCGTAGCCTTAATAGGAATTTTTCACCTACAAGCCTTGCTATATGAGCTCTCAATGCTTATAAAAATTATACGGCTTAAGTGTGAAGTTGGGTGCAAAAAAATACAATTAAATCCTCTGTCGGGCAAAAACGAAATTACTTTCCGAACAACCCAATACAAAGCATATCTAATTATTACGAGTTGAGTGGCGTAGACCTTATGCTCGATGTAAAGTAATAGTCTAGTACGCTAACCACTAGTCTACCAAAGGTGCTTTCAAAAAAAATTCAACTTATGTTCTAAACAACTTTTCGTAGACAAAATTGTTGGAAAAAAATATGTTCTACAAAAATAATATTTCATCGTCCAAGTCCTTGCTAAATAAAAACGTTTGTCTGTATGTATGTATGTACAATAAAAATATTCATACAGGGTTTATATACAATTACTGTATCCAAAGTTTCATAGAGAATTACCATTACCCACCATTATTAAAAAAATTTATACATACATATGTATGTAAGTATGTATATATGTACATATATATGTACGTATGCATATTAAAATTTAACATTTCCTATAATTATTAGCATATATTTATAAAGCAATCTTTGTTAATTAGTTTATGTCCATAAATAAACCTGTTAAGGCAAAACAAAAGACTTAAGAAACATACTTTTTGCTTGATAAAAATGTTTAACGCAGAACTATTTTAATCGCATAACCTTTTAAATGAATGCCCTTTTATTTAATGCCTATGGTAAACCACACTGTGAAATGATTTTTTCTCATGAAAAACACAGATGTTGCAGCGACAACATTCTTTCAGGGGAGTAGAATCACCACCAACCAACCAACCAACCAGTCATCTAGCAGGTGTGCAATCATAACAAGATATTGGAAAACCAACAAAACAAAAAGAAAAATCATGGAATTAATTACAATACAGCAATAAAAGTTCATCAAATTACTTAAAGGAACAACAATTCCTGTTGCTTGGTAGAGATAAAGGAAGGAGCAAAAACAAAAACAAAATCGACTAAAAACTGGGTAATTAATAGTCTTCATCAATAGGGCACAAAAACAAATGCTATGGTACAGCATCAACATCAACTGATGATAACTTTATACACTCTTGACTATTTTCCTGCTGCATAATAAAAATCTTAAGTGAAGGTTATTTTATGGATAAACAGTGTGTGAGACTTTTTGTGCAAAAATAAAAAAAAAAAACCAAAAAAAAACAATCTTTGTAAGTGATTGAAACTTGTTTTAGGGCTCAACCATCATCAATGCCTGTATTAAAGTTTCACCACTATTGCAAAGAAACAAAAACAACAAAAAAGAAGACAAAATAATAATAATAATACTAATAATAATAGCACCTCGCACCTGGCGGAACTATCAACTAATAATTTGCACTTTTTAATGGGTGGAGCAAATTTTATAACCACAACCACCACAATCTATTGTATGGCCGGCCATTCATTCATATTGTGTATGGCTGGCTATGAAACCAGTCAAAAGGATGTGATGTAGTCCAACAGGTATTAGTTTATATTGTTGTTATAGTTCTTTTTCCCTTATATTCTTGTCATAGATTTGTAATCGAGTATATATGCTATAACCAGGGATGCCAGTAGAAATTGAAAAAAAAAAATCGATGAATTTAATGGCAATCATAATGATGTCAGCTATACTAGGCAGCCATACTAGCTGTACTAGCCAACTATACTAGCTATACTATCCAGCTACCCAGCTATACTATTCAGCTAGCCAGCTATACTATCCAGCTAGCCAGCTATACTATTCAGCTAGCCAGCTATACTATTCAGCTAGCCAGCTATACTATCGAGCTAGCCAGCTAGCTTTACTACCCAGTGAGCCAGCCATTCTAGCTACACTAGCCGGCAATACTAGCTATAGTAGCCAGATATACTAGCTATACTATCCATCTAGCCAGCTATACTATCGAGCTAGCCAGCTATACTAGCTATACTATCCAACTACCTACCAATACTAGCTTTACTAGCCAGTGCTAGCTAGAGATACTAGCTGTACTATCCGGCTAGCAAGCTATACTAGATATACTATCCAGCCAGCGAGCTATGCTAGTTATACTAGCTGTACTAGCTGTACTAGCCAGCTATACTAACCAACCATACTAGCTATACTATCCAGCTAGCCAGCTATACTAGCTTTATTAGCCAACGAGCCATCTACTCTAGCTATACTAGCCAGCTAGCCAGTCATACTAGCTATATTAGCCAGCCATACTGCCTATACTAGTCAGCTATACTACCTATACTAGCAAGCCTTACCAGCTATACTATCCAACTAGCCAGCTATACTAGATTTACTAGCCAGCGAGCCAGCTATACTAGCTTTCCTAGCCAGCGAGCCAGCTATACTACCTTTACTAGCCAGCGAGCCAGCCATTCTAACTATACTAACCAGCCATACTAGCTATACTATCCAGCTAGCAAACTTTACTGATATACTATCCAGCCAGCAAGCTATGCTAGCCAGCTATACTAAATACATACATAATTGGTCATTACAATCCTTCAGTCAGGATTACGACCTGTCAGTCAGTCAGGATTACGACCACACCACTTATGTTGTGTGTGTTAATTTTATACATGAGTGGTGGGACCTACAGTTTAAAGTCGACGCTGAACGACAGATTTTTCAGAAACTTTTCATGGCAATTTTATTTACTCCTACAGAGTTTTTGCCAGAAATCTGCTGAGAGGAAGTCGCCGAAGAAATATTTTTTGTATTTTTGTTTTGATGTCTGGCGAACCCTGGCTTTATGTCTAATAAGCCAACACACTACCTACTAGACTTCGGCGACCTCTATACTAGCCGTACCAGCTATACTAGCCGTATTAAAAAATTACTTTGATATGTCGAATTTCGTAGATAAATCGTTACCCTAATATTGAAGTCTTATAAAGGTTGAACACTGAATTCAAAAATATCTTGTCTTATAGAAACAAAGAGCAAAACTCTTATGTAACAATGATAATTAAAGAGATGTCTTTGTGCTTAGGAATTCAAAACTAAAAGTAGTTATTTGTGTATTAAGAGAGAGACATTGGAGTATGCATCACATCAAATCGCGTTTCGTTACTGCTTATATTGTGGTATGCATTGCATTATTCAAACTATAAAAATAAATAAACAACCATGTATTCAAATAAACCAACCTCAAAACATTTTTTCTTGCTTCTGACATATAATATTTCCCGCTGTTATACATTCTACCAGAGTACAGTACTAATGTAGCTCTCATTGACTTTGTACAGTAAGACCCCGCTTAACGCTGTTTCAGTATTATGCTGTAGTATTGGGATTCCCCCAAATCGCACATTGTGTTGATACTTGTTGTATATATGTGTGAATGAAATGGTCATTCACCAACCAAAAGCGGAGCACTATTAGTGCGACGGTGTATACTATGCATCTTTTTCAACTCTCTTTTGTTAGCCTGTCCAGAATAAAGATTCCAACTGTATATTCCAAAGTCGTAATCAGAGTACGAAGGCATCTTTTCTGCGTCACAGTGGATTTATTAGTTGTCATCAACGTTACTAGTTAAGTTGCCTCGTTTAACGCTGTTTCGTGCAGCGCTGGAACTTATTGAAACGTATCCCCTGCGTTAAGCGGGGTCTTACTGTATTCCTCAATGTAAAAGAATAAATGTTAACCCTGTATTAATCGTTAATTTTATTTCAAATGCTTGTTTTCAAAAGACTTCAACTAAATGGATTAATTGAGAAGAAATTTAACATTATTTTTCATATAAAAAAGGTATTTCGTATGCTTCATAGTATTTTACAACAGTCCTTGTATTATGTCTTTTGTTATTAAACTCCTTTCCTTTTTTCTCTTTCACATTTGACCATTACTGTAATTTTTAAAACATTTTTCAATAAAGATTACATACATACATAATTGGCCATTACAACCCTTCAGTCAGGATTACGGCCTAGCTTCTCACACCACTCATGTTGTGTGCGTTAATTTTATACGTGAGTGGCGGGACCTACAGTTTAACGTCGACTCCGAACGACAGATTTTTGAGAAACTTTTCATGGCAATTTTATTTACTCTCAGAGTTTTTGCCAGAAATCTGCTGAGAGGAAGTCGCCGAAGAAATATTTTTTTTTCATATTTCATTTTTGATGTCTGACCTGGGATACGAACCCGGGCTTTACGAATAGTAAGCCAACACACTACCTACTACACCACGGCGACTTCAATAAAGATTATCTTATTTTAAATACCAGTAGCTTAACAATTTCCATATCATAGGCAACCCTTTTCCGCATGTCATAAAAATACCAATTAAAGCCGGTAGCTCTTGTTTATAACACGAATTAATATCAAGACAAATAATTGTATTTCAAGATTTATGTTTTATTTTTAATTTCTTGCAAATGCAACCAATAAAAAAGGGGACAGTAAAATCGCATAAAATCACATTTGTAGAAATAATTTATTATTCAACTTTTTCGATTTCGAAAAAAATAAAAATTTCAATAAAAAAAAATGAAAATTAAAAAAATACAACACCACTCATATATGTATGGTGGACGTAATTAAAATCATTTTCAACATCCCCATCATTTTAATATCGTCAACATCATCAACAGCAAGTTAACAGCATAGACAACGTAGTCATCACCATAGATATACTACCTGCAACACTACACAAGTGGTGGGGATATATTGTGTTTGTTTATGGTGTTTGCAACACCTCGAAAAACAATCTTATATGCAGTAATTATGGATAAAAGTTTTTGAGAATCCTTCTCTCCCCGCTACAAGTGCTCTCAGGACGACACATATTATGGCATTTTCAATCTGGCTATATATATTACTCATAAAAGACTCGTATGTGATTAAACGATGACTGAAAGACGACTCGAAAAAGAATCAGAAACGAAGGTAAATAAGACTAGTAAATGATCAGAAACGAAGGTAAATAAGACTAATAAATGATCAGAAAGCGATTCGAAAATGATCATAAACTACTAGAAAAAGGGTCGAAAATTACTCTAAACTAATACAGAAAATGACTCATAAATGACTTTTTTAGAAGAGTTGCCCGTAGTCACATTTTTCTCCCGATAAAAGAGTATTTTATGATTAGAAAATGAGCGAATATTCTAGCTTTTTAATCGCGCAGAAGAATCAAAAAAGATTCCAATTTGACTAAAAAAATTTCAAAAATGCTGGCTGGGTAGCGCCTGGTCTCGAAATGGGTAAATAAAATCGGCATTAGGCTAGTCACAAATGTAGATTACCGTGTATGTTCTACATATTTTGAATACATATCCAACATCCGAATCCTTAATCCAAAAGCACGAAAAAAACACGAATCACACACAAAGGAATCTGAATTTGTCAGTTCATAGTCGGAGGACAGTCGTCGTAGTCTAGGCTTCTTAGAAGTGAGGCCTCGGTTCAAACCCAAAAACCCAACAAAATGAAATACGAAAACATATTTCCCTGGCGACTTCCTTTCAACAGATTTCTAGCAAAAACTTCTCGAATAAATAAAATTGCCATGAAAAGTTTCTCAAAAATCTGTCGTTCGGAATCGACTTTAAACCATATGTCCCGCCGCTCATGTATTAAATTAACACTCACAACATAAGTGGTGTGAGAAGCTAGATCGTTATCCTGACTGAAGGATTGTAAAGACCGTATTATGTATGTATGTGTAGTCGGAGGAATATACAGGGGAATATACCGTATATGGATCAGACAGTTATGAGTGCCTTGTATTAAGTTGATATGACAACCTCATCAAAGAATGTGATAGCAATTCTAGTTGCCTCACTGTTAAGTGGCACTTAAATCGGAGCTTCCCAAGGAAACTGGTTCACCATTTCAAAATGACAACAACGATGGAACGAGGAAGATAGAGGAAGATGGACGGCGAGACTTATTCCAGACTTAAGGCCATGGATTGGTCGGAAATTTGGAGAGATAAATTACTACGTTACACAGATGTTATCGGGTCACGGATATTTTAGGAAATATCTGCACAGAATGGGAAAGACCGCCTCACCTTACTGTCTTTACGAGGAAGGGGAGATAATTGATGAAGCAGAGCACACCGTTTTCGAGTGTGCACGCTGGCAGAGCTATCGCTCTGCACTGACGTCGATAGTTGGGACGATCACGCCCGGTAACATTGTCGGGGTTATGACCGCGAGTAGGGAAAACTGGACCTCAGTGGCGAATTACGTGGAGAGGATTCTAAAACTGAAGAAGAGGGATCTTGAGGCTGCGGAACATGTGGTCACGCTGGAATAGATGAAACTGGCACACGTGTCAAGCGAAATTCGAAGCAGGGAACTGGATTAAAGGAATAGTGGAGACACTTAGATGTCTCTTCAACTTTCGACACGCAATCCGGACGCGGATATGAACATGCAGGGGCCAAAGAGCCAAAGGGACTCCACTCCGAAGTAATACCACCGTAGTTCCGGAGTGGGCACAACAAGTCCATGAGACGAGGGGGGATTTAGTGGGTGAGGGCCCCACACACGGAGGATGTGACGACTTCCTCTATGGGGCGGTTAGGTACATTTACCCCTCCTCGGTATAAAAAAAAAAAAGGAAACTGGTTTGTGTTACGGCATGATTCCTTGCTTCTACACCGATTAGTACTCCAAATACCCACTCGTATGATGATGATGATTGGGTCTTCTGTATAAAGACTTTTGTAGAAAGATGAAACTATTGTTCCAGTTTCTGATTTATTTCCTAGTTATCGTATCCTATACGGTGTAGGGCATCATATGATCGTGTTTAATAGATCCACTTACTGATTTCAATATTAAATTATATTGACTTTTTGCTTAAACATCCTGTTTTTACCAGATTTTTAGTGATCTTATGATGTGGTTTTTTTTTCTTCTTCCTCTCTTTCTGCAACAGGAGGAGGGTTCATGCCTGTATGTATGTTTTAAAGTCATTTTTTAGATTGAATGAATTTTTAATTGTGCTGCTGTTGTAGTTAGCTATGCCACTCGTATAAATAAATATTCAAATTGATATTATATATCCTGTGGATTTTTTCCGCATATATTTAATGCCAGAAAACTGGTATTCCGCATAATACAGGTGTCTTCTCTTTAAGTGATTGAATGAAATACAAGGAGATTGGATTCAAATTGAATTTATTAACAGGATGTCTTAAATAATGATTTTTGCATAGAAATGATGTTCGCTTTTTTTTTCATAAAATATTATGTATGCAATTTCATTAAATGATTGATATTTTAACAACTTGATATTTTACACATTCGATGTGACAGTGACAGTGACAGGTTTCGTGAATGAAATATTAACATCATAAGGCACACTTACTTCTTCTTCTTCTTCTTCTGGCAGTTTCTTAATGTAGAAGACGGAATCGATTTTCTTCACCATGCAGTATTAAAATAATTATGACTCCATTTTAGTTGTATAAAGGCCGACGAACCTAGCTATTACATCACGTTATAGATTTGAAGATTTCGTAGGCTGTAAATATTGCTAGCAAGGTAACTAGGCAAATAAGTTATTGGAAGGAGGAGTAACGTTTATGGATACTAGGTTTGAATCTGTTTTACGAAAATAGAAATGGTGTTACATCGCTTAACATTAAAATGATACACAAAAGCAGCAAAAACAAAAACAATGAACTTGTTCACATGATAAACAAGTAAACAAAAATAAATATATCAACAACATCAGTATAAAAAAGAGTATAAACAAGTAAACAAAAATGCAACAACAAACAATATAAACAAAATACACAAACAACAATGAAACAACGATGTTTACATTTATGGAGATCTTGAGAAAGCGTAGCCATGAACATTCGACTTCAAGATCATTCATCAGACTGTTTACGTTGGCATATAAAAGGCAAGGCAAAGCAGGCAACGAATGAGTAAAAATTCAGTCAGTCTTGTGTTAAGAGGCGTTGAGTGTGAAGAGAGCATTCGTGGTTTAAAGATCTGTCGAACAATTGTTATTGTTTACGCAAAAGAGTGTAAAGAATAATAACAAACTAAAGCAATTATTGTTGTTTACATCAAGTTATGCACAGTGGCACACATTTGCCCTCTTCCCAAGGTCTAAAATTGACCTATCTGCAGAGAGATATAGGTGCTGTAAATAGTAAGTACATCAGATGAAGTGAAATATTTCTTGCGCCGATTTGATGAACCGAGGCACTTAAATGCTTCCTGAAAAAAGTGCTGCTTCCATTGAATTTTCATGTCCAGAAAATTAAAAATTTCTGACTTCACACATAGCTACAGATGAGATGAAATAATTGTCGCTCTTATGAATTTTAGAGTTGTAGATGGAACAGAACCTTGTGAAGCCCGTGAAATTAACCTGAACTCTTCCTTGAATAAGCCTGAAATATCTCGGGAGAAAAAACAATAAGTTTCGCTTGTTGTTGTAACAGCTCTGCTGCTGTGTCCGAAAGTGTTTCCCTTGGGAAAAAATTTCCGGTTGAAACAACTTTCGCTGGGTTGACAATCTTTGGCCGATTTGTGGGCGGGTGGCACTCTCAATCAAATGTTTTGGAAGTCGCCGTAGTCTAGTAGGTTGTGTGCTGGCTTATTAGACGTGAGGGCAAGGTTCAAATCCCCGATCAGATATCTAGAACATAACGAAATATCAAAAAAATATTTCTTCGGCGACTTCCTCTCAGCAGATTTCTGGCATAAGCTCTGAGAGTAAATCAAATTGCCATGAAAAGTTTCTCAAAAAATCTGTCTGTCTCTAAACAGTGGTTTCGTCCACTCATGTATAAAATGAACACACACAACATGGGTGGTGTGAGAAGCTAAGTCGTAATCCTGACTGAAGGCTCCTAATGACCAATTAAGTTAAAACCAACAACAATATTACTTTATCGCCAGTGCTAATAGGGAAGATGCAATAAGATCAAATAACAAATCAGTTAACCCTTTCATGCCCGATGTTGTCTATAGGCAACATTGTAAATTTTTGTTCATAAATTCCGTAATTTTTAATTTTTTTAAAAGATTTTTTTTGCAAACAAGCTTGGTTAAAAACGTGTAAAACCAGAATACGAACGACTCTTAATGTAATATCACTTCATATTTAGGCCATGACTAAACACATGTCCTTAAAAATTTTTAGCTCTGGCCCAAAAAATTCGGGCATGAAAGGGTTAATATTTGGACTTAAATTTTGGACAGAAGTACGAAGAATATATCAAATAACATTGCATATCAAAATTTGTCTGTTAGTTTGACAATCAAATTATTTTTGTCTGTGGCAGATTGTTTTCCACCCCGTTACAACTCAAAAACATTAACTGCTCTCCCTATCAACGTTTTTTAATAAATATCAACCAGTTCTGACGGTGTCTAACTTGTTGCCTTTTATTTAAAATAAGGAAGAAAAAAATTTACTTCTTCAGCAAACCGTAACAATTTATCATCTTCCGATCAGATACAGATCCCTGTATATGCACACACACCACACCGCGACTAAAACAAACTTTGTAAGTTTCCAAATCAAAAGATTGCGTAGAATTGTCTGTGGGTTTTACTTCCGTTTGATGTGGCGTGATAAAACTAATTATGAAATCATAAAGAAGAAGAAGAAGGAGAAAAAAACAAAAATATTTTCTTTTAAAGAATTGCAACAGCATCCTGATCATCACGAACCATTAAAAGGTGGTTTATAGAGGCGACAATGCATTTAATAATGAATGAATGATGATGTTTTATGTTCAAAATACACAGATAACAAGCCGCCTGAGATTGATGATGCTTTAAAGTTAGACATTTTTCATTTAATTTTTTTTCTTACTTATGAACATACATACACACATATGTAGATGTTGTTAATGTTTGGAAGCAGATGTTTTCCTTTCTCATTAAGTGAAATATACTTTTTTAAAGGTAGAATTATTAATTACATCAAGCCAGTTCTGAAAAGCAGTTTTATTTTAATTTTTTTTAGTTATTAAAGCTTCGTGAACGTTAGGAGGCAAAAAGCTCAAATTTAAATCTGATTAATTTCTACAGAGAAGTAGATACAAATAAAGCTCATTTATACAGGGGGCTCTAGTCTAAAATTAATAACGAAAACGTTAAGTTGAGAGCTCAGACATTTTTCTCAACTTATGAAAGGCACTGTAAATGCCTCGGATGTCTTAAAATCATGTGTGTAAGCCCAGTACATAAATTTGGATGCTTTTCAAATGCACAATAAAATAGATTTCAATACCAAAAGAGATTTCGGAAGAGTCCATTCAATTGTATAATTATTTCCTCAACATAAAATATTTTAATTAAGTACAGCCTACCCAGATGCGATCTTCTATATACAGTTGAAGTCCATTAGTCCGGCATCCAACAGTCTGGAATGCCCGATAGTCCGGCATCGCTCCGGAAAATTGTTAAAATTTTGGTTTTCTCCAAAAGTGTGTCGTTAAAGCAAATAAAAACTCTCGGGAGCTATTCTGAAGTTTTCGGGCTAGTTCGGGATCATCCGGAAACTCTCGGTATTGTTCGGCTAGTCTCAGCTGTCACAACAAAATCAAGTGCAGTGCAGCTCCGTTAATCAATCACGAAGCATCTTCGCCATTTTTTATGCGTTGTTGTTTTGCGTCCTTTCACATCGCAGTAAACGTAACTTTTAAAACTGTTTATAAAAAAGTGATTTTCGTTCTAACTGTACAGTGGCCATGTTTTCAAAACCTAAGCCATCGAGTTCAAAAGGAGAGAGAAGTGCTGACAATCCCTTGAAAAACCTGCCTGAAGATGAGGTAGAGGAGTGGCTTCGAATCGACGAGAATGACCCTGTTCAACAAAAACTAACCGATGAGGACATTAACAACATTGTAGTAAACCCTCAACCTAGAGAAGATGACTCACTAATTCTTCTTATAATTACTGCCCGATAGACCGGAATGTTCGGTAGTCCGGCACCGAGCCGGTCCCGAACGTGCCGGATTAACGGACTTCTACTGTACATACGTCCGACAAAAGCAATAAGGCTCAAACTTTCGCAATCATCCGTTGCGCACTAATTGCGAAACTCATATTTAGACTACTTAAGAAAGAATATCAAGCTGCAAAACTAGAAAATAATCATTGCTACTCCATTGATCCATCATTGGGCAATCGTACATATATTTTATGACAAGAAAAGTGCAACTCTGTGTCATATGATATTCAATCGAGACTCGAAACTTATAACGGTAGCCACTTCCACACCACTTTCGTTTTTTTATTCGTTGATTTTTAAATTTTATTAAAAAGCATCAAGAAGCGTTGCTTGCTTCTCTTTCTACTTATTTTTTTAGATTTACATAAAAAGTGAACAAATTCAGCGAGAAAAAAACTCTGCAATGCAATGTGTTAAATGTAAAAGTAGGTTAACTAGAGTAATTAAAATAAAAATTTAATGAAAAATTTGCAAATTGTGAATTTTAAAATAGTGACAGCTGTCAGCAGATAGCAAATTTGCCATTATAAGGGCTTTGGGAGAAGGAAAACCAATGAATGAAGTTGCTCATCAATTTAATATCAACAAATCAACGGTTTGTCAGATCTCATTGCGATATCGTCAAACAAATAACGTGGAAAGAAAGCAAGGAAGTGGTCGTCCTCGTAAATCTACTGCCCGCCAAGACCGTCAAATGGTAAAAATAGTAAAAGTTGACCCTCGGATGTATGTTACTAATTATGCAAACGAGCAATTAAGAGTTTCTATTAGCGTCCACACAGCCCGAAACCGATTAAGACAGGCAAATTTATTAGCTAGAAGACCAGCCAAGAAGCCACTTATAAGTAAGGTTAATAAGAAAAAAACGGCTTAACTTTGCTAGACGGTATCTGCATTGGAGCAAAGGAGCAGTGGCCCAACGTTTTGTGGAGTGACGAATCAAAGTTTAACTTATTTGGCTCTGATGGGTTAAATTACATTCGTCGACCTCCAAAACAAAGATATTCACCCAAATATCAGTTGCCAACTGTTAATCATGGTGGTGGTTCAATAAATGTGAATAAGACAAGTCATGGTGTTGAACATGAACTGCAAATCGATGCCATATGATTTGCAGTTTCTTTCTCGCTACTGTACATACATATTTGTCTACTCACCTAGGACTTTTTCCATGTACAGCAACCGAAATTTAGTTGTGTTGGCAGCTTGCAAATAAAGTTTTTCGATCGCCGAAAGAACTATAAAATACTGCATTTTTCCCCATAGGTAACTCTGCTGAATTTTGGTTGCCATCCATAGCCGACGAAAAATAATAGAATGACTAGGGCGATAACTTGTAAACATTATAACAAAATGTAAATTAATCCACTTACTGCTGCATAGAATGAATAAAATTATTTCAATTAATATTTCTCTTTAACTATATTTTATTACAAACATCACATTTTATCTTTACTGGTAACAACAATTTACGGCCGTCATAGACCTCCAACATTTCAGCCTGTACAGCATCTAAAATCATTTTGAAGGCTATATGCCAGGGACAATCATTTGAGGAATACTTTTTTTGTTTTATTAAACGACCCAAATACAAGAGAGCCTCATATAATTTATCTAATTCTTTGGCTCTAACCAGTTCACGGGCATTGGAAGACATTAAGTCAATATCATAGTTTTCAGGTACATCACAGCTTTGTAGCCATGCCAAGAGTAGTTCAATGCAATTATTTTGTGTAAAAATATTATCGTGGCTTATTTCAGAAACTATAGAGGCCGATGATCGTATAGAATTTCGATTACTATTGCGGGGTGGAGTTATAGGTTTATAGCTTTGATTATGATTATGATTTTGTTTTTGTCGCTTAATTTGTTGTTCGACTTCCAGCCTCAACTCTGGTGGCAAGGCATTCATAAATTCAGGGTCTACTTCCATACTTTCAATTGGAGTGGCATTCTTTTGCTGTAATTTTGTGGCTTGTTTTTCTTGGGCCGCTTTTGATGTGGAGGGTAAAAGGTCACTTTCGTTTAGTATACTTTGCTGCATATTAGTTTGTATAGGGATTTCTGTGGTTTCTTTGTTCCTATCTTTATGAAGTCGAAGTTCTTCCTGTTTTCTTCTTTCTCGTAAGATTTCTTCTCTTATATCTAAAGGTAATGCATTAAATACTTCAGGGTCTATATCATCAGGTAAAGTTTGTTCATTTATTGCGTTAACTTGCTGTTGAGCTTGCTTGGCCGCTGCGTTTTTTAGCATACCCATAATATTGGGTTTATTTTTAGCCTCTTTATTGCTGCCAGCAGCCTTAGGGCGGCCACGTTTTCTTTTCTTTTGATTCTCATCTTCATTAGACATTTGATTTGTTCTCTCTTCTTTAGTATTACTAGCGTCTTTGCTATCTCCATTAGTTTCCACTCTCTTCTGCTCCTTTTCTTTTTGTTTTTCCTTGACTTTGGAGAACATGGTTTTTATTATATTTTCCTTCGGCCTGTCCTGCTGCTCTGTAGGATCATCCAATTTAGTTAATTGTATTCCAATGCCTCTCAATTCATGTGGAGGCAAATTTAAAGCTTTCATGATATTCAATATACAACGTGTAATCGTCTCCAAATCATTGGTAAATTCGTTTAAAGATACAGATTTTGTTAAATAATCACATACGCCATGACCCATAAATTTAGAAGTTTCAACAGGTGCCTCTTTAGCTCGTACCATTAATTTGAGGGTAATACATTTTGTTTTCCTTCTAATGTCATTTAAACGTGTATGAACTTCTTGACAAAGTTGCTTAAGAAATGTTTCCAATTCTTCATAGGTTTTAAAACGTATGCCATAATTGACTTCGGCAGAAACAGATTTACGTATTTGACTGTAGGTTAAAGACCTTTGATCAATACCACGACAATATTGATACAAAGTCTCACCAAATTTCTTTCCCACTAGCATTTGTAAACGTGGTAAAGAGACTTTTTGTAAATCACCACAAGTCAATAAATTTGATTCTTTCAATGTATAAGCCGTACTGCTGCCTACACCAGGCAAATCTTGTATAGGTATCTCTGCCATATAAGCTTCAACATTTTCACATTGTAAATGATATTGGCCATCGGGTTTGGCCTTTTTGGTAGCCATTCTAGCTTGTAGTCTACAGAAAATATTCGCATTACAATAAAATATTTAAATTGCTTACGATTTAGTTATACTAACTTATTAGCTCCCACGCCAGCTGAACAAGGGCATTGCGTTTTATCTCTAACCTCTTCCCTTATAGCATAGACAAAATCCATTACATTCACTTTAAGTTCTTTCAAAACATCTGTTAGGTCCACAAACATTTCATCACAACTTACAGCCTCTATATCTAAAGTGTATTGGGCAATGGTATTATACAACGTAAAGGCTACTTCACGATAACCCTCGAAATCATATTGTATTGTTTTAAGTTCGGGACAAAGTTTTAAAGCTTGTCCCACAAACATACCATTGCGTATACCTTTAGCACGAGCTTCATAAGAAGCTGAAGCAATTTCCGACAGAGACATTTTATTATCGAAACCACCACGAACTTTATTGGAAAGAATATTATTGTGCAAATGTTGTTCGAAACGTTTGGCGAACAGTTCCATTTCTGCATGGCGATCGGCATTAGGATGAACAGGCACATCGGTCGCCGAGGCGCCGCCTATAACGTAAGAAAATTATATGATAGCCTAGTTCTTTTTTTTGTAAATCTGATTGGATTAATCTTATAGGATGGTTTTTTAAATCATAATTTAAGAATAGAAAATTAAAAACATACCTTTAGAATGTGTTACTGCCACTGGCTTTCCCCTTAGATGAGGATGTGTACGTAAACCAACGGAAACAAAAAAGCAGTCCATATCAATGTGCATAATACAGGATTTCTGCTGTGGCGTTTCCACTTCAGGAATATTATTCAGCAACAAACGTTTTTTCAACTCTTGCCTGGCGGGAAAACCATTTCCATCATGTTGATCACGCAAATCACTAACATATTGTTTAAAGCCAGCACCCAAAGTGGCAATATGATGTAACCTAGAGTTATTATAAAACTCACCTAAAAACTTGGGATCTACTGCAGTGCGAGCAACACCAGAAAATGTTGATGAACTAGCATTTAAGGAATTATTCTTTTTAACAGCTATATTCGCCGCAGACGGTTGCGCGCCCTGGTTTTGTCTCATTTTCTCATTCAATTCTTTAAGACCATCATTTATGGTCTTAAGTTCTTTACTTAACTGATCTTCCATACTGCCGTCGCTGCTGGTTATCACTTCAGTCTCCTCTTTTTTCTTCTTTATGAAACTAATTGCAGGTTGGGATTTCTTTTGATTTGTATACAACAGGTATTTGGTATAATCTAAAATTTTCTGTTCCTTTATACAATCTACGACCCATTGGGGACTGATAATTTTACTGGTATTCATATTTCGTATTTTAACGTCAGGCAAATTAGAAGCTATAATGTAAGTGGTATGACTACGTTCATAGTGATGATAAATACCGCCATGCACCATCATTATACGTTTCAGTTCATCGGCGGAAGGATTGGTATGGCCATTTACATATATTGATATGCCGGCAAATAAGTCAGTTTTCTTAAAGGGATTACTGGCGGCGCAGAATTGTTCTTCCAGTTTCGTGATTTTGGCATCCATATAGCCACCCTAGATTAAATTAAGGATAGTTAACACTTTACCTAAAAATTCAAGCAAATATTTACCCATTCTTCAAATCCATTATCCATTGCTGCTCCTCTCGTGGAAACTTATTGTAAAAAAAGAAAATTGTGAAATAATCTTAAAAGACCGGGAAATTTTGTTTATTATTGTTTTCGAATGTAAAGTTTTTGTAAACAAAACGCAGATGAGATGAACGTTGTTGCCATACTTTTGTGGATGATTAATTTTAATTCGCAATAGTATGCAAACAAATTTGTAAATTATAATTTAAAAATTCTTTGTATATCGAACCTATACAGTACACTGCAGCCTAAATGGGAACAAGTTTCTCAACTTTCTACAATTCTATGCAAAAAAAAATAAATATCCTAGAATTTTCTCTATTCAAATTAGAAGGAACCCTTGTTTTGCATTAATGTACCCATTGTGAATAAGTAATATAATTATTATTATTATTGTGAATATCAGCTGGTGGTTACTAATTTACTATAGAACAGCTGTTTCTTAGTCAGCTGTTCAATGTAAACAAAATTTAAGTAAAAGAAATATTGCCATTAACATTTATTTTAAATTTTTAGTAATTTTAATAAATAAACAATAGAATTTAGAAATAATTATGTATTTGCTTAGAAGATTTGTTAATAAATCAATGCCGTTTATTATTGCAGTAAAGCGACATTCCTCCAACGAAGTCAGAGTACGTTTTGCGCCAAGTCCCACGGGTACATAAGGATCTTATCTTTTTTAAATCATTAATAAAATAATCAATTTCTGCTTAGGCTATTTGCATTTGGGAGGACTGCGAACAGCTCTTTATAATTACTTATATGCCAAAAATCAAAATGGAAAATTTTTATTACGCATTGAGGATACCGATCAAACAAGACTGGTGCCGGGAGCCATGGAAGCTTTAATAGAAGATTTGCAATGGGCTGGCATAAATATAGATGAAGGCCCTGGTAAATTTGGTGGCACTTATGGTCCTTATATACAAAGTCAAAGAACACAAATATATTTGTAAGTATAAGGCTTAAGTAAATCTGTTGAATGGCGGCTTATTCTTTTATATTTTTAGAGATTCGGTTGAAACGTTATTGAATAATGGCACTGCCTATCGTTGTTTTTGCACAGAACGACGCCTAGAATTGTTGCGTAAGGAGGCTGTACGTACACGTCAAATACCAAAATATGATAATAAATGTCGTTACTTAACGGATAAACAAATTGAAGTGTTATTGGCAAAACAGACACCATTTTGCATACGCTTTAAGCTAACAGACTATGAAGAACCCATAAACGATTTAATATATGGTCCTGTTCATCATAATGTCAGTGACAATGAGGGAGATCCAGTGATTATAAAAACCGATCAATTTCCCACTTATCACTTTGCAAATGTAGTGGATGATCATTTAATGGCCGTGTCACATGTTTTTCGTGGTGTTGAATGGCAAATTTCCACCACTAAGCATTTATTGTTATACAAGTAATTTTTTCATTATATATTAATATTGTTTTGAATAATAAGTTTGTTTTCTATTTTAATATTATAGAGCTTTTGGTTGGCAACCACCAAAATTCGGTCACTTACCCCTTTTGGTTAATCCTGATGGCACTAAACTAAGCAAACGTCAGGGTGACATTGGCATTAAGCATTTTAGGTAAAATTTATTCTTTTAAATAATTATTAGTTTAGATCTTATATTATTGTATATTTTATTTAATAGAGATAAAGGCTATTTTCCCACTGCCCTACTTAATTATGTGGTCTCCGCTGGTGGTGGTTTTCCTCATGAGCAATTTAGTAAACCCAAGGTTTATTCTTTAGCGGAATTATCCGAAAAGGTTTGTTATACTTTCGTTTAATTATAAGTTTTATTGCCAAAGTTTCTTTTTAGTTTAATATTGAGAAAGTGAATTCACATCCAAGTCGCTTGAACCCCATAGTTCTGGATGACTTTAATCGCTTACACATTATACAATTACTTGCAGACGAACAATCGGCCAAAGTGTTGGTGGAAAATGTTCAAAAATTAATTAAGGAATCATATCCCAATGAGTGAGTAAAAGAAAACATATTAAATATAAGAACCTGTGGCTTGACTGGAAGCTTTAAACTTACTTAATTCAAATGGATTTTATAGATCAAATTTGGACTTAAATCTCGATCATATTAAAAGTGTTCTCCAGTGGTCGGCGCAACGTTTGACTCTTATAAAGGACCTAACTTCACCAAAGCTAAGTTTTCTTTGGGTAAAGCCCACAAACTTTAAAACTAGTGAAATAAGTACAGGTAAACCTCCATCAATCTGTACTTGATTTTCCATACTCGATGATTTCATAAATCTTTATTAACGTCTTACAGAACAACTTAAAACTCTTATTGAAATAATAGAAAAGGCGGAGTTTTCTAAAGATAATTTGAATAAAGTTTTAAAAGAATTTGCAACAGAACAAAAAGTGAAATTTCCAGCTCTAATGAAATGTTTACGATCAGCATTAAGTGGCTTAAAAGTAAGCACAATTAACTTAATTTACTTTTTATGAAATATTTATTTATTATGTGTACACATTTTAGGAAGGGCCTGGTGTTGCTGAAATGATGGAGATATTAGGACAAAAGGTGGTACTACAAAGACTTAATGATGTTTTAACTGAGGAAACCATAGCAACTAAGCAAACAAAGGCTGAAAATGCAGCGTAACAATTTCAATTTCTCACATATAATGTAAATAAATTCGTTCTTTTTACGTTTAGGCAGTTATATAATTTATTGTTTTAACTTTTATGCCTATTCTCACTTAAAAAGAAATACAAAAAAAAATGTGTTAAGAGGCGTTTCAAATAAATAAAAATATGCTGTAAATATCATGTAAATGCTTTTGCTCGTAATTTAATAATGCAACAAAAAAATTCATCTATTTAATGCAACAATTGGCTAATTTGCTGGAAAGTTTTTCGCCTTCTGGAGTCAATAGGAAATTATCGTTCCATACAGCGAAACCATCGGAATTTGTCTTAAAATCGACAGACAATTTCTCCCAAACTTTTTTCTTGGGATTCAATTGTTCATCGGGTTGACCACTATAGCCTTCGAAAGCCAAACGGCTACCAGGAGCAGCTGAAGAAGGAACAATAATAGGTTCCACCACGGTATGATCCTCACTGTAAATCAAATAAATTGTTAGCAAAGTTTTATAAACAAAAAAACCTTATTCTGTAACACTTACTTGGAAGTACACAAAACCATGCCTTCGGACAAAATGCCACGCATTTTGGATGGCTTGAGATTACATAATACCGCCACCAAACGTTGATCGAGTTCTTCAATGGTAACAAATTTGACCAAACCGCTGATAATAGTACGTGGTTGAGCTTCAGCCAAATCGATCTTTAAGACATACAAAGTATCGGCATCAGGATGGCGTTGTACTTCCACAACTTTGCCTACACGTATATCCAAACGGTGAGGTCCTTCCTCCTCAGGAGCTGCAGCATTGGGCGCATTGCCACCCTTAGTTTTAGCTGGTGGTGGATAAGCAGCTGCACTAAGTTTTCTATAATGCGTTTAAAAATAAGACCTTAATACCGATTTTAATAAATTAATGAAATATTAAAGAAAACTCACTGTAATTCGGGACTTTCGAAAGTTTTTCTGATGGGTTCTAACAATTTGTTGATATATTTCTCTACAGAAGCTTTAAGATCTGCAGGATGCAATTTTTGATCGGCAAAATATTGCTCCAATTCAGCAAAATTGGTAAATGTAGCATCACCACCGTTTTCGGGCGCACGATGGATTTCAAAACCTTCGCCCTCTTTAAACAATGAGAACAAAACATGTTTAACAAACGATAGCAAACCATTATCGGCAATATTGCCAGGTTCACAGAAGGCCTTCTTCAACTTCTTTTTAACATTGGCAGGAGAATCCAAAAGATCAATTTTAGAATCTTCTTCTGACGAAGACATCTTCCCACCAGCCAAACCAGGCACCATTGGATTCATGAAATGTATACGCTTCTCATAACCCAATTGAGGCAAATATTTCTCAGAGAATGTGAATATTTTTCTTTGATCTACACCACCAAATTGAGCATCAACTTTAAGGTATTCTTCATCCAAAGCTTGTAGGCCGGGATAGAGTAAACCGGACAATAAAGGATATTCAATTTGTTTAACAACTTCAGCACCGGCCTTTCTGGCATCGTGTTGCGTCACCAGTGAGGTGAGTCTGTATACATCTAAGGTGTATTCTTTAGACAATTGATAATCTGTGCCTTTGACGAATTTCAATTTGTCCAGTGGTACACCAATTGACGACAGCATAGCTTTAATAACAGCTTCATAGTATTGTGTACGCAACTGCAAAAGACTCCAGGGTGCTTTCATGTTATCCAAGTAGGCATGAAGATCGGCAAACAGAATGGTTACCTGAAATTAAACGTAGAATGTAATTTTTGTTGGCAGCCACATAATTTTGTTTTAGTGTGAGGGGCTTGGTTTAGATTCCCGTTGGAGAATATGGCCTATTATACTACAACGAGCATATGATATTGTTTAGTTTGCTTTTCAGAATTATAAGATAATTTGTAAATGAATTTTAATTACATCCCCCAATAAATTTAAGAAAGATCTTCAATAAATCTGCAAATTTCCGGAAATCGCAAATAAAAAAGATAACGGCATCAGAATGCATCTGATAGTTAGATTTGGCAACGTGTAGCGTACAATTTTACTCTGAGGTCATTTGACCTATTGGGGTCGTTCAATAGAAGAAAAGACATTTCGAAAAGATAACTATTGTATTGGCATAGAATGAATGTTTCGGTTTATATGAGAAATTTAATGTTTTTAGCATAATCTTTACATTTATTGTATCATTTGTATTGATTAGAATAAAAAAAGAATAGTAAAATGCATAATAATTATCAATGGGAAACGGTATACTGGCATGATTATTCACACTTGTTCCTCAGCTAGCCGGATCAGTATTACTGACATATGAATGAAGGGAACGAATGACCGTAATCATATGTAAACATTAAGAGCATATGTTCATAAAATTAGTTTAAATTATGGCCAACTGTAAAAGATTACTATAACAATGTGCCTGAAAAAGTTAGGGTCAGAAACAGATCTTTTTAACTGTTATATATTTATGTCTGAATTTGACTGTTTACATTTTATCGTATCTTTAAAATAGTCAACTTATTTGTTTAATATTGAACGTACTGAATGGCATCAAGTGCTAATTACTTTTAAAACCAAATTTCGTTTTTAAAAAATTCCCAAATGACTCAATAAAGTTGGAATTTCAGTCATGATTTATGTCATGCACAAACAGTGCTTTCACAACCACACACTTTCAATTGCAATCATTGGTTTAACTTCTTACTTTAGATCAATCAGAATTATGAAATTGCCAATAGTAATCAAAAACTTACCTCACATCCTGCTTTTAGAAAATCACCAATTTTTGACATGGGCACAAAATAGGCAACATGAGGTTTTCCTGTGGTGGCAGTACCCCAATAGATTTTCAAGTCGCGCTCCTTAAGAATAGCATTGAGTTTATCCTCACCCAAAGTTTCTTGTAGATTACGGGTAATAAATTCTTTTTTCTGTTCCGGAGTTAACGAAGTCATTTTTGTTTACTTATCTGCCTTTTTCGCCGATCAACTGCACGCACTGCAAAACTACTTTCGAAAACGTGGACAAAATTCGATGGAAAGAAAATGACTAAATGATGGCCGAAAAAACGTCATAACATAAAACCAATAAGAAAAAATGTCGCAATTATTGTGAATGAATTTAATAAAACAGCTGATGAGTGAATTGTGGTTGTTCAAAAGGCACCATACAACTTAACAAACTGCCGTGATATTATTTTCCATAATACCTTTAAAAATTACGCTTTCAATTTGAGTGATTCAAGTTACCGAAAAATTATGAAATAATGTAATTGGATTATATAAATATTTAGATATACAGCCAAAAAGTATAGTTCTAGTGGTTTAAATTACTGAGTTCAGAAAATATTGAAACAGTTGGAATAAATAATAAAATAAAATTATTAATGATAATATATTTCAACTCAAATTAAAAAGAGAAAAGTACTTTTAGGTTCAAACTACTTCCCTAGTATTGTTTTTATCTCTATTTTGTTCTCTTTGTGTCTTTAAAATATGTTTCGAACTCAGAGCTGTTATTTAATAATTTGTCACTAATTTATAACAAGTGTGTTTATTTATAAATTCGCCAGCTTGTCATTTTTACATTCGCGCAAAACTCTTCCCTCTAGATTTGTTTATATCCTATTGTGAATGAAGGCCAACAAGAAAATATTTCACAATATAAACAAAAACCAGCTGGACACACTATTTCGTCAACAGGCGTAAACAAAAGTTGTGTTGTGCACGTGTAGTACGGATACAATTCAAACAAAAATAAAAACTTCGTCCTAAGTTTACCATACGCGTTAGTTGTTGACGGTTTTCTTTATATTTGGCGCTTTTTTTTGTCGCGAGTGTTTGTGTTTTTAAGTGTAAAAATATTGAATCTTTTTCAAAATGCCCGTTGTCGATACCGGTGATTTAGTGAATTTGCAAAAGAATATCGAGCGCGTGCGTAATATTTGTATTTTGGCCCATGTTGATCATGGCAAGACCACTTTGGCCGATTCTTTAGTTGCCAGCAATGGCATTATTTCGCAGCGTATGGCGGGAAAGTTACGGTATTTGGATAATCGTCAAGATGAACAGGAACGCGGTATTACAATGAAGAGCAGCAGTATTTCGTTGTTCTACGAAAGTTTGTGCGATAAAAAGAATTTTCTGGTGAATTTAATTGATTCACCTGGTCATGTGGACTTTTCAAGTGAAGTTTCTACCGCAGTGAGATTATGTGATGGTGCCATTGTAGTGGTAGATGTCGTTGAAGGTGTTTGTCCACAAACTCGTGCCTGCCTCCAACAGGTTTACGTGGAACAGCTAAAGCCGGTATTAGTTTTAAATAAAATCGATCGTCTTATTTTGGAAAAGCAGATGACACCTTTAGATGCTTACTTCCATATAACTCAAGTTTTGGAGCAAGTAAATGCTGTTTTGGGCAGTATATTCGCCTCTGATGTTTTAGCAAAAGAGGATATTACGCTAAAAGATAATTATGAGTCTGCTTTAGAGGATAGTGATGATTCCCATTTATATTTTTCACCATCTTCTGGAAATGTGGCCTTTTGTTCGGCGTACGATGGTTGGGCATTTGGTATAAGAGATTTTGCTGTTACTTATGCTAAAAGATTGGAGATGCCTGTCGAAGAATTACAACAAGTTTTATGGGGTGATTATTTTTATAATTCAAAGAAAAAATGTGCCGTTCCTGGTGCCCAAGAGAAGGCTAAGAAACCTATGTTTGTACAATTTATTTTGGAGAATATTTGGAGTTTGTACGATATTATCGCTGTGCGAAAGGATAAAGACAAAATTCCAGGTAAATTAATTTAAAAATAAACGTATTTTGTAATCGATATTCCAATTAGATGACTACAACCAATAGGAAATTTACTCTTTAGTTGGGAATATATATTTCTTATTGTCTCAATTGTATTTAACATTGTATCTTAAGGAGTTTCATGTGATAATCCATAATGCTCTTGGCATTTTAACAATTTAATCGTTTCCTCATAGTTACACTTTACTTTGTCCCAATTTTTAAAGCAATACAAACCAAATCGTCTTAAACACTAATCCATCTTAAAGAGATAAAATAAATAATTTTCAACAACGTATTTTCTTTTACTATTTTTTATTTTTTAACATATTGATATTTTCGTTTAAATTATTTAAAAATATATTATACAGCGTTAAGACAAAAATAAGTTTTGCTTGATTCATACTACGTTAGTTCTCCCTGAGGCACGGGTAGCTCTAAAGCCTGTTTCAATGCTTCACTAGTCTCGAGAGATGGCATGGTTGGTGCACCCTTACTGCGTAAAATTAATTTTATATTCTTCGCTTTCCAATTGTTTTCGGCAAATGGATCCCTTAGCAGACCAAAAACACATTCAAATACACCCACACAGTCTTGCTTGGTGTGTAATGTTCCACAGGCCAAAACTAAGACAAGACCATGAATATCCATACGACCTTGTACACCATTAAGTGAGAGGTTGGGATTAAAGAATAAATCAAAACGTTGACGTGTTTCTAGAACTGTTTGAAGTAGCGTAGTAGAATTTTCACAAATTAGCTCTTCTATGGAGTCATTTGCTACGATTTCCAGAAGCAAACAGGCATCTGACCAGAAGTCGTTTAATTTCAAAGAGTCTTTATTGTAATTATCGAAAAACCATTCAGAGAATTTTCGTGCTAATAAATGTATGGGAAATATTATTGGCTCTTCTGCTACTGTAGTTGTGCTATTTGCATGAACAGTCGTTTTAAGTACGTCTTTAGGATTTATTGTGCCACTTGAGTTACTATTTGTTTGCTGTCGTGCATAATTCTCATACCAATAGTCTATAATTTTCTTAATCAGCGTAGCTTTGGTAAAGTCAGCTGTAAGTGGCACTTTATTTTTGTACAAATATTTAAACAAAATCTCCTTTGTTACCACGCGTTTATTTAGCAGTGTATGACTGTCCGGTATGTGTAGAAATACGCATTCTAGGGCCTCTGTAAACAAAGGATCTCACATGTATTAATTGCTTTCAAGATTTTTAATGTGTTGTATGAATGGCACTTACCCTGTTCGGTTTCTATTTGTGTTATATTTTTGGTCACACTCTTTGCCAATTGAAATAAAATGCCAACATTATTTCTCTCAGTTTTTAATAGATCTGTAATTCCAATTTTTTCTTGTATGGAATAAGACATTTTGTATGTGGCTGTGAGGGGCTTTTCTTAAAAAATTTGCATTCTATTAAGATTTTGCAGAAATTTATTTGTTTACAAAGTGTGAACAGCTGCTTCACTCTTCTCCTTGTTATTGTTAGTGATGTCACTGCTATGAATAATCGACTGATCTCATGTGTTGCTGTATTTATCGAATGCAACAGCTGTGCTTGTCGTAAAACAGTTGGCAACGTATTTCGCGCTGAAACTGTTAAAAAAATTTTAAATATGGCGTAATTCTTTCATTTTGTATAACGCGAAGTAAAAAAGTTTTATTAATTTTGTGTGAAATAGTGATAAAAAATAAATATGTAACGTTTTATTCAATAAGTTTTAGGCATTGTAAAGGTGATTCTATTATGCTTATATCATAAATCCTTGTCTCTATTAAAAAAATAAAAGAAAACTTAAAATTATTTTCTATTCGTAGTTATTGCTGAAAAACTTGGTATTAAACTGCTAGCTCGTGATTTGCGTGTCGGTGACCCCAAAGGGCAAATAAAAACAGTTTTGGGTCAATGGTTACCCATAGATCGTACCATATTGGAAATGGTGGTTAAACATGTGCCAGCTCCAAATAGTATAAGCGATGAACGAGCTCAACGCCTTTTATATCCGGAAAATGTTGATTTAAATACATATCCTCCGGAATCGTTGGCATTAACGGAAGATTTCAAAAAATGTGATGCCAATTCCGATAATATTATAGTATTTGTCTCAAAAATGACTCCCGTTCATGTAACGCATTTACCACAAAATAAACCCAAGCGCTTAACCGATCAAGAATTGCAAACGCGTCGAGATGAAGTGCGTAAACGTATTGAAGAACGTAAGCAATTGGCAGCTCAAAGTACAGAGGTAGAGGGTATAACAAAAGGTGTAGAACAAATGACTACAGAAGAAAAACAACAACAAGTGGCTGAAGAAGAACGAAAAGCTTTGGAGAAAAAAGAGGAAGAGGAAAAGCCAGAATTTGTTTTTATCGCCTTCGCTCGTATTTTTAGTGGCACTTTAAGGAAAGGCATGAAATTATATAGTTTGGCACCCAAACATGATCCCAGAAATAAAGAGTAAGTCGCTATAGAGTAACTCAAATAGATTGTTCCATAAGTACTGATTTTCTTTTGCTTGCTTTTAGCTTTCTTTCCTTGGATTCTCCCTATATAAGTGAGGTTACTATTGGCGATTTGTACTTATTTATGGGTGGTGAATTACAAGCCCTCGACGAAGTGCCTGCCGGCAATATTGTGGGCATTGGGGGCCTTGAAAATGATATTGTAAAAACAAGCACCTTAAGCAATACTATGTTTTCTACTTCCTTCAGTGAACTTAATGTCATGGCTACACCCATTTTCCGTGTAGCCCTGGAACCGGTTAATCCTTCCGAAATGCCTAAGTTAGTGAAAGGCCTTAAAATTCTCAATCAAGCTGATGCATGTGTACAAGTTTCTGTGGAACCAACGGGTGAACATGTAATAACCACTTTAGGCGAAGTGCATGTGGAAAAGTGTGTGCATGATTTGGAAGAAAGTTATGCTAAAATTAAAATTAATGTTTCCAAGCCTATTGTATCATTTCGTGAGACTATTGTGCCTGAAGCTACCATAGATATGGTCAATGAGGCGATTGTGAAAAGTTCAGAGGATAAAGATATAACAAAGAAAATTGTCACCATGCCCACGCTCAATAAATTGTCTACTTTACGGATTATTGCCTTGCCTTTACCTCAATCTGTAGTGGATATATTAGAGAAATATAATAGTTTTATTAAAGAATTTTCTACCACCTCAAAATCTTCCCCAGTATCGGAAAAATCCAAACAATTGTTGCTACAAATAAAGTCTCAGTTAATCATTGCCTTAAAAGATTTCGATACAATGGGTTTGACAACACTACCTCAGGAGGAATTAGTTGAACGCATATGGTCATTGGGTCCTCGTCATTGTGGCCCTAATATTCTACTTAACTTAAGTGATTATAAACATCCTAGTTTTTGGTGGCCTCTACAAGATTCTACAGATGATTTAGAGAACAAAACTGATGTACGTCGTGATTATAATAGTTCCTTAGTAAATGGCTTCCAAATAACTACCTCAGCTGGGCCATTGTGTGAAGAACCTATGCAAGGTGTTTGTTTTATGGTCTTAGAGTGGTCTGTGGATACTTCGGACGACTTGAATTCAAAAGCTTATGGACCATTTTCGGGTGAGTGTACCGTAAGAATTTACAATTCTTTTGAAAAATATTTATTTTCTATTATCTTTATATTATGCAGGTCAAGTTTTAACAGCTTCTAAAGAAGCCTGCCGACAAGCGTTCCAAAATCAACCTCAACGTTTAGTGAGTCCCATGTACAGCTGTAATATTGTGGTAAATGCTGAAGTTTTAGGTAAGTGCCAATCTATTAATAATTTTCATACTTGTGGTGAAATTGAACAAAATATTGATAAGAAATCTTAAATAGAAGTTGAATATAATTCTATAATTCGATAACATATCGATAATTTTAGAACAAGGTTCGATTGAAAAATATTGAAATAGCGTTATTATGAAACGCAACATATATTTTCAATGGTAGATAAATTCGTTATAATCACAACACGTCGAATAGATTTTTAATTTATTTCTAAAGAAACCTAAACAACCAACATGGTTTTTTTAGAGTGAATATTAGGTCTCGAATTAATTCTTTTTTGAAATCTTACTATACCCTTTGAAAGTGCTTATGTTACTATTCAAAACCTTCTTTTGTGATATCTTTTTTGTCTCGATGATATCGTTGAATAAAAATTAGTACTTTAGTACTTCCATACTAGTACTAGCACTAGTATAAAAACTAAAAATTAGTACTTTAGTACTTTCGAATAGTATACTAATACTAGTAAGGGAGTACTAAAGTACTAATTTTTGTTTGAAGGTTGATAATGACCATCTTACTGAAGCTACATCCCAACTTAGTTGTCATTTATTCAGTCTGTTCACATGGCAACTGATCCTAATTTTCAACGAAAAGTCATCTCCAGTGATCAAAAAGTCCCTATTAAGTGTTGTTTTTGGGTGTTGCTACGTCCCACACAGTTCATACCATATTGGATATTCTATACGAGCGATTTGAGGATATCGTCGTCTCATGAGGAGGGGTGATGTAAACTAGCCACCGAGGTCGTACACTTTGACCGTATTAGTCTTTTTCTTCTGGATTTTTCTTAGGTTGCAGGCGTATGCAAATAATCCACAAACCATAGCGGGCATCAAATCCTACATAACCCATGTAATTGGTCAAATTCAAACTGATTTATGCCCCAGAGTCAGGGAAAATTTCATATTTCGCACCCGTTCTACCCAGAGACGACATGACAGTCGTTTCAACGATATTACAGTAAGACCCCCCTTAACGCAGCACCGCTTAACGCTGTTTCAGTATTACACGGTAGTATTGGGATTCCTCTAAATCCCACACTGTATTGATGCTTGTTATATATGCATGTGTTCAAATGAGACAGCCATGCACTGTATACTGTGGATACTATGTATCTATTTCAACGCTCTTTTGCTAGTATGTCCAGAATAAAGATTCCAACTGTATTTTCCAAAGTCGTAATCACAGTACGAACGCATCTTTCCTGCGTCACAGTTCATTTATTAGTTGTAATCTCGTTTAAAGCCGTTTCGTTTAGCGCCGGAACTTATTGGAACGTATCATACATAACACACTTAATTGGTCATTGCAACCCTTCAGTCAGGATTACGACCTAGTTTCTCACACCACTTATGTTGTGTGTGTTAATTTTATACATGAGTGGTGGGACCTACAGTTTAAAGTCGATTCCGAACGACAGATTTTTGAGAAACTTTATCATGGCAATTTTATTTACTCTCAGAGTGTTTGCCAGAAATCTGCTGAGAGTAAGTCGCCGAAGAAATACTTTTTGTATTTTGTTTTGATGTCTGGCCTGGGGCTCGAACTCTGGCTTTTACGTCTAATAAGCCAACACACTGCCTATTAGACAACGGCGACTTGATTAGAGCGCATCTCCCGCGTTAAGCGGGGTCTTACTGTATATTCCACACAGTTTACCTTCAACAACCTTCATCTGCCTTTGTAAATTGTTTATCGATAAAATCGATAACTCGCATTGCTATTGCTTTTTCAATGGCAATTTCAAAGCCAACGAGCTATGCCAGACTCATGAGCTCGTCAATTTTGCCTTGTATATCGTGAAATTTATGCGAAATGATTCGAGTGTAATAAAAGTTTACATTTTTTATTTTTCTAAAAAGACTTTTATTAAAAAAAAAAAATTGTTCGTATAAATATAAATTCTAAATATAACATAAATTGTTATGCAAATGCAAATTATTACATGATTTCACTTTAAATTTATTCCATTTTAAATATAAAATATATATTTTTTTAAAATTATAATTATTTAACTAAATACGATATTTTATCAATTAATTTAACGTCTAGTAAATGCCGCTTATTGTAAAATAATTCATAATATTTTTGTTTTACTATAAAAATTATTATAAATCAAAGAGCTGTCGTTCTAAAACAGCCCCGCGTTATGAATTTTTAATTATTTTATTAAGAATAAATAGTTAAAATTATAATAATTACTAAATACCTTTGTTTTGACGGTATTTTAATTTGATTTGAAATGCATAGAAATGAAAAATAAAAACAAATTAATTAAATAATTGTTGATTGAACTACAATTGTATAAACTGTTGCCTTTGAAAGTTTCTTTTAATTATTTAATTAATTCGTTGTAATATTTTCCTTGTTTTCTTATATTCTTCTAACTTATTTCTTTTTAACTTAAATAAATATTTTTTAAAAGTATTGTTAAAAAAAGTAATTTTTTTTTTGTTTAAATCTTATAACTGAAATCTGTCGATAAATTTCTTATAAACAAAATGTTACATTTTCTTGTTTATATTGATTGTTGCTTTAAAAGAATTTTCAGTCACAGTTACTATATATTTTTAACTAAAAATTAATATAATATTTTAATTATTTTCTTCATAACTTATTGCAAATATATTTTGTTTTTCTAATTTTTCTTGTTCAAATTTAACTCTTTAAATACGCTTTCTAAAGAAACCCCTAAAAATTATTGGAAAATTTCTATTTATAAATAAATTCTACCTACACCCCTGTTAAAGATTTTTTGTTTCTTTGTTTTTGTGTTTTTTTTGTTAATTTTTCTGCATTCAAGGCTTAATCCCATACTACGGTTTTCTCAAATTCTATAACACGATCCCAGGGAAACTCGGGCACATCATCGTCTGGTTCAATGGTATTTTCACTTAACGATCTCTTTTCACGTTTCACTATGTCTTCTTCCGCCTTGGTGGTATCTTCACTTAGCGTGGTTTTTGTTTCTTCGGTAGCTTGGGTTGAAGTATTGATTAATAATTTATTATCCACTTCAGTGGCAGCCTCAATGGGAGCATCTCCCTCACGTTCATTATTACGTCCGTAGCCAGCGCCGGGGAAATTATTAATTGATACTGGTTCCGGTCTATTATAGTTGTTATTGCTGTTGCCGCCGAACGAAGATGACGATATGCTTTCTGGTCTATTTAAATATTGGTAATTGCCTTGCGATTGATATGGATCGGCACCGTGATAGTTTGTGCTAGTGGCCGTATTAAAGGCCGATGATGAAGATGACTGGCCGCCAGAGCTAGATGAAGAGGAACTGCTACCGTATGAAGGTCTGCCGTAGGTATCCTTATTACTGCCGATATTGCTTTGACCATACGATGTTTGAGAGCCAGGTCTGTAGAATGGTTTTTGTAATTGATAGCGTTTGGGCGGCTGGGAGGAAGGTTTGCGTACGGAATAGCCAGGCTTGACACACATCATACCAAAGACACGTATACCGGGTACACTAGCATAAGTGGGTTGATCATGCGCCATAGGGCCCTCTGTAAAAAAAAGGCAGAAAATAATGCAATTATATAAAAAGATTATTTTATGTGAAGTAAAAATAAATTCAAAATCTGTAATAATTTTTGAAAATATTCAGATATTCAGAATAAGATTCAAAATGGAAATTTCATTAAACAATACAGAATAAAAAAGACATGTGAGATGATGAGAACGAATCATTCGATTTTTAAGGTTTTCTTTAAACTGATTCTAAAGGGTCCGCCAAATAACTTTTTTTTTTTTGAAAATGCTTTAAAAAAAAATACTGAATATTTTCTCAAATTTCTTTTTTTATTTGAAAGTACAATCCTTCCGGTTAATAATGGAAAATAATTTCACTCAAATGGCTGCCTCGGCTGGCCATGCAGTAGCCTACACCAGAAGATGCCGATTTTGGCAAAAAAAAAATCATATTTTCAGATGAAGCTCATTTTGGTCTTGGCGGGTATGTAAACAAGCAAAATTGTCGCTAAAAACGAGTCACTGTTTGGTGCGGATTTGGGTCTAGAGGCATAATTGGGCCATTTTTCTTCGAAAATGAGCAAGGGGTGGCCGTTACAGTCAATGGCGATCGTTATCGGGCCATGTTGAACGAATTTTTGTTCACAAAAATTGAAGAGGAGGATATTGTCAACATTTGGTTTCAACAGGACGGCACTAAGTGCCACACAGCCGAAGCTACTCTCGATGTTTTGCGAACTGTTTTTGAAGATCGCATTATCAGCCGCAGAGCTGATGTCGTTTGGCCACCTCGGATCTGCGATTTGATACCGTTTAACTATTATTTGTGGGGTGCCGTCGACAAGCCAGAGAGGACTGGATTGTACTTTCAAATAAAAAAAGAAATTTGAGAAAATATTCAGTAGTTTTTTTTTAAAGCGTTTTCAAAAAAAAAATTTTATTTGGCGGACCCTTTAATTAAGATTCTGGCAAAAAGCTTCTGCTTCAATTACTTACCCATTTTGAAATGATCTGGACATCTGCAAATAACCAAATAATGTGATTTGCCAGTGCGAGTATTTTGTAAAGCCAATAAAGACCAGTCTTTAGGTGAACGACACTCTCGCATTTCGGTAGTAGCTTCACATGTTTTAGCCAAAGTTATTGCCTGCAAAAAGAAAAAAGGAATACAAGTGCGAAACATTAATCACGGATTGTTACAAAACTTTATAGAAAAAGAAAACGATTAATTTGTTCTTTTCTTGTATAGATATGACTGTATTCGAGGCTCTAAAACTACTATGTTTTCGATTATTTCCTTTCATCATATTTGATCAAATTATTTAATCTTTTTCGAAATTGACGCATTTTCAGACAAAACAAATCCTTTAATGTCATTAACATTACCGAAGACAAATACCGCTATTCACGATTTTTACTAAATGCTGCCATTTTGAAACTTATGTTAGTCTAAACAAAACGCTTTAAACTAAATTGTAAAGATTCTAATGCCACCATCTAAACAATCTTGAACTCACATTCAAATTTCATACTTAAGAGCCATTGTGTGTGTGTGTGTGTATGTGTACTATTTTACTGCTTCAGCTACCAGTTTCTTAAAGAAGTCTTTGTCTTGGGGTCATTTTTAAATTTTCGTTTTTTTTTTGGGTTTGTTACTGTTTTTTTTTGTTGTTTTGCTTTTGTTTCTAATCTGTTAGACAACAATTTGACAAACGGTAGACTTTGAATTGTCATTAATAGCTTAACAAATTGCTGTTTTTCATCATGTCTAACAAACTGTCTGTATATGTCTGTCCAACTGTCTTGTATTGTATCTTTATGTCTACATTTTGCGCCATTTATATAAACATACATGCATGTCCCCTTTACATACCGTCCCGCTCCCCCCACCTATCCTCTGTCTGTTGAGCTGTCTGTCTTCAAGACTGCCTATTTAACTTTACTGTAACAGTATCTATTATCTTTTTTTTTCGTTTTCTTTTTTGTTTTAGCTGTTGTTTTTCTATTACCGCCTTTATTTCGGTAGTCTATGGTATGGTATTTTATGTGTCTATAATGGCTTTTAGCCATATAATTAACTTGATTTTCTGGTAAATGTTTTCCTATTTAAAGCCAAAAACAATAATAGTCCATAGAATTTTCGTATTATTGGATATTAAATGGATAACGGTTCTATAGTTTAGGCTAAGCGTTGTTAGTAGTGCTCTGTCTTATTAACTCTTTTTCATAAAATCAATATTTTGATGTTTAAAAAACCTATATAAAGAACTTATTTTTTGCAGTTGGCAGTGTTTAGGTAATATAAGAGCCTTTAAACAAAAGCGTCTACTTACTGTCAGCCAAAACCGACCATATGATACACTCTACTTTCTGGTATAATAAGTAATTAAATTATTAGTATATAACCGAATATTATAATAATAAATGTGATAGATTTCATATAAATTCACCAAGAAGGAAGTTGGAGGAATACCTTTGGAAGCACTGACTATGCCCAAAGGGGCTTCGTATATTATATTATAATTTTTTTAAGTTTTCGTAGATCGTTTATATTAATTCAGATTAAGTCATATTGATAGTGGGATTAGGCTTATTGAAATATTTATAAATCGATTTACAACAAAAGAAACCCTTTTTTTGTCACTTCACCAGAATATTGTTTGGTTAGGTTAGGTTAGGTTAGGTCGTAGTGGTAGCTTTGATCAGTGGTGTTGCCGAGCCGGAACGCTCCGGAACGTCGTTCCGGTACTTCCTTTTTAGACAGGAACGCGTTCCGGAACTAAAGATGATTTCTGATAACGAGAATTGGCTGACGTTTAGAAACAAAAAATTAAAAAGAATTGCTGATTTTTTTTCTAATTTTTGACGAATTTTTATATGTATTTTTATAAACCGGAACGAACCAGCCCTGTCTATATAATTATATATACGCGTTCCGGTAGAAAAAAAATTAGCCAACACCACTGGCTTTGTTCATGTCACAAAGCTCACTTGAGCACGCATAGCGGCCCGTTGTGACGCCACGTGTGAACGCAGTCCCTGTGCTGACCAAGTTCCACCAAGACCAGGAAGGAGGAAGAAGTTGGTCAGCACTTTTTTCCCTTTTCAATTTCGAGCAGGGACGACTGGATCTCAACGAGATCATCTCCCTGGAATCCTTGGATATATAAACCCCCCGCTCCGTGTTCGTTGATAGGGTTGGTTAGCGTTGCATTTCCTTCCGATTACCGGATCATTGCAGCAAGTTTCAGGCTGCTCATTGGATCCTCTTCATCTTCTTTCATCTGCATCTCGATCTTTTCTGATAGCCAATCAACAATTAGATCCCTTTCCAGCATTACGGTCAACTCCAAACTCATCAGGGAGTGTCGCCGTTGTATCGACGTCCACTTTGAGCGATTCAGCATCTCGCTTGTACCCGGTACCAGTTCACAGATACATTAATGTTAGGTATGCCACTCACCTCTGTTAAATTGACCATTAGGCAACAATTCTTTTCGGACTCCAACCAATTTTGGACAAATGATTAATCTTGCTCAATTGCCAGACTCACTTGGCCCATGATGGACAAGAGGCGTACCAACCAACTACTCAAACTTGATCGTAAGGTCATCTCGATCACAGTGGCCATGCTTACAGGTCACTGCGTTATGGAAAGACATGCTGAAAGACTGTGCAGCTCCCTTCGAACGACTACTTCCGACGTTGTGGGTCTGCTGAAGAGGAGGAAACTTTCTTCTATCTCTTGCGATAGGCAGAATTAGCTTACTTGGTTCTCCATTCCTTGTCAGCTTAACGGAGCTATTATCCATTAATATCAAGCTTCCTTCATAAAACTTTCAGGCTGGTTTCCAGCTTAGGGGAGTCGTGCTTTAGTATGCAGCTCCCACACTGATCAATTTCTTCTATGAGTTCGGTGGAATTTGCTCAGTACGGGGACTGAGCTTTCACGTGGTGTAATAACGGTCAGCTATGCGTGCTCAAGTGAGCTTTTGGTATCAAAGCTACCACTGTTAAGTTAGGTTTAGAGGACGTGTACTTGTCAATTAAGACAAGTACAGTACCCGGAGGTCGAATTGACCCATTGTACAACGTCCTAGTTTCTCACATCACTTATGTTGTGTGTGTTAACTTTATACATGAGTGGTGGGACCTACAGTTTAATGTCGACTCCGAACGACAGATTTTTGAGAAACTTTTCATGGCAATTTTATTTACTCTCGAGAGTTTTTGTCAGAAATCTGCTGAGAGGAAGTCGCCAAAGAAATACTTTTTTTTTTGTATTTTGTCTTGATGTCTGGCCTGTGGCTCGAACTCTGGCTTTACGTCTAATAAGCCAATACAATACCTACAAGACTACGGCAACTTCTACCTATAACTTCACCTACTTCACCTAAGTGTAGAGCATAGGATTTTCAAGTTTATCAGTAGAAAGTGCAGAAATGTTAAGTTTAACATCTGCTATTGTCCGCATACTACGTTCTTTGTGAACATGCGTAGGGTGTAGAGGTTAGGAGTTTTCTGCAGATTGAGACCTAAACTTCCTTGAGAGGTGGCACTGCCTGACCTCTAACGAGATTATCCTTTCTTGCTTTCTCTAGATGGATTATTTGGGGGGAAAGAAAGTTTCCTTATTCGCATTATCGCATGCCTTTATTTGTTTGTTTGTAAAGAAGTCAAGTTCTTTAAGGGAACATCTCACATATTTATTTATTTTATTTATTTATGTACGAGCGGAGTAACTTGACCATATGATCGGTGTAGTGTCACAGACCAGAGTCTCTGGTGGGAATCGAACCCACGACCGTCACGCTAATAGTCTAGCACACTACCCACTAGATTACCAGGGCACCCAATCTCACATAATGAAGTAGTTTTAAAAGCATTTACGCTTTTAATAATTTTAAAATCATATTCAATTTGCGGTTGTTTTCTTTTAGCAGCAACTCTTTCACTTGTAATATTTTTTAGAGAAGAACAGATCAGTAAGTCTACGTATGTATGTATGCCTATGGTATTCTTAAAGAAATTGTATAAATTTTTCACAACTAAACAATTCATTTTGACCCTATAAATTTTCTAGTATTTTCCAGTTTTTTTTTTAAATTTATTTCGCATGTTTGTATACTTCGTTTGGCGTTGTTTATGGTCTTTATTATTTCATCATTTCTAACAATGATGACTTCTTTATTTCTTCTGAGCTCTTTTTCATCTTGGTTCCTCTTGCTCTTGGTTTATAACTTAATTCCGCTTAAGTTTAACAAACAAACATACATACAAATGTACATATTCGTTGAACATTATTCTTGTGATTGTTGTTTAATCTGTAACTGAAAACAAGTAGACAGTACGCTTGCAATAGAATCTCAACCTTTTTATCTTCATCATCGTCAGCGTCATCTTCACCGTAATTTTTCTACATAAGCAAAGTAATATTTTTCACATGTTTCTGTTTTTTTTTGTATTTGCACGAGTAAAGAATGGAAAACTTTCGGAAAGAATGAGGAAAAACTGAATGATAAAGAAATAAGCAACTGTAATACCTACCACTGTGTAACCTTTAAATACACAATAAACATTTTCTTCTACGTTCCTTTTTCTTCTTTTTTTTCTTCTTTTTGAATAATAAGAAGAGGAGGTATAACTATCGCCATTATCATTCCATATCATACAGATAAATAAAATTTAAAAAAGAATGAAGGAAAGCTATGGTAGACTATATATATACCCTACACTCTAATATCATGCCAAAGCAAATAATCCATCTAGAGACGCTTGATATACTGGATGGGATAATATCAGAAATAAATATCTTAGGTAGGTCTGCAGTAGTAAGGCGATCGTTCTGTACTTGAATGTATACTATTCACGGATTTCTATTAAATCTGCATCAGGTCACATCTTCCTCCATTACCTTTAGTGCTATTGTAGGGTAAAAATATATGGAAAAGCAACAACGAATTTTTTGAAAAATTGTTAACATACTGGAGAAAGTTTAATTAAGAGCATTACACGCTTGTCAGCTTACGTAGTATTTAGCCATGGAAATGAGGAGAGTAGTTAATACTTATAAAATATTTATTAATTATGTTGCAATGGAAATCCAAAGATTGAAATTAATTTTATGGTTTCAATTCGTCTTTGGATTGGTATAAAATTTTTCAGGTGAGAAGATAATTTTTAAATCATTTTTTTTTTTGTTTACCTTGTAGCACAAGGTCATGAAAAATTATGCGCGTATTTTCATTACAATGGAATCTTTGTTGAGTCCATTTAAAATGTAAATAGCTTCTATGTTATATGCCTATGGCTTGTTATCCAAAGTTGTTGCTTTTGTTATCTTATTTTGAAGATCTAAAAGACATAACAAATATATGTCGTCAAACATTTTTTGAAAAATTTCTGCCGTGGCTAATGACGCCCATAAGTTGAAAGGTGGTTAATAGTTATCGCCATGATGAAAATCTTATAAACTTTGTACGCTGACCTGAAGTCTGAAGTAAGTTTTAATGCAACTTGACTACAGGCTTAAAATCCGCTTCAAATGAAGTCTGACAATACTGTAGCAGGTTTGAACTGCATCAGAAGTAATTTATTTATTTATTTCTTACTAGAATGAGTGTTTAATTTCCAAGTAACTGCCAAATGAATTTTCCTTTTGATTTATAAATTCAAACTTTATATATCTGCGACCATATTCATCGCGCGATGCCGGCTTTTCATTTGTTTCTTGTGTCTGCCTAACGCATGAGATAGCACGACTTACAATAGAAGACTACATGGGAGATGGACGTGTGAGATTTATAGTATTCGTAATCGTTTATATAGTATTCGTAAGACAGATACAAAAAACTCATTGGCTGCCTTCCAAAATGTATCAATACAAAGTTTGTATGCAATTCTGCTACTGTATATAAACTATGTAGATATGCAAAGTAACCAAACAATGCATCAACTATAAATCCGATGCCTGATTGCTTTTTGACTGCGTTAAAAATACAGATTGACGACATTTTGAAATAGAATACATTGTATATATTTTGTACAGCGGCATTATGAAACACGATACTTTGTTCAAACAAAACGCAACTAACATTTTGGAAGGCAGCCATTGTAAACCAAAGAATCTGCATGAGCAATATTCCTGTTACTGATCTTTTGGCATTCTTTATCGCCTTACATATATAATACATAATTGGTCATAACAACCCTTCAGTCAGGATTACGACCTAGTTTCTCACACCACTTATGTTGAGTGTGTTTGATAATTTTATTCATGAGTGGCGTGTCCTACAGTTAACTATCTACGAACGACAGAATTTGAGAAACTTTTCATGGCAATTTTTTATTTAATCTCAGTTTTTGTCAGAAATCTGCTGAGAGGAGTCGCCGAAGAAATACTTTTTGTATTTTGTTTTGATGTCTGGCTTGTGGTTTGAACCCTGGCTTTACGTCTGATAAGCCAACACATTACCTATTAGACTACGGTGGACTATTCCAAAGGTGGTTTCTTATCTGTTAAATAGTCATCGACATGATGAAAATCTTGTAAACTTTGTACGCTGACCAATAAAGGAACTTATTGTTCTGAAGTAAGTTTCAATGCAACTTAACTACAGGCTTAAAATCTGCTTCAAATGGAGTCTGACAGTACTGTTGCAGGTTTGAACTGCTTCTGAAGTATTTTTTTTTTACTAAATCGTGATGTGTGCTAGATTTTTTTTTCGAATTAGTGTTTGATTTCAAAGGCACTGACAAATGAATTTTCTTTTAATTCTAAATTTTCAAATTTTATATATCTGCAGCCATATTCATCGAACGTAATGCTGGCGCAGTTTTCTTTTATTTCTTGTGTCTGCCTAGCGCATGAGGGATTCCCCTTAAGCTATAACGATTTACAATAAAAGACTACATGGGAGATAGACGTGAGAGATTCCACTGTATATTTAAAGGTCCGCCAAATAACTTTTTTGTTTTGAAAATACTTTACAAAAACTACTGAATATTTTCTCAAATTTCTTTTTTTTTATTTGAAAGTACAATCCTTCCGGTTAATAATGGAAAATAATTTCATTCAAATGGCTGCCTCGGCTGGCCATACAGTAGCCTACACGATCGGTCCAATTTTTAAGCACATTATCGATTGTGTGCAGCTGTATTTCACCAATGCTTCACGAATATTGTCCTTTAAAGCGTCAATTGTCTCTGGCTTGTCGGCGTAACACTTATCTTTGAAGGCATCCTACAAATAATAGTCCAAATCGCAGCTCCGAGGTGGCCAAACGACATCAGTTCTGCGACTGATAATGCGATCTTCAAAAATAGGGCGCAAAATATCGAGTGTAGCTTCGGCTGTGTGGCACGTAGCGCCGTCCTGTTGAAACCAAATGTTGCCAATATCCTCCTCTTCAGTTTTTTGTGAACAAAAATTCGTTCAACATGGCCCGATAACGATCGCCATTGACTGTAACGGCCACACCTTGCTCATTTTCGAAGAAAAAAGGCCCAATTATGCATCTGGACGTTTTGGGTGCGTCAGCTTTTCAATGTATGCGTGCGGGTTTTTTGTGCCCCAAATGCGACAATTTTGTTTGTTTACATACCCGCCAAGATCAAAATGAGCTTCATCTGAAAAGATGTTTTTTTTTTGCCAAAATCGGCATCTTCTGGTGTAGGCTACTGAGCATGGCCAGCCGAGGCAGCCATTTGAATGAAATTATTTTCCATTATTAACCGGAAGGATTGTACTTTCAAATAAAAAAAGAAATTTGAGAAAATATTCAGTAGTTTTTTTTGTTTAAAGCATTTTCAAAAAAAAAGTTATTTGGCGGACCCTTTAGTATTCGTAAGACGGATACAAAAAACTCATTGTAAACCAAAGAATCTCCATAAGCAATGTTCCTGTTACTGATCTTTTTGCATTCTTTATCGTCTTTCTCTAAATAAATTCAAACTAATCTCGTTCAACAATCCTTTGCCACATTTAAGCACACGTTTTACCCCAATTAGATAAGAAAATTGCCTGCTTTTATTTTAATTTTTAGAAGTGTTCTACTAGTTCTAGAAGAGTTCTACTAGATAGACTTTTGATATGCTTTTTTTGTAATTCAATTTGATAGTCGTAACATTTGTTACGTCCATCCATCTCCATTTACTGGCTGAATGTTGGCTTTTGAAACCCAACATCAAGACGTTCAAATGTAATAATAAACAATTTTTTTTCTTTTCTATACATATTACTGCTTTTTGTTGTTGTTGTTGTTGTTGTTGCAAACATCGTATAGTCAGTCATCTTCTCAATTACATGCTTGTTACACAAAAGATCACTTTTGTTGAACGCTTAACGCAAAAGCAGTAGAGTTAGCAAACGATCGAACGATCTTCTTCTGTAGATTCTATTCATTGTTGTTCATTTTTCATATTCATTCTCTTGTTTTTTTTTGTTTTTTTTTGTTCTTTATTGTTGCAATTCATAGTTTTAAAAACCAACTCTAATCAGATTTTTCTTTAGTTGTACAAAGTGCATTGGCTGTTTTTCTTCGTTTCGTTTCGTTTCGTTTCTTTTCTTTCCTTTTTTTTTGTGCTACCAAATAGCAATTTAATAGAAGAACAATACAAAAAATAAATGAAAGAAAAATATGTTTTAATCCCAGTCTTCTTCGTCCAATCTTTATCTGCCATATACATACGTTTAGTTAGTGGCTGGTTGGCCATCAAAAGACGTGTTCATTTGATAACTTTACCTTCATATTTTCCTTAAACTTTATTACATTTCATATGGCCAAGTGGCAGTTGCAGCAGCCGTATTATTCTTTTTATTTCGTTCTTGTGTTTTTTTTTTAATTTTACATCATTTGCTACTGGTTAGTTGAAAGTGCCTCTTCAAAAGGCTTTTTATAGTTTCTCTTTTGCCTTCATAAACAATCAATCTTAATCCTGTCTTAAACTAAACTGCAACATATTATTTCGATATTAATTTAAGGCTTCGTATACGATGCTTAACATAATGAACGATCATTTGTGTGTAGGCTTCGTCTTCAATTTGTACATGAAATTGTACAAATGATTGTAACATCTGTAGATTTCCGTCATGCTATTTTAGATTTCCGCTTATGATTTCTAATTAATAGGGACACGATTATACTTGAATGTTATTTTCATAAAGTGCCAGATAATGTGTTGTTAATGCTTGGATGCCTTGGATACATAAGGGATATGAGGTAAAGGAATTTGATGGGATTCTGTTTTGTAAAAAAAGTTTGTTTCTTGAGTCTTTTGTTTTTATTGTTTTTTTTTAAGTCGCCGTAGGCTAGTAGGTGTTGGCTTATTAGACGTAAAGCCAGGGTTCGAGCCCCAGGCCAGACATCAAAACAAAACACAAAAAGTATTTCTTCGGCGACTTCCTTCCCTCTCAGCAGATTTCTGGCAAAAACTCTGAGAGTAAATAAAATTGCTATGAAAAGTTTCTCAAAAATCTGTCGTTCGGAGTCGACTTTAAAACTGTAGGTCCCGCCACTCATGTATAAAATTAACCACACAACATAAGTGGTGTGAGAAACTAGATCGTAATCCTGACTGAAGGGTTGTAGTGACCAATTATGTATGTATGTATTACATTACAACTTGCCGTTAAAGTTGGGTTTTGTTAAAGGTAATTTTGGCTAAAGTGAACTTTAAAGTCAACTTTAACTTCTTTTCGTTATTACAACCTGCTGATAAAATAAAGTTAACTTTTTCAAAACTATGGCAGTGCCGCAGCAATGTCGATAACATTACCTCAATGAAGCAAGTGTTTTTTTTAAGCGCAGTGGCAATGACGGGCTTCTTTTGTTTTATTGTATTTGTTCATTTTGTTTATATTTCAAGTTGCCATATTGAAAATAATATATGATATGGCAAGTTGAGACATAAACTTAGCTTTAAAAGTTAGTGGCATGATGATGAGAAACTAGGTCGCAATCCTAACTGAAGGGTTGTTATGACCAATTATGTATGGTAGGATGATCCTCCCTTTAGCTTAACGCTCACAATTTATCTGCCCGTTAAAATCCTCCCTTTAGTTAAGTTGTAATAATGGGCCTGAGGGTAGTAATGGCATGGTAGTGAATTTTAGTAAGAATTCGGCAATTATTTCTTTGGAAAAGGGATAAAGAATAGAAAGTAAAGAAATGTGGCTAATGTGCGATATACTCCTCCATAACCGCCATATTTCATTTCGCATCATACGTAAGTTCATGTTCGATGCTGTACATTGGGTCATGAACATTTTGACTGTTTACACTCATTTACGAAGAATTGGATACCCCTTCATGCAAGCGAAACACCGAAAGAACAAAACTTGATAATGGAGCTAGGTTCCCATCCTATGTATGAAACAGTAATCTAAAGTCAAAGCTTAGGAATTTCTGTTCGAACGTAGCTTTAGATCCTTGTCACCATTTGCCTTTTCAATTCCCCACTTAGTTCTGTGATACTGTTGTGGAAGTAAATTATTCCTGGTATGCATTCACATTATGTGATCCGTAAAGGTAGTCAATCTTTGGAAGAAGGTTTTCAAATAATTTAAACTCAATATTGCTACCAGAGATCAGCAATGAGTATTCGAAAAGATGAGTAGAATCGAATCATACTCATAATTTCTGATACTTATATGCATTCATACTTATTTTAGTATCATACTGATACTACTCATATTCAAAGTTTGAAGCACTCATCGTACTGGCTGCCTTCCAAAATGTTAGTTGCTTTGTGTTTGTACAAAGTATCGTGTTTCATAATGCCGCTGTACAAAATATATACATACAATGTATTCTATTTCAAAACGTCGTCAATGTGTATTTTTAACGCAGTCAAAAAGCAATCAGGCATCGGATTTATAGTTGATGCATTGTTTGGTTACTTTGCATATCTACATTGTTTATATACAGTAGTAGAACTGCATACAAACTTTGTATTGATACATTTTGGAAGGCAGCCACTCATACTTAACAATGCCCATGATGTTGTTGATTTCGACTCTCCTTTACTCAACATATATACGACTCACAAAATAAGTATGATTCGCGTACGAACACTACAATACTCATTAGAAGGTTGTGTGTTTGCTTTTCTTACTGTCTTTGTCTTTTTCTCTCTTCTTTTTTTGTAAATGCAACAACAACTAAGACTGTAAATTTTGATGAATGATTCGAATCACTCAAATCATTTATAAGTATTATAAGTATTTTTCTAAATTTATGAATCTGATTGAGTAGGCGTATGAGTTTGATGTCAACGTTGTACTCATACTCATTGCAACCTGTACTTATAAATCAATGTTGTAGTGAGTACGAATGAATCAGAGTAGTTCAATTGCAATATTGTTGACTCACTTATATTCAAATTTTCATGCGTGCTTATGAGTAGCGAAAAAAAGATTCATTGTTGATCTCTGATTGCGACGTATTGACGCATTGCACCTAAGTCAAGAGGTAACATACAACCAAAAAGTCTAAATATGTCTGAAGCAACATTTCTAAGAGTCTTGCTCTGGTCAATAGTACCCTTAACGATTTTGAATCAAATTATCGAACCAAATATTTTACAGGCAAGGGTTAGCCTCTCGCATTTAGTTTTTTTATTAAAAAAATCGCATAGTTTATGCAGCATCCTTTACACATAATGCCAGCATTTTGTGTTTTAGTTGCTTGAAAATATTGTGAATCGCCTCGTCATTTTAAAGATCATTGTATAGATTTCTATGCTTTTAAAGATCAGGACTAGCTTAGTGAAACGAGATGGGGTTTATTTAACTTTTTTCCTTTTAATAATGTGCAAGGAAGCAGATTACTGGCATCGTTGTACACACTTTTGGAAATATGGTTGTGAAAGTGTACCAATGAAGAGCAAACAACAATCGGCCATTTGTCGTTTACAAGAAACTCTGTGTCTAAAGAACTGATGGATTCTGCTGGTGGTCTCCTAAAGAGACTGCTTTAGTCGATGTCCAATAATTTTAATTGATTAGACGACAGTTGCATTAGATTAGTTGCACATTTGAAAATATACTTTCAAATATTTATCATTTTTTTTTAAACTGTCCTTTCTATTATTTCAAAAATATTTCCTCGATTTTCGTCTATATTCTCTATATGTTGAATAAATATTGAATACTAGCTGTACCCTGCGCGTGTTGCTGAGCCACCAACTAAAATAAATTTGAAGGAAAGACATTACACAAATGTCCAATTAATTTTGAATCATTTTATTGATTTTATTTCCCGTTGTCCTGATGATTCAGATGAATGGGCCTGAGTAGTACGCATTCGATTAGTTTCTAATCTCACTTCTCGTCGTTCAAGTGGTTCAAGCGAACGTGTTTCAGCGCCATACACTCGAAGATTTTCCAGTCTCAATGCTAGTTGCCCGTATGATTCTGATGCTCGTAATGGTCTGTTCTACCGTGCTCGAGGTGTATGACCATTTGCTTGCCGCTTTGGAGGCATGATGACACGAAAACGACGTGAAAAATGTGTTAAATTTATTAAAATCTCACAAAATGTATCCAATTGAACCCAATAGCATTCATAAATATTTTCCACAATTAAAATGTTTCTAATTTTACGGGCATGAATTATACTAAATGTTATTAAAATCATAAATGATAAATGCTAAAATGTGTAGTAATTGTCCGATCAACACATGATCAAATGCATAGTTTGCGATTCAATTTATTTTGAATAATTCTTAGTGGCGCCATCTATCGGACACTAATCGCACCAACTTAGAAACCTCCGTCGACTTATGCGCAACAACTTTGCTAAAGATCATATCATGATCAAATATACAGTTTACGATTTAAATCATTTTTAGTAATTTTCAGTGGCGCCAACTGTCGGAAATTGGTTATACGAACTTAGAAACCTTCCCCGGCTCATGCGAAACAACTTTGCTGAAGATCATAGCATGATCAAATGCATAGTTTACGATTGTATTAATTACATACAAACAAACATTCATTTTTATATATATAGATTCGATTCTTAACCTTATTTTGTGCTCTTTTTAAACCACTCCCTGTACGTCATGTAGCATACACATACCATTCAGAATTATTCGACCACCAACTTTTTTTTGCATCAAATGCGTTGCTGCAACATTAGAAACTCAATTAATTTCCAACAAGATTAAGATATTTTTTTTTTACCATTTTCGTAAACATCATGTCAGTTTGATGTTTTTTTTATTAACTAAATGGCTTAGAGAGAGGCAATACAAAAGCCAACTGAATAGAATGTATGCAAGATGCCTTAACTTATTTGTAAAACAATACAAGAAAAATAGTTTCAAAGTTCTAAGTTTAGTTTAACAACTCCTTTAAGCAGCTGTCTTGACAGTTTTATTTCAAATACGAAATTGTTGCTTGTGATGTGATTGAGGATCACATTTACAGATTAAAACTTAAGACGTTTAAAACTTCTTTCTATTTTTTTTTTGAAGCTGCTAACTTACCTTTTTCTTGCCATCTCCTACTAATTTTGTTGTATGTTGATCATCTTCATTTAAGCTGGCCGAACAGGGATCACGATATCTGTATGTATGGAAAGTCAAATAAAATAGAAAAAAATTAATGCATATGGTGGTTTGGTTCAAAAGAAAACAACAAAACAAGCCATAAAACTAAAGTGAGCTTTTGAACACGCAAATATTAAATCATTTAAACATTAAAGGAAATTTTTATATCACAACAAATTTAGCTTTTACTACTTCATTTCGTTTCGTTTATATTCTCTTTTTCTTTTTCTTGTTATTTTTATTTTTTTTCTTTGTACTGACATAATGTGCACCATCAAAAACATTTACATTCTAAAACCACCATTAAGTAAAATCCCATTCTCATACGTTTAGCTTCCACAATTTCTCTTAAACATTTTCCATACAATTGTTCAGTTCAGTCAGTCAGTCAGTTAGTCAGTCAGTTAGTCAGCTAACCATACTTCCCCATGCAATGGCGAAGTAAATTAAAGTATCCTTTTCCTTAAATCCATTCACATCATTGTGTGGTAAACCATCACTATCACCATATTAAACCAACAGCATCAGTTGCAAATACGAAATTCATAAGACTTTCAATTTAATATACTCGTACACATGGACTGTCCGTCCTTCCGTTCAATTCGTTCTATTCAAAGTGATAAACTGAGTAGATAAAGTTACTGGCAGTATGGGCAATGTAGAACTGATTGAAACACCCTAATTTGAAGGGTTTACACGCAGATTTAAGAATAGGAACTAATGAGTAATTTCAAAGAATCTCTCCCCTTAGTGACGTTTTCGTTTGTTTGTCGAATAGTAGAGCTGTCACATAGCATTCCCCCATCTTTTAGTCATTTTGTTTGCTTTGTTACAGTTTTATTACATAACATACATACATAATTGGTCATTACAACCCTTCAGTCAGGATTACGACCTAGTTTCTCACACCACTTATGTTGTGTGTGTTAATTTTATACATGAGTGGCGGGGGACCTACAGTTTAAAGTCGACTCCGGACGACCGATTTTTGAGAAACTTTTCATGGCAATTTTATTTACTCTCAGAGTTTTTGCCAGAAATCTGCTGAGAGGAAGTCGCCGAAGAAATACTTTTTGTATTTTTGTTTTAATGTCTGGCCTGGGGCTCGAACCCGGACTTTACGTCTAATAAGCCAACACACTACCTACTAGACTACGGCGACCGACAGTTTTATTATACAGGTTTTTTTTTGCTAGATAAGCAGATGGTTGGTCTACTGTAACATATTCCAGGTTGATAGCAGGTTCACTTCTTATTATTGGGTGTAGTGGTGAGGCACTTTTGTCAAGAAATGGTGCTGACTGATCTACCTCTGCTGTTCGTGATTGATGTTATCCTCTCTGGAGGGACAAGGCTCAGAAGATTGGATTATTTGGAGAGGATTTAATCCTTGAAGTCGTCGTAGTCTAGTAGGTAGTGTGTTGGCTTATTAGACGTAAGGCCCGGCTTCAAACCCCATGTCAGTCATAAAAACGAAGATATGAAAAAGTATTTCTTCGGCGACTTCCTCTCAGCAGATTTCTGGCAAAAAAAACTCTGAGAGTAAAAGAAACTGCCATGAAAATTTTCCCAAAAATCTGTCGTTCGGAATCGGGTTTAAACTGTAGGTCCCCCAGCTCATGTATAAAATTAATATACACGACATGTGTGGTGTGAGAAACTAGATTGTAATCCTGACTCAAGGGTTGTAATGACCAATTATGTATGTATGTCTGCATGATTTAATCCTTGCTGAACATTTTTTCGTCTTTTTCGAATTTTATAGTCGAGGGCTGAGCAGTTGTGTGGTAATCCTGACCAAAGGCTTTTAATGGCGAATTAAGTAAGTCGATGCTTTTTAATCACTATATACTATGAAGTCGCCGTATTGTAGTAGGTAGTGTGTTGGCTTATTAGACGTAAGGCCCGCGTTCAAACCCCAGGTCAGACATCTCCAACAGAATGAAATATTGAAAAAATATTTCTTCGGCGACTTTTTCTCAATAGATTTCTGGCAAAAACTCTGAGAGTAAATAAAAATTGCCAAAATATACTAGGTTGATAGTAGGTCCACATTTAGAAACAACGAACTATGTATACATGTATTGGGTGTAGTGGTGAGGCACTGTGGTCAAGAAATGCTGCTCGCTTATATCTGCTCTGGAGGAGCAAAGCTCAGAGGGCTAGGTTATTAGGAGAGGTTTGAATTCACTTAATTTATCAATTCCTTGATGAACACTTTTTCGTCTTTTCCGAGTTTATAGTCAAGGGCGATTACCACACAAATCGTGACAAAAGGTTTTTAATGACCAATTAAGTAAGTAAGTCGAGGCCTTTTAATCACTACACCATGCCACTTGTGTCTATCTCTATCAACGTATGCTACGCAAGATATTGTCTCATCAAATGTAAGCCCTGGTTTTAACATATAAAATGTCCAGCCAGAAAATATTTTACCTTTGGAAGTTAAGATTTTGGAGGAAATTTGATATTAAACTTGTCTTATTAAAATGTTTATGTTAAATTTAGCTCCCAGCTAAATTGACGTAGAATTCATTGATTTACCTGATGAACAGTAACAGAGTTATCGGATTTGATCAATCAATACAGTTTTATTTTACTGTTATAATCATGTTTAGACCATAAGTACTAACGTTCAGTAGAAGCAACTATCAGAGCCTCAGCTGAACTCTAAACGACATTCTTTTAGATCAAGAAATGCCAACCGTATCTCAATGATATAAAGCCACACTGGTCTATACATACTTACTTCTGTGATTTATATATGTATACTATCTAAGGTCATTGATAATGATAATGGATGCTGTCGGGTTGGATAGGTCGTGCCCTAAATTTCCTGTATCAGACAAAAACCATATGCTTAGTCTCCTATTTGCGCGTAATTTCATTGGGTGTCTTTTGCTATAGAAAATCGTTGAGAGTTTGCAAGATGAATTCAGTAGGGTACTTCTAGTAATATATGTATGTGGTTTAATAGTTTAACTTTTACTCTGATGACTGACTGTCTGACAGTGATGGTTAACAGCATGAACGAATGCTGGTTTATATATGGTTTTGTTTTGAATGATTTAAATCTCAAAGAGAAAAAGGAGTTGAAATCTTCCAATAAATAAAAGTTTATCATAGTGAATGCATGTTTTTTTTTTCAAGGGTTCAATGACAATTTGGATATCATATATGAAATGTTAATCGATAACATGTTTCCAAAATATATCTGCTTTAAGAACAAATAACGAATTAAAATGTATTCTTGGACTTTATTATCGACAATTAACGTTTTTTTTTCGATCTATTGTTTCTGTATGTTTATACCTGATGTGACGTTGAGAGATCAGCGACAGAGCAGAGATCAGCAATGAATCGGTTTTTCGCTACTCATAAGCACCCATGAAATTTTGAATATAAGTGTGTCAACAATATTGAAATTTAACTACGTACTCTGATTCATTCATACTCACTACAATGTTGATTTATAAGTACAGGTTGCAATGAGTATGCTTACAGCGTTGACATCAAACTCATACCTTTCGAAATATGTTTGATTCATAAACCTACTCATTTAGATTCATAACTTTAGAAAAATACTTATAAATGATTCGAATGACTCGAATCATTTATCAAAATTTACAGTCTTAGTTGTTATTGCTTTAAAAAAAAAAATTAAAAAGACAAGCAAAAAAGCAGAGCATACACTCAGATTTTAGTGAGTATTGAAGTGTTCTACGCGATTCATACTTATTTTGTGATTCGTGTATACGTTGAATCATGGAGAATCGAAATCAATAACATCATACGTGTTGTTAAGTAGGAGTACCATGAGTATTTCAAACTTTGAATATGAGTAGTATGAGTATGACATTAAAATAAGTATGAATGCGTATAAGTATCAGAAATTATAAGTATGATTCAAATGTACTCATCGCTTTGAATACTCATTGCTGACCTCTGATACATACTTCTGCGATTTATATATGTATGGTTAGAGGACGTCTACTTGTCAGTTAAGACAAGTACAGTACCGGGAGGTCGAATTGACCCATTGTACAAAAAGAGTAAGAGAGAGTATGTGTATACTCTCTGTGGTCATTGATAATGATAATGAATGCTGGTGGGATGGATAGGTCGGGCCCTAGATTTCCTGTATTAGAAAAAATACAGTGTTGTTAAGTATGAGTATGATGAGTACTTCAAACTTTGAATATGAGTAGAGTTTGCATGTTATTAAAATAAGTATGAATGCGTATAAGTTTCAGAAATTATGAGTATGATTCGATTCTACTCATCTTTTTGAATACTCATTGCTGATGCTCTGATGCAGAGATGTAACATAAAAAGCTTTTATAATTTTTTTGTATCCTAAACTATAGACTTCTAGACCACTAAGTTTATAATTTATTTATTTATAGAAAAACAAATAATAAATATTCTCACAATGTCCGAATTTCTGAATTCAGAATCAAAACTTTAATACTCCTCTACCTTATTGTGCCAAATATTAAGTGAACCGCTTATTTTCTTTACCTACGCAAAACTTTTCCTCTGATAGTTTTCCTTAATGGATTTTCATTTTTCATTTGTTTTATTCACTGTACATATACTATACATATATTTGCCAGTTCATATCTCTCTACTTTTATTTTTTGTTGTTGTTAATTTCGTGGCATTCATGGTTGTTTTCGTTCATATTGTAAAAAGAATGGAAAAAGAGATAATAAAACTTACCTCGATGGACAGGCACAGAGAGGTTGTGTATAATTTAAGCGCACATAGACTGCATTACAGACCTGTTGTATGGCACATTCGGGCAATAAATAAATGTGTTGATTGTGTGGATAATAGTGATATTTTGTGGGTTTTGCACCAGTTATGGGTTTCTGTAAAAAAAATCAAAAATAGAGAAAAATGAAAAAAAGAAAATTTTTTATATTTTTTCTTTATAAAATAAATACGACCATTTGGTTTTTATAGATATTTGGTTGTTTCTTTTTGTTCTTTTTTTGTGGACGTATTATGAAAATAAAGAAGATTATTTTTAACACTCACTTTTTAATTTTTTTTCTCGAATTCATGATGGCAATTTATTTTTTAATAATGGAATGCTTAAAATGTGTTCATAATGAATTAAACTGTGATTGAATTGTTTTTTTTTTGTCCTCAAAGGGTATTATTTTTTGCAATTAATTTACTGTTAAAAAAAAATTTTTTTACTTATTTTATTAAGGATTTTAACTCTGTAACAATATATTCGGTGTACCATATGGTCATTTATTGAATAATAAATATGCTGAAAAATACATATTTATACACATACATACGTATGTATGATTGTGATTGAATATTAATTTAAGATCGCATTATTTATTTTAATAGCCTTTCTTCAAATAGGTTTAAAAATCCTCTTAATAAATTAATAAAAAAAAAACATTCAATTGAGGCAATTATAAGTAATTTACAAGCCATTATATGTGGAGTTATTTAAAGTCCGAAACTTTTTAATTTCATTTTAAATTTCTTAAGGAGTATAAGTTTATTAATATTTTACAACCAAAGTAACTTCGCTACACGACGCAACTTTAAGTGTATTTTCCGCGACCATTTTTTAAATCAAAAAAGAAATAAAAACCTACACACACAAGTAAAATATATTCCTTGACTTAGTTGCGGTTAACTCAGGTTTAATAGTGATATCTAATAGAAATTTCGGAATACTTGTATACATACATACATAATTGGTCATTACAACCCTTCAGTCAAGGATTATGGACCTAGCTTCTCACACCACTTATGTATCTTGTGTGTGTTCATTTTATACAGGAGTAGCGAGGCCTACAGTTTAAATTCGACTTCAAATGACCGATTTTTGAGAATCTTTTTCGTCGCAATTTTATTTACTTTTAGAGTTTTTGCCAGAAATCTGCTGAAATGAAGTGGCCGAAGAAATATTTTTTCATATTTCGTTTTATTGAAGATGTCTGACCTGTGGTTTGAACCGTGGCTTCACGTCTCTAATAAGTCAACACACACTCTCTTCTTTTATATAATTTTCGTAGCCATTCGATGGCGTAAGACCTGATAACTACTTTAATGCTGCACTTTTCGTATATTTTTTTGGAGAATCATTCTATATTCGCCTAAAAATCGGTAACTGGTGTGCATGCAAGAGTATTATATTGTAATAGTTGTTCAAAGATACTAAAGTACTTAGATTTATACGTTCTATTGTACTACTCTCAACTCTCCACCTAGTATTTTATAAGTCTCCAGTTACTTTCTTCTGAAAAGAATTCACTTTGCATAGATTAGATACAATACCCAGTTAGTATTCAGGGGATGTTTCTGGATATTCTAATACAAGACTCCTGTATCATTCCCTGTAAAAAAATTTATATCCTCGCTTTCGCCTAATATATCCTTCTAAACACATGAACTGAGCTCTCGCCAAAGATGACCATATTGCCTCTGCCATGCCCATACTAATCTCGAGCCAGCAACCTGACTGTCAGATGATATTAAGTTCTGTCCCCTGTACCTTCAGTTCAAGTAGAATTAAAAATATTTTTCGATGGCATAAACATCTTAAAAAACGGGTATTTCTTCTGGGGACTTGTGTTCATAACGGGTGTGACAACGTAGCGGGTGTGACAACGTAGCGGGTGTGACAACGTAATGGGTGTGACAATGTAGCGGGTGTGACAATGTAACGGGTGTGACATGTAAATATGATTGAAGTGAGAATGATTGCATGTTCAAGAGAGAGGACGTTATTGCCTGTTATCAAGAATTTTACAAGTTCTTATTACACAAGTGGCACTTTGACATTCTTTGAATGTAAGACCCACTTATCAATGAAATTCACATATTAATACACGATAAATTAATTTTAATCTGCCATTAAAATTAAGACGTTTTAATTTAAAAGAAGACTCCTCCTTAATAGCACCACTGGTAAACGAAATATTTTGAAATACGTTTGTAAAAAAAATTTTTATTTTTCCTTAAATTGTTTTAAACACAAAACTTAACCAGTAATTATAAAAGCAGTAGTAGTGGCAGTACATCATGAAATCCCATGACTTTAGCACTGACCCCTCATGTCTTTTGCCAATTGTTAGTTTTCTTTCTTTTTTTTTTAGTTTTTGTTTTGAAATTTGTCTTCACTTTTTAAAACCAATTTCTTGCAACTTTTTTTTTTCTTGTTCTCTCTCTCCATTTTTCGTTAAGGTGATTTACACATTAACGAGACATACTCGTTGGTATTTGAATTGAGCTTGACACACAATTCCAATAAACATGGCATGAAGTAGCTGTACATGGACGAGGCAAACACATTGTGTGTGTGTGTGTGTTGCTGAAAACGATTGCAAAGAGCATACAAACAACAGAAGAAAAGCAGAAGATATAGAGTCTAAATTAACACACATAAATTTGTTGCAAACGAGCACTTAAAAGGGAACAATTTTAGTAGCAGGCAACAAACCAACAAACACAACAACAACTTTAAACATAATAATTGGAAAAGAAAAAAAAACGTACTAAAAGAGGACATTACGTTCATTAGTTGTGGCAAATAACTGGGTATATGGCATAGTGATTAATACCCTAAATTGTTGTCATTGTATTGTGAATTACTGAAGGGAATGCTGATGTCATTTTGACCTTATCTGGATAACGAATTTTTCTCTAGAAATCTTATTAAAGCCCATATTCACTACAGTGGATTTTTTAGACTCTTAACAAGTGATGAGCATAAGCTTATTCAACTATTTAGTTGTGATGGACTTTAAATCATGCCTTGAAGCTTATCCGTAATTACGGAGACCAACATTTTTATGTACTCGATAAGTATATAATTACGTTTTGTTATGTACTGCAGATAGGATAGATAAGTGTATACCAGAGATCAGCAATGAATCGCTTTTTTGCTACTCATAAGTACTCATGAAATTTTGAGTATGAGTGAGTCAACAGTATTGAAATCCAACTACGTACTCTGATTCATTCGTACTCAGTACAACATTGATTTATAAGTAGAAGTTGCAATGAGTATGAGTACAACGTTGACATCAAACTCATTGCATTCGAAATATGTTTGATTCATATACCTACTCGTTCAGATTGACAAATTTAGAAAAATACTTATAAATCATCGAGTGATTCGAATCATTCATCAAAATTTACAGTCTTAGTTGTTGTTGCATTTACAAAGAAAGAAGAAAGACAAAGACAGCAAGCATAGCAAACACACAACCTTCTTGTGAGTATGTAATGTTCGTACGCGAATCATACTTATTTTGTGATTCGTGTATACGATGAGTGATGGAGAGTTGAAATCAATAACATCATACGTATTGTTAAGTATGAGTACCATGAGTATTTCAAACTTTGAGTATGAGTAGTATGAGTATGACATTAAAACAAGTATGAATGCGTATAAGTATCAGAAATTATAAGTATGATTCGAATCTACTCATCGTTTTGAATACTCATTTTTGACCTCCGGTGTATACTATGTTATGTTAGTTACTAAGGATAGGAGGACTGAACATTATATGCATTATAGGCCATTAATACCCTACACCCATTGTGTATGTCTGTTTGAGTGGCTGGACTTAAAGTTGAACATTGAATCCGAACGACGTATTCGAAAAGCATTTCATGGCAATTACCGTGAGTACCCTTAGCGATTTTGGTGGACTGTTATTACAATTGTCTCGTGATAAGTCCAATAAAAAATTGCATTGTAGGGTAATCATATCGTTGTAGTCTATCGATCGTACATGTTCACCTTTTCATTTTTACTATTTTGTTGTGTGATGTTCTTTAACATTGTACTACGAAGTAAAATGCAAACAACAAAATGTAATCATTTATAAAAAAATTTCTAAAGGAGAAAACAGCACGAATTGCATATTAAAGTGACGATTTTAGTTCCTCTTAAAACTCTCCGTAAGTAAGCTTTACGTTGTTCACCCTCTTTACTTTGGCAAAACTAGGAATGCAACATTTTAAGGTTAAAGTTCAACCCCTCATAAGAAGTGGTTTTTATTTTGTTGCCACAAAATAAGGCAACAACTAGTTTTTCTATTTTACCATTTTATGGCTGAACTGAACTTTATTTCATTTCATTCCACTCCACTTCACTTCAGTTATTCGTTCACAAACTGACATGTTAAGGAGGAGAAAACCTTTTCAATTTATTTTTTTTATTTTTTGGTGGTCGGTAATGCTGTTTGCTGCCACACTACTGCTTGAAAAAAAACGAGAAGATTTTTATGTTTATGATAGACAAAAATAGCTAAAGAATCGTGTCTTGATTTTAACGTTACGATTATCACTTGGCGCACAACAAACATTCAGCCTTTAAAATGTACTTAAAAAGTCAACAACGACAATGAAGGTTTTTTCTGTTGAATTTTTAAAAAAAAGCAACAACGAGTAGTTAAAATTCATTAAAAGTCGAAGGTAAAAAGAAGAGTTTAAAGGCATTCAGACAGAACTAAGCCGAATATTCGAATTCTGATAGCTTGTACTGTAGATTTTTGTAACAGAAAATTTAAATGAAATATTAGCAGGGTGCGTTAATTCTACACAATTTACATGCCAACTTTCTTCCAAGCGGACTCCATGGTGAAGAGCTATGAAAAGACAGAATTATTGCGTGTGATTCATTCAGACAAGCTGTCTTACTAATTGGTTTGTAAATGCAAATGTTATGGATATGAGTATAATTTTGGTGATAACTTTTCGTCAGATACAACCGAATCAAATTTTTGTTGAACTACATAGCAGGCCACTGTTTGTCTTATCAAATAGATTGATAGTGTCATATCGTATTGGCCGCAAGCAATACTACAATATAAAAAAATGGCTTTCTATTATAGAAAAGTTAAGAGTGCCTCTCAAACAAAATTGTAAAATTTAAGGAGTCCGCCGTGCTGTAACTAGAAAGGCAGCAGCGAAATGGTTTCCAAATTTTTAATTTGAATATTTTGATGTTAAAAACGTACTTCGCTTTAACCCACCAATTAATAAAAAGTCCCTGAAATGTTTGAGAAATACAAGGAAGTGAGAAAAAACATCACATAGCAACTTGGACGTTGTATTCATTACCAAACAGTTAAAATCCATTCATAGCAAGCTGTACAAAGATTTTCGTACTTTGAATGCCAAATTAATTAAAAATAAAAGTTTATTGGACCTGAAGTTCCTTTTGAGATTCACTAAATCGAAACGATATCGAATCATTTCTGAAGTGAATGACACATACATACATATATGATTGGCCATTACAACCCTTCAGTCAGGATTACGACCTAGCTTCTCACACCACTAATGTTGTGTGTGTGTTAATGTTATACATGAGGGGCAAGACCTACAGTTTAAAGTCGATTCCAAACGACAGATTTTTGAGAAACTTTTAATGGTAATTTTTTTATTTACTCTCAGAGTTTTTGCCAGAAATCTGCTGAGAGGAAGTCGCCGAAGAAATATTTTTTTTCATATTTCGTTTTGATGTCTGACCTTGACACACTACCAACTAGACTACGGCGACATGAATTGCACAGGCAATGAAAAGTGGATCTCGTACCATAAATTTAGAGAAAGATTATGTACAAAGTAATATAAGGCTTGAACTAAGACCTAGAAATGTAGTGCTATGTGCCTGGCGGAAAGGAATTATTCACTATGCGTTTCTACAACTTGATCAAGCATGATTGTAGTCTCTACTGTCAACGATTAACGAGAATTAAACCAGCAATTCAGCAATACGATCAAAATTAATTAACAGACATCTTTAGTAGAACTTGACTGGGAAGTTTTAATGCATCTACCATATAGCCGGGAACCTAAATTCCCAGATAGTCATTGTTTCAATTTCTGCGGATCTGTTACGGATCTGTCTGAATTCATTTGTGGGATGTAAAACGGAGTTATTCCCTTAAAAAAAAACCAGAAATTTTATAGTAGGGAACCTATCTCTCCAGATTGTCATTGTTTTGATCCAAGCAGATCTTTAATAGTGTGAGTTAAAATTCATTTGAGGGATGTAAAAGGCAGCTATGCCCTCAAAAAGAAGACAGAAATTTTATAGTGATGGAATAACGGTTGTTTTCCAATGGGGAAAATGTTACGATCAAAACGGCCTATATTTAGTGCCGTAAAGCTCGTTGCAAATAGAAGAAAGACTTGCTCTATTTTTGATTAAATTGTAACCTATTTTACAGCTAATACCAATACGAGAAATTTTTTTCTGCATTTTATTGGTATCTTTGTTTCGACTACAAAATAATTATTTTGTTTTTATTATTAACTAGCTGTACACTGCTCATGTTGCTGCGCCACCAACTAAAATAAATTTGAAGGAAAGACATTGCACAAATATCAAATTAATTTTGAATCATTTTATTGATTTTGTTTCCCGTTGTCCAGATGATTCAGACGAACAGGCCTGACCTTTCGTTGTTCAATTGATTCATGCCAACCGGTCTGAGTGGCATGTACTCAATGCTAGTTGCCCATCTGATTCTGAGGCTCGTAATGGTCTTTTCTCCCGTGCTCGAAGTGTAGTTCAACCAATTGCTTGCCGCTTTGGAGGCATGATTGCACGGGAATGACGTGAAAAATGTGTTAAATTTATTGGAATCTCACATTGTACCCAATCCAATTGAAACCAACAGCATATTTAAAATTTTTCCAAAATTAATATGTTTCAAATTTTATGGGAATGAGTTATATTAAATGTTATTAAAATCATAAATGATAAATGCTAAAATGTCTGGTATTTGCCCGATCAATACATGATCAAATGCATAGTTTACGATTCAATTCATTTTGAATAATTCTTAGTGGCGCCATCTATCGGAAATTAATCGCACCAACTTAGAAACCTCGACTTACGGCAAGAACTTTGCTAAAGATCATAACATGATCAAATACACAGTTTACGATTTAAATTATTTTTAGCAATTTTCAGCGGCGCCACCTGTCGGAAATTGGTCATACCAACTTAGTAACGTTCGTTTGCTCATGGGCAATAAATTTGCTAAAGGTCATAACCTGATCAGATGCATAGTTTACGATTTAATTCATTTTTACTAGTTTTCAGTGGCGCCACCTGTCTTAAATTGGTGATACCAAATTATGAACCTTCGTCGGCTTATACGCAACAACTTTGCTGAAGATCATAGCATGATCAAATGCATAGTTTACGATTCTATTAATTACATACAAACAAACATTTTTATATCTATAGATAGATAGAAGAAGATTATTGCTTATAATTATTGCTTATAGCACATAAAAACTACAAATATTTCACTTTTTCTGCTGCACCTCACCTTATAATGAAAGTGTGACAATTAATTAAGAAATAAATTTAAAATTTCCACATGCAAATTATGCACAGCTGAAAATGAAAGCAATTATGTGTGAAAGTATGAACAGAAAAAAAAATGTAGAAAATATTTGAGAAAAACTAACAAATAATTATAGAAACTTAATTATGCACTCCATTATTATTTTATTATTGTTTTCCGCGCTTTCAACAGCAGAAAATATTGGAAAAAAAAAACTTTTTTTTTGTAAAAATGAAAGCGAACCAAAAGAAAAACAAAAAAAATCAAGCAAATGATGAGAGTTTAATGATTATATAGAAGAGGAAGAAGAAGAAAAATAAAATTTATCAGAACTTTCTTTTATAAAAAGTCGTCATTAAAATTCAAATCATTTGCAAAAACCTCAGATAAAGCACAAGCAAAATTATTGTATTGGGAAGTAATGTTAGCGGCAATTCGAGGCCTTATGCTATGAGTTGTAAAAAAAAAAACTTGCCAGCGGCTAAAGAAGAAAAAAAATTAAAAGATAATCTATGTGGATAAAACAAAAAAGAAACTTAAACTGAAACTTACTTTCATTATAGATATGGTAGAGTAGATTAGTTTGATTCATGCATACTCATTTGGATTGAAGATCAAAATGTTAAAAAAAAAAAATAAAAACAACACTAAATTGCGTACAAAAACATACAAGATGAATAAGGAAATTATAGCGATGGGATGGGGGTCCATTTATAATTTTCTAATGCAAATATTTTTATAAATTCTTGATTTAATTTTATCAAATAGTTTTCGTTTTATCATTAATTTCTATGCCATTGAAATTGTTTTTTTTATATGAACACCTTTCAATGGATACTAACATCACTTGAGGAGATTTCCTTTAGTTACAATGGAATACAATTTTTGTAGAGTATACAGCTGCAAGTCCAATATTTGTTTTAATTATTGGAAACACAGTCAGTCATAAAAACACTTATAGAGCTGCTGCTTTTCGGTTATTGCTGCTTTCCCCATTTGGCTTGGTATGTTGGCTTAGTACCTCTTCATCTTTATAAATGAAATTAAATACTGTGTGGTAGTTAAGTTCTTCATTTTAGGTAGTTTAACGATTATTGCAAGTGTGTAAGGCTTTTTCAATATCAAAAATCAGTGAAATATTTTGTGCTGCGGCACTATACCATTCATTTCCTTTCACTTCCCATCTTTCCTTGGCGAATTAGTAAACGTTGTGTGAAATCGGAGGATGGAATAGTTGTACAATAGCTTTTGTAAAAAAAAACTACTGAATATTTTCTCAAATTTTCAAATTGAAAGTACAATCCTTCCGGTTAATAATGGAAGATAATTTCATTCAAATGGCTGCCTCGGCTGGCCATACAGTAGCCTACACGATCGGTCCAATTTTTAAGCCCATTATCGATTGTGTGCAGCTGTATTTCACCAATGGCTTCACGAATATTGTCCTTTAAAGCGTCAATTGTCTCTGGCTTGTCGGCGTAACACTTATCTTTGACGAGGTGGCCAAACGACATCAGCTCTCCGGCTGATAATGGGATCTTCAAAAACAGGGCGCAAAACATCGAGTGTAGCTTCAATTTTTGTGAACAAAAATTCGTTCAACATGGCCCGATAACGATCGCTATTGACTGTAACGGCCACTCCTTGCTCATTTTCGAAGAAAAATGGCCCAATTATGCCTCTAGACCCAAATTCCCCACCAAACAGTGACTTGTTTTGGGTGCGTCGGTTTTTCAATGTATGCGTGCGGGTTTTCTGTGCCCCAAATGCGACAATTTTGCTTGTTTACATACCCGCCAAGATCAAAATGAGCTTCATCTGAAAAGATGATTTTTTTTTTGCCAAATCGGCATCTTCTGTAAGTCGATCGCAGGCCTACTTCGCGAAGCGAAAACGCATTGGATGTTCAATTGGCTGCAACTCTTGAACCAATTGGACTTTGTATGGCGTCATACCAAGGTCTTTAAGCAAAATTCGTCTCAATGATGTCTCCGAAATGTTCAATTGTTGAGAACGACGGTGAATTGATGTTGATGGCGCTTCACACACACTCTCTGCCACAGCAGCAATATTCTCGGGTGTACGCACTGTTTTTGGCTTTTCACGCTTTGGTTTATCGATGAGGGTGCCAGTTTCTTTCACTTTTTTCACGAGATAACAAACATACGGAGCTGGCGGTGCTTCTCTTCTTCCAAAATCCGTACTCAATTTTTGCACACATTCTGCAACATTACCATGATTTTTAAAGTAATGTTGCAATATTTCCCAGCGTTGTTCAAGCGTATACACAACCATATTCGGTCAGCGGAAGGATAAAACTAATTATCTGTCAAATGAGACATGAGCTAAGTGTTACCATTCACGAAATAAGCACTAGTTGAAAAAAAAACGTTAGATGGCGGACCCGATACATATGTACAGTCACAGACAAAAGTCTTCAGACTTTTTTGAAAAAAAAAATCTCCGAGAAAAAAGTCTACATACAGCGGTGTATGTAGACTTTTTTCCTTGGCTGTATATGCCAGACATGTAGCGATTTTAAACCTCAAATTTCTGGTTCCAAACGTATCTTAAGAGAATCACAGATCTATCCATGTCTTTATAATAACATCGAGCTTTCATCGCGTCCAGATTGGGTTCTAACGAGGCGCGTAATGTGTACTGCGTAATGTGTCGCTGAAGAAATACTTTTTGTATTTTGTCTTGATGTCTGGTCCAACACACTACCTACTAGACTACGGCGACTTCAAATTAATTTGAAAAAAATCTCCGAAAAAAGTCTACATACAGCGGTGTATGCAGACTTTTTTCCTTGTCTGTAGCGATTTTAAACCTCAAATTTCTGGTTACCAATGTTTCTTTTGAGAATCACAGATATATCCCTGTCTTTATAATAACAACGAGCTTTCATCGCGTCCAGATTGGGTTCTAACGAGGCGCGTAATGTGTGAGGTGTATTCGTTTATAACAAAAATTTTATTCGCCAATTCATTCTACATTGTTGACTAAAAGAAATACAAAAAACAGATGCCATAATAATAATTGGCTCTACAAACACCTGTTTTGCAATAAATTCAATGAAATTTTTTGCAACAATTTTTGGCAATTCATTCTGTATGTCATAGTGCTGACACAAACCAGTTAAATTTAATTTTATTGCTGTTTAATCTCTGGATAATTAATATTGGAAAATTGATTTCCATTAATAGTGTGTCATCTTTCTTTTTTTATTATTATTCAATTAAAACTAATGATTTGCTTTTATTAAAATTGCCTTGTTGGTTTTATTTATTTATTTTCATGTTAATTTTTATGATTTTGTTTTAAAAGTATTGACTTTGATTTTCTGAAAGTAGTGGTGACTAACAGTGTGGAGAAAGCTGTCATAGTTTAGAAGAAAATCGATTTTGCATTCACTCGTTAGATTTATTTTTTTGTTTATTTGTTTATTTTTTTATGCTAAAGACAATCATTATTTAATTGTTGTAAAGAAATTTAGTTGTTGCTAATGTCTTTGCTTTTCACCACATCTACTTGATTTATTCATTAATGATGATGGTAATCTCCTGAAAATCGCTATTAGCCACAATAAAATAAAATAATTATTCATCAATTTACAGCGATTAAGAAGTTAATTTAATTGAGTTTTCATTTCTGTAAAGAAATTAAAAACAATTTTATTCGGTGGCATATGCTTCAATTCGGTTAATTGGTTTTTGTATTTGGAAAATAAATGCCAATTGTTGAAAAATGGAATGTGTTTTTTATTTATTTTCGAAAACAAAATAAAAACCATGCGATTCTGTACGAAGGAAACAAACACTAGATATCGGCTGTATGCAGGCATTACACAGCCCTGCTAATTTGGACTTTTTCTGTGCAAATAAGATGGCTCCAAGTGTTTCCGAAGGCATTTTGCGCGCTGAACACGAATCTGGTTTTCCATCACGTCAGGTTTTCGAGAAAAAGGGGCTTGAAACCCCTAAAAATAGCGTTTTTGGCCATTTTTGAAACATTGTAGAGCTAAACACTGACGTGCTAGAAACATCGCCATATTGGATCCGCCATTTTGAATTTTTTAAAACTGAATGAAGATCTGTAATCAGCGACCCCAAAAACCCCTGAGTAACAATTTTCATGTAAATCTGATTAATTTTTAAATTTTTAAACCAGATTCGTGTTCAGCGCGCAAAATGCCTTCGGAAACACCTGGAGCCATCTTATTTGCAAAACTCTTGCAGGGCTGTATTATTTTTTAAAGGCAATAGTTTTCAACTGGTGAGGCAACAGTAGGTTTTATCATGCCATGATGGTACACATTGCATCTGTTTTGCATTCAATTTGTCTATAAATGTCAGAGTATGGTATAGTTGTGTTGTGTTCATTTTATCAGATTAGGACTGAACTGCTTGGTTAGGTTAGGTTAGCGTGTACCTTACCATTCGCAGGCAAGTTCACACGCTGGGCTATATGGTCCATTGTGTTACCCAGTGTAAGCTAAGGCCCCTTATCGTGATGCTTTAGTGGGCTTCGAATGAAACTGACCAGTTTTCTTAGAGGCACGTACGCCACCATGCCCAGATCTTCAACTGTTCTGTCACCTAAAAACCCATGACCTTTGTTTTGAACTCACTTAACAGGTGTTATACTGTTTCCGTTTCTTTCACTGCTGAGCAAAACTTTGTTTTGACGATGTCCATGTTAGTTTACCAACAACATAATTGGTCATTACAACCCTTTAGACAGGATTACGACCTAGCTTCTCACATCACTTATGCTGTGTTTGTTAATTTTATACATGAGTGGCTGGACCTACAGTTTAAAGTCGACTACGAAGGACAGATTTTTGTGAAATTTTTCATGACAATTTTATTTTTACTCTCGGAGTTTTTGCCAGAAATTTGCTGAGAGGAAGTCGCCGAAGAAATATTTTTTGTATTTTGTTTTGATGTCTAGCCTAGGGTTTGAACCTTGGCCTTACGTCTACTAAGCCAACACACTACCTACTCGACTACGGCGACTTCAAGGCCCCATCCAATTGCCTGTAGAAAATCAATAATACTCATATAAGGAAACGCATTCGATTTGAAGCTCCTATTTTGTTGAACGTTTAAAAGGCCTTGAACTTTCAGCGGCGATCTTTGCGGCACCGCTACAGTATTCTATTTCTTAAGGGTGGTATTATAAGACTTTTGAATTTTGAACAGGTTTCCAGAGCTTCTTGTGACCATTCAAGTTAATTGGATAGCAAATAGATAGTCTCAGGACTTTCTGGTATTAAAATAACTTTTTTCTGGGCTTGTTGTTGCTTTTCATTTCCTTCAACGGATGTTTCAGTATCCTTCTTAACAGATTCATCACCATGAATTGGCTTATCGAATGGCATAGGCTCTGTGAAATAGAGCGTCTAATCTAGCTACTGTATGAGTTTAGCATATCTTTTACATCCACGATGCTTGTTAATAATAAATCTTCGCTGTTTGTTATTAACTAATTCGAGTACCGTGTGCTTATTTTTATAACATAGAAAAGTTGTGTAGAAGTTGTGTTAACCTACCAGAAAGAGCTGATGATTTTCTATTTTATTGTAAGGGAGTTGTCAGGGAACAAATAGTTGGAGTCAAATAACTGGACTTAATTCTTTGATTAGTCTTGTGGCTAGTTTTCCTAACATTTTGTTTGGTTTCCTATGGACTTTATTCTGTAGTCTAGTAGGTAGTTTTCTGGCTTATTAGACGTAGGGCCACAGTTCAAACCCCAGGTCAGATATCAAAACGAAATATGAAAAAATATTGGAGTAAATAAAATTGTTATGAAAAGTTTCTCAAAAATCTGTCGTTCGGAGTCGACTTCAAACTGTAGGTCCCGCCACTCATGTAGAAAATTAAGACACACAACATGAGTGGTGTGAGAAGCTAAGCCGTTATCCTGACTGAAGGGTTGTAATGGCCAATTATGTATACAGTGGTGGCCTTATAATTAGAAACGACTTAGCAACATGTATGTTTGTTAATTTGTTTTACACTTTTCACTGTGTACCTGGGATCAAAAGCTTTGTTTGGAGGACGTCTTACACACGTTTTTGCATCAGATTGGGACAAATTAAACTTAGATTCGTCACTCCAGAGAACTCTGTTCCAGAAACATCGTTTCTAATTATAAGGCCACCACTGTATGTATGTATGGACTGTATTTCGGAAATATTTTCAAATTCTTTAGTTTTATCTGAAACACCATAATTAATAGTGGCGGTAAAATTCAAAAAACTTAATTTTCTTTTTTTTTAAATTTTCGTACTTAAAATGCAATTTTTGTCCCGAAGAATATTTCTTCTCTTTTTGGTTTCTGTTTTCTTAATAACTCAGTTTACTTGCGTTCAAATTATTTTATCGCATGACCAATATAAAACGTATAATTTATATTAATTATTAATTATTGTAATTCACTAATGATGCGTATGGGTGATAATTTCTCTCTATATACATATGTACGTATGTATGTTATTTCAACACTAATTAAACATAATAACACGTATACGCAGTGTTCAATTATAATTTATAAAGAATTTCATTTCATTTATCACTCATCCATAATTAATCATACAAATTGTCGAAAAAGAAAAAGAGACACGCTAATCCAGCCACTATCACATATCGGGTTTATGGAGCAGCTGTAGGCCAAAAACAAAAACAAAAAAAAAAAGGCGAAAAAAATTGTAGTCATAAATATTTTGTTGTAATAAATGGCATTTATGGCAACATAATACCAAGGCTTTGTGCTCCATATACACGATAATAAAATAAAATATTAATATTGTGTTGTTTTTTTTCTTTGTTTAAATATAAATAAACCTGATGCCATATTCATGTCATATGGCTGGGGTATAGCCTAGCCTAGCCGGTCTTTCAATACAATCACTAAATAATGCTATGAAATCAATGTATTTTTTTTCTTTCTTTTGGTTTTTGACTTGTGCCTAATGTTGTTGTCATGGACAAATTGATAAAACTTGTCTGACTTTGGCCAGTTTAGAGGAGCAAAGAAGAAAAAAAATATAACAAGTCACATGCCACATTCACATTTCTGTGGCACCACAACATACAATTATGCCACATTTTCTTTCTTTTGCTTTGACTTTTTTTCAATTATTTTTTTTTTTGCTTTAGCGTTGCTATTTGATTATATTAGACCACTTGTTGCTCTGTAAGTTTTTCTTTTTTTAACTCGTTTAATGGTAAGAAATGAAAAACTTGTTAGTTTTTTGGGTTGCTTGTCTACTTTGACTTGAAATTGGATAATATGTCATCCTTTTGGCAGCTTTTTTTGTTTTATTTTTTTTTTTAAAGAAGATAGTGAATCACGTCGTAGCCAATTATTTGAAGATAATTTGTTATTAAATTTATAGAAAAAAATTTATAAAATTTTAATGAAGAAAAAATTTTATGAATATTTACTTCAATTTAATAGCGATAAAAGAGAAAAATTAAAATTAATTAAAAAACAATTGAATTTATAAATAGGCAGTTAAAAACGAGAATCATACACAGTATAGATATATAGGTCAAGTCTTCATTATACATACGTATATAATTGGTCATTACAACCCTTCACTCAGGATTATGACCTAGCTTCTCATACCGCTTATGTTGTGTACGTTAATTTATACATGAGTGGTGGGACCTACTGTTTAAAATCGACTCCGAACTACTGATTTTTGTGAAACTTTTCAATGCAATTTTATTTACTCCTCTGCAGAGAGGAAGTGACCAAAGAAATATTTTTTCATATTTCGTTTAGATGTCTAACCTGTGGTTTGAACCGTGGCCTTACGTCTAATTAACCAACACTCTACCTCTGAAATTTTTTCAGAACTTTTTTACCAATCCGTTTTCGTTGAAAATCTTTATAGTTTCCTCGATTTTAAGACGGTCTTTTGCATTAGTTAAAAAATTTCTGAAATTGAACTGAATTGTGGCCCTTCACAGGCCCATAAAAGTATACATCCGATTAACAAATTTTACAAATTTCTGAAACAATGCAAAAGATCGTCTTAAAATAGAAAAAAGATGTCAGACAATTATAAAGATTTTCAACGAAAACGGATTGGTTAAAAAATTTCTGAAATTTGTTAACCGTATGTATACTTTTGTGGCTGAGTGTATGAACAAATATTTCTTCGGCGAGTTCTGGCAAAAACTCTGAGAGTAAATAAAACTATCATGAAAAGTTTATCAAAAATCTGTTGTTCGGAGTCGACTTTAACCACTCATGTATAAAATTAACACACAAAACATGCGTGGTGTGAGAAGCTTGGCCGTAATCCTGACTGAAGGATTGTAATGGCCAATTATGTATGTATGTAGGTTTCAATATTAGAAATGTGTTGGCCATTTCGAAACAATCAGTCTGAATATGTCACCATATTGGCAGCCTTAAATAGTGGAAGTTTCGGAATATTTCAAAATCTATTAGCATTAGCTACAGTCCTTGAGCAGTCACACGATGTGCGCACCAGAAATGACTGGAATGCGTTATATTATCCTCACGAAAATGCTGTTTCAATCTTACCGGCCACATCAGCTTTACTCATCCTGGCTGAAAAAATAAGAGTTCTTGATTGGCCAACTCAAAGTCCCGATATGAACCCTATTGACAATCTTTGGGGGATCGTAAAACAAGCAGTTGCAGCCAAAAAACCTAGCAGCAAAAAGCACTTTGGCAGCTTTTCCAGGCAGAATGGGATAACATTAGTCCTGAGCAGTATCGGAATTTAATCAACTCAATGCCACACAGATGTACTGAAATAATACTCTAAAAAGGGTATCCCACAAAATATTAAAGGTTCAAAATAGTTTGGGTGAAAAATAAAGCAATTAAATTAAATTTTCAATATTTTTTTTTTTGAAATAACTTAATTATGTGTCCACTTAAATTTTAAGTCTGATATCCGTACTCCGTACCAAAACATATTTTACAATGAAAAACTATTTAAGTTTTTGTTGTTAATTAATTATTAAGCATATGAAATTAATAAATATTAGTTGTTTTTGTTTCCATTTTTCTTAAATTTTTTAATTTTTACAAAAATGAAAAATTTTGCATAGGTGACTTAATTGTGTGTCCACAAGTGTATATCGGGTATATGTACACCGATTTTCTATTCATATATAGTGAACGTGTGGGGAAACGTTGACTAAAATACTTTGAATTTAATTTCTTTTACGATTTCAATAATATCTCGGATGTGGTTTGTAAGTTTGAAAGGCATTTGAAGAGTAGCGTATGATTGATCATGAATATATATTTTTAATGTTGTATACTGAGTCTTCTGGCCTTAATTACTGTCGAAAACGTCGAGATGAGCTTTATTTAATCTAATAATGGAGACGTCAAAGTGTTTTATAATAACATTATGTATTCGTTTTATATTCCTTTTGAAGAAACGCCGCTATATTTTTATATATGAACATATGTATCTTCCAGTTGAACTAATCTATTAAAATTTAACATGAAATCATTTTTTTTTTATTTTACAAAAATATGTATGTATGCCTCCCTGATTCCCATCCCATTGAGCATAGGTTTTCGCATATAGCGTTCTCTTTGGAAAATTTCAAATTCATTTCATTTCATTATTATTATTATTATTACGAGATTGTGCTCATTTGTTGAACTAGTTTTCTATTAAAACCACCAATAGATAGCATGACCATTAACAATCTGCAACACTTACTTCAACTCCAACACAACTCTAACAATCAATATTATTGCAACCAAACATTTTCAACAAACATTCACTATTTATTTACAACACGTAGCATGCATGTACTTGCCTCTCTCTGCTATGGTACTAGATTTGTTGTAAAGTACCAACTAAGCAAGCAAGCAATATTAGAAACAAGAATAGCAGTAAATGAAAAGTTATCTAAAATGCGTGCCACATAAAATGTTGCATGCTACAACAGCTATACAACTACACATAAAAACAAACAGCAGCGTTAAAATAAAATTAGTGAAGATATAAAAATGCGGCCACCATTATAAATATTTACCATACCTGGCATATACTATGTATGTATAGTGTAGTGTTAGTTTTGATTTGATAATATCTCAGCATAAATGCAACAGCTACAGATACAATGTACATGGTTTTAGAGACGCAGGTGCATTACAGCTAGGTTATGATTATGAAATATAATTGTACCATAAAACATCTTGTAGAACAACAAGAGCACCAAGTAAAACATTTATGACAAGCAGCACTTAAAAAAAAGTGTGCAAATGACAGCGACAAGTAATTGTTAAAATTAGTGAGTGTTACATTTAAGAAACTCGCACGCATAAATCAAGTGTTATTATGTAGCCATTCTAAGGATTTATCACGGCTCTTAAATGTTAATAACATTTCAACCGGTTACTATGGCTTCGAAGAGCTTCTGACTTGCTAGCAGTTCATTTAAAACCGATGAAAATCATAAATTTGCGCCACGTAACAAATTTAGACGCACTGGTAAAAGGATTTCAATTTCATTTTTAATTACTTTTATAACTTTAAACGACATTGGGACATAAGGACATAATTGTCCTCCAATTTTTTTTTGCGTTTTGGTGTTTATGGCGTTCATGCAACTACAATCCATAGTAGGTACACATACTCTAAATCAAATTCAATAAAGTATCAACAGTGCCCGGCAAGAATCATGTTCAGATTTTAATAAATTCGTAACGCTAACCTGATTTGTTTTTGACGAATAGTACGAGATTATGCTCCACACAGCACTTTTGGTCTGAAATTTACAATTCCTTGTGTTACAAATTGTGGCGCCGCATAAAACACAATCAAAAACGAATATTCGCCGTGAAACTATCGGTTAAATGTTTATTTAGTTCAGTAACTCTGCTTAGTTTCAATTTTCCGTTTTCATATGTCATCAGGAATAATCATATGATGGGCCCCTACCCATGCATTACACCATGGTAGAACTTGAGGAAATTGTGGCAAGGAAAGCATAATGTTGATGGAGGTTAGTTTAAAGTCGATAGATATTGTAAAAGACAGGGGAGAGTTTTACAAGAAGAAGGCTGCACTTCCTAACATATGCATGTATGTATGTATATATGTACGTACATACATACATTATTACAAACCTTCACTCAGGATTACGACCTAGCTTCTCACACCACTTATGTTGTGTGTGTTAATTTTATAAATAAGTGGCGGGACCTACGGTTTAAAGTCGACCCCGAACAACAAATTTTTTTAGAAACTTTTCATGGCAGGGTTTTTGCCAGAAATCTGCTGAGAGGAAGTCGCAGAAGAAATCTTTGCTCATATTTCGTTTGTCTGACCGGGAGTTTGAACCGTGGCCTCAGGCTGATTAAGGCAACACGCTACCTACTGTACAACTTCCTAATAGAGCAGCCAAAGAAGGAATTCTTTCGTAAAGCTTCGATCTATTTCAATGCTTGCACTTTACCAAAAAAAAAAAAAAAAAAAAAAATAACAAAGGCTATCTGGTAAATACACTCCATTATTAGCCCTAAGTTCTCTTATTGCATTTGCGAACACTCCTTTGTAGTACTCTTTAAACAGTGGAAAACAAATTCAGTATGTGACGGTGTTCTAATGAACTAATATACGATACCCTACTGTAGGTATATACCCTGTGTACTGAAGGTCAGTAACGTTCGAACATAAAAAATTGGATTATAATGCCTAGAACCGATTACTAACGAATAAAATTTTATTCTACCCTTTACTACTGAGAGCACATTATAAAAGCCATTAAATAAAATACTTTCAAGCGACAACATATAAGACTACTGGTGCTATCTATGCCCATAGAAAAGTGTGTGAGTCGTTATATAATAGACCCACGAGCTGAAGACAAATGTTCTTTTAACGCCATCTGTTGGTTCATAGACCCACGAGGTGAAGACAAATGTTCTGTTGAACTTGTATTGATTTAAACGAGAAAAAGGCGAAAAAAATTGCGAACTTGAAAAACAATTGTTTTTAAAGGCATGTCGTAATCGGGGTCTGATTCCTTAGCTAAAATTTTGTTGATCTTCGGGGATACATAATACGTAATTAACCATTACAACCCTTCAGTTTGGATTACGGCCTTGCTTCTCACACCACTCATGTTGTGTGTGTTAATTTTATACATGAGTGGCGGGAGCGGAACCTACAGTTTAAAGTCGATTTCGAACGACAGATTTTTGAGAAACTTTACATGGCAATTTTATTTACTCAGAGTTTTTGCCACAAAATTGCTGAGAGGAAGTCGCCGAAGAAATATTTTTTCATTTTGATGTCTGACCTGGGGTTTTAACCTAGGCCTTACATCTAATAAGCCAACGCGCTACCTACTCGACTACGGCGACTTTAGGTCTTCAGTGATATTTTCGCTTATTTCCTCGGTTATTGTAGTGAAGAGGAGAAAAGGTCTTATGTTCGGTCGAAATTTTAAATGACTGTTATTATACTAGGATCACAATACATTAAAGCCGTCTTTCAAGCGTTTTTTCCATCAGAAGAAAATCTTAAATTATCCAAATTTTTCTTGCCTCCCGATAAAACTATAGTACATGAAACAATTCTAAACTTGAAAGAGAATAGTTTTACTAGGAAACCTTATCTCTTTAACGCCATCTACTATAATCCAAACACACTTGCTGAGTAATTTCAATTACTGAGAACTATCGATTAATTATGTTGCCATTTAGGTAGCTCTGTAGTTAAGCACTTAATCGATTAGTGGTGATTAATTTCTCATCATATGGTTATTACAGTGGACTATATTCGTACTAAGTGGATTTGTATTGGTATTCAGGAACTATTCTATAAAATTATTCTGACATACAGTGGTGGCCTTATAATTAGAAACGACTTAGAAACATATATGTTTGTTAATTTGTTTTACAATGTTCACTGTGTACCTGGGATCAAAGGCTTTGTTTGGAGGACGTCTTACATACGTTTTTCCCATCAGATTGGGACAAATTAAATTTAGATTCGTCACTCCAGAGAACTCTGTTCCAGAAACATCGTTTCTAATTATAAGGCTACCACTGTATTTTACCACGAGAATATTTAAAATTATGGCTTTGAGTTAAAAAGTAGGCGTGGCATAAATGATCAAATATTTAACTATGCCCAGAAAGCTAGTGATTGTATTGTGTTGTATGCTTTATGCTGCGTGACTAAGTATTTAAATTTTAAATTTTAGTTTTTTTTATGGACTGCCTTGCTGTCCATAGGTTAAAATAGCATTTTGTTATTAAAAAGAAAACATTTTCTTCGACTTCCTTGTACGAAATTAAATTCAAAATAGTTATCGTTGTTGTTGTTGCTGTTTCTGCAGAGAGTGTAAGAGTGTAATAAATGTTTCATTCTTTTGTGTTTCTGTGTTAATGCAACATTTTTACGTACAATTGCTAACATTTTCTGAAGCCATCGAATACATCTTCTTCATCATCATGATGATCATTGAATAGGTGGTAATTTATTGTTGTTTTGAAAACATTAATTTATTTTATTTTCATGTTCAACATATTTTCTGCCAAAGAAAATTCCATTAAATTTGTATTCTTACCTGCAAATAAAAAAGAAAAGAAAAGAAAGAAAACAGAAATTGATTAATTTTCAATTGTTTAACATTGTTCTTCTTCTTAAGCTTCTTCTTAAGTTTTTTCTATTGTATTTTTTCTAACAATTGAAATTTTCTTAAGATGAGTTTTTCTCTTTTGTGAAAAAAAAAGAAAAATAGAAAAAAGAGTTTTTAAAATGAGCAGAAAGAAAAAGAGGAAAACTTTCACTATTTTCGCTGGATAATTTTTTGCTTTCATAAAGCATGAAAAATTTCATAATTATTTTCAGTTTGGGGAAGCTCTAGAAAACAAGTTGTATTGCAGCTCTAGTGTGGAACGCTATGCTACACATACATACATGCATACGTACACACACACGCTTACTCAAATACAGAAGACTTAAATCGGTTGGAGGCAGAAGCAACAATTGAGTGGTTGTAAGTGGCAGGCAGTAACAGCGGGAGCACTAACGGCATTACCGCCCACTTTATAAAGTCATGAGTGCATGTGATGGTTGTTGTTGTTTTTTTTTTTTGCTATTATTTTTTCTTCTTCTTCTACCATTTAATAATATATAATTTTTGTTGCTTTTTTTTGATTTTTGTTGGTTGTTTTTCATGATGTTTTCAAAACTTATTTCTTCTTGTACGTTATATGTAGCAAATAATAATAGCAGCAACAGAAATAGAAATAGAAACGGAATTAGAAATTTTTGAGCGAAACAGAAGAAAAAAATATAAATGAAAAAAAAATATTTCTTTTTTCAATAATTCACTCCTCCTACTGCTGTAGAAACATATTTCTAAAGAAATATTTCAATGAAAAACTTGTTCAAATTTTATGTTGCTGCAGCAGATGTTTTTCGCGTAAATTGCAAAATTCTAAATTCTAAAGAAAAAACTCCTTCTGCCTGTAAATTACAAACCACAAAAACACATTCAAAAAATTGTGAAATGTAACAACGATTTCTCTTTGAAAACAAAAAAATAAAATAAAAAATAAAGTTCTATACTCAGTCTAACTTCATTAAAACTTGTAAAAAAGATTTAGAATAAGCAACACCACCCATTATACCAGTTTTGCAATGCTTAACAGCATTCGGGTTACTCAAAAGTAAATAATGAAATCAAATCAAATCGAAATCGCATCAAGATAAATGATTTATGGCCTATAATTTATTTTTAGCTTCCATCTGACACCAACTTCAAAAAGATTAGCTTCAATAGCATAAAGTTTTTGCTTCATTTTCAATTTGTTTTTTATAGATTTTTTTCATATTTAATAACAAATAAGATTTCATTATAAACAGTAGAAATAAAATAAATTTATTTTTAATATTTAATTCATCAACGATTTCACGCAATTTAGTTTAGCAAGATTATAAGCAGTTCTTTAAAAAGAAAGTCAAAAAAAATTTTTCAATGTTGAAATGACGAATCCTAATTTGAATGAAATTAAAAAAATAATTTCGGAATAAATTTATTTATTAATTACAATACAATAACAAATTATATTTTAATTATATACGAGCTGAATAACTTGACCATATGCTCGGTGTAGTGTTAGAGACCAGTTTCTCTGGTGGGAATCGAACAAACGACTCTCACGTTAATAGTCTAGCAGACTACCCACTAGATTACCAGGGCACCCAATTTCGGAATCATTTTATTACATTCAACACAAAAGACTTTAAATAATTTGTACATTACTGCACTAAGATGTCATAAGTGTTTTCGCCAGCAGCAGTGTATCTACCTAGGATCATCAAGAGCATTTTTTTTTTTTTGAAAGACTAAGGACAATGGTAGTTTAATTCCAATGCTAATGAAGGATGTTTGTCCATTATTTTTTGTTCCATTGGTTAGATTAGGTTACGTCGGTGTAGTAGCTCTGATATCACAAAGCTCACTTGAGCACGCATAGCGGCCCGTTGTGATGCAACAAGTGTTCCATTGGTGGTGCTTCTTAATTTTTGGAAAGCAGTTTTTAGTGTGCCATATTCGCGCAGCTTAAAGTTGTTCTGACCGATTACAATACCATTACACAACCTTTTTAGTGCCAAATACAATATCATTCTAGTGTTTCACCAACTTGTTTTAAGGCTGCTAATACTAGGGCAAGACTAGGGTAAATTCTGTTCAAATGCATTATCTTTTGCCGATTAAGGTTATATTATAAGGGAATTAGAAAATTTACTCAGTGCAGTGCTTTCTAATACTTACTCGTACTTTTTGTCTATCCATCGATTTGGTGACATAAAATTCTGTGACTTGAAGAAAGCCCTTAATTTATTTAAGGTAACAACGCACTTTAAATGATAATACATACATACATACATAATTGGTCATTACAACCCTGTGAACATTTTAATACCCCCGGATTCATTAATTTTTTTTTTTGAAAAAAATTGTAAAAGAATTTTAAGAAAAAAAAAACTGATTCAATCCTTCAAATCCATAAAATTGTATTGATTATTATCAAACGAACATTTTCATTTTATTAATGTTTTATCTTTCCACGTAGAACTGTCTTCTAATGCGATTTGGGAGAACTTCTCATAATATTTCAAAAGATTTTTTACTTTTTCAAATGCTGGAATTTATGATTTCAATTATTTTTGTTATCATCTCTTTATAGAAAATTAAAGCCTTGTTTTCCTCTAAAAAAAAAGAAATTAAAGAATATAAAAAAAGAGAGAATAAAACCGTTTAATATTTTTTCTTGTCATAATCATCAACCATCATTATCGTTGTCATAATTTTCCAATGACTGACGAATGAATGAACGAGTGACTGTGACTGAATAAGTGAATGAATAAGCTGTTTTATTATTATTTTTTTTCGTAAATTATAATCATAATAAATATTTTGTTGTTGTTGTTGTAAATGCAACAATTGTTAATCTTTTTTTTATTTAAAAAGAAAGGGAAACTCCATACAAAATTAAATTAAAAAAAAAACAAAAAATAATACTTAAGAAAATTGAAAAAGCAGTAACGTTTTTGTGCTTTAAAAAAAGGTTACCAATTACAAGAGGATCAATCATTATAGGCCTAAAGTGTATGGTAAATAATGGCCTTAAAAAAATTATACAAAAAAGCATAATTACTGGTAATTATTCGGTTACACATCATATATACGAAGTTAATGGGATCATAGGGGGGGACTTTAATGTTTCTAAAAAAAAAAAAAAATAAAAGACCACAAGCAGTAATTTATCACACTATTAAACAAGATTTTTAATTCTTTTTTTAAGTAAAAACTTGCAATTTTATATTGTAATATGAAAATATAGGAATCCCCCTTACATTGAAAGTTTTATTTGTTGAAAATCATGTGTAATTAAGTACCCATTACCCATATTTTGCAGTTTTTTACTTCTAAAGCTGTAGAACTGTATACATATGTACATGCATACATAATTGGTCATTACAACCCTGCAGTTAGGATTACAGCCTAGCTTCTCACACCACTCATGTAGTGTGTGTGTGTGTTAATTTTATCCATGAGTGGCGTACTGGACCGAACGACATATTTTTGAGAAACAATTTTTAATTACTTTCACAGTTTTTGCCAGAAATCTGTTAAAAGGAAGTCGCCGAAGAAATATTTTTCATGTTTCCTCGGGTTTGAACCGTGGCCAGCACACTATCTACTGGACTATGCGGGCTACAGCATGTACAAATTACTTGCAGTACTAAAAAAAATTGGGACCCATTGTATCACTCCTTTTCCACTGTAGAGGATTTGATACAAATAGATCCCCGACTTAACTACTGACACACTGGCAATACAAATTCTTATCGCAAAATTTTGTCAAACGCATTTCCTGAATATCTAATTAAAACCACATATTATATTTTAAATCTCTTTTTATTTCTATTTGAATATTGTTGGTCTCATGTAGAAAGGCCCTAACTCACACTTTTTTCGAAATTGATTTTTTTGTGATTCCAATGTGTTTTTGTGTTAAATGCACAAATGACTTGTTTCGCCGACAAGCCAGAGAAAATTGACGCCTTAAAGGACAATATTCGTGAAGCCATTGATGAAATACAGTTGCACACAATCGATAATGTGCTTAAAAATTGGACCGATTGTGTAGGCTACTGCATGGCCAGCCGAGGCAGCCATTTGAATGAAATTATTTTCCATTATTAACCGGAAGGATTGTACTTTCAAATAAAAAAAGAAATTTGAGAAAATAATCAGTAGTTTTTTGTTTAAAGCATTTTCAAAAAAAAAGTTATTTGGCGAACCCTTTATTTTTTAAAAATTTTTGAACATTTTTGAACTTCATAACTAAGTTGTAAATTATTTGTGCTTCGCCGCTATATAGAGTTTATTACTTAAAAACTCCTGACTTTCATAACAACGTTATTTCAATCTCTTTTCGCCGTGTCATGCCTTCGGCATGGAAACAGCAAAAACTCCATCGATCTACCTTTAACTATTTCCCACTGTGCGTCAAAGTAATCTCCAAATAAGACAACTTAATTTTAATTATCCCTCTCCCTTTTCATAATTTTCCATTTTCATTTTCACCCTCATGTATTTGCTGTGTTATTACAACATTTAAAATAAAAAATTGTTTTAAAAAAAAATTTCTTTAAAATTGATGAGTTTATTTCATGTCAAAAATCATTTCAAGTGTCTATTTCTCTCTACGTCTGCATGCATATGTAGCTATCGTGCTGATAGGATTGAGTGCCTCAAATAATTTGATGTACGAGTATATTTTAATGCAACATTAATTGTAAATGGATACATACTCTCATTTATTACAGCAAGAGTTGTTATATAAAAGATACTGCAACATAAAGTTGCATTTAAAGACAGAGTGGAGTAATAAACTCTTCAAGTTTTTATGGCAAATAAACGTTTTTCTTATTTGCTTTACAGCTTTTTATAAAAAACATACAAGCTAAGTGGCTAAGAAAAATTCTATTTCTGTACAGCTATGCCTGCTCGTAAAACATGGAATATTTGTTCAATTGAACGAACAATGAGAAAGAAATTCTAATGCTGCCTCTAATGGTCTTCAACAGGAAGTATCAGTTTCTATGCTTTTTGTCTTCCATTTCTATTTGCATTGTGAATGAAGGAAATTGAGATTAATTTCAAATTTATTTAATATTTCCGCTTGATTATACAGCAATTAAATGTTGCCAAGATAAATTCTTGCATTCTTGAAGCTGTAACAGAATTTGATGAGAAATTCAAAATTTTTTTTACTTACAACAGAAACAATCTTCTTTGTAAGGTAACATACATACATAAATACAAATTTTTTCATTTTCTTTATTGTTTTTGGAAATTTATTTTTTATGTTAAAAACTCTTTCTCTTAAGAATTTTCCCAAGGAATTGTTTCTCTTTTGAAATATTTGTGGTAAGGAATTCTTTCCAGTGTGCCCTATTGAAATTTCCTATTTGAGCTGCTAACTCAGATGCTGTTAAAAACATACCATATGCAACACAAAGAATAATTAAACTGTTATACAGATTGTTATACAAAGTGTAATATAGCTTTCTAAAGCTCAAGTAAACAATTTTCACATAGCTTTATTCAATTTTCAGCTATTATATCCCTTTTTTATATTTGTTATAAAATCATAGAAAATTGTGTTATAATATGCTTTTCATATAAAACAGTTATACGATAAACTTAAACACTTGTAGCCAGCATTTAAGTGCAAGTGCTGTGTAAAAACATTCCACGTTAACAGAGTATTATTTTCATGACAAAAGGATATGAAATCAACAGTTCTTTAATTTCGTTTTTACATTCCTTAATGCCATTATTACAACTTCCCATTAAAGTTGGGTTTAGTTAAAGGTAACTTTAGCTAAAGTCAACTTTAAAGTCACCTTTAACTTCTTTTTGTTATTACAACCTAATGATAAAATAAAGTTAACTTTTTGGCAGTGTCGGAGCAATGTCGATAACACTGCTCAATTAAATAAGTTTTTTAAGCGCAGTGGCAACGACGGGCTTCGTTTTTTTTATTGTATTTGCTCATTTTGTTTATATTTGAAGTTACCATATTGAAAATAATATATAATATGGTAAGTTCAAACATAAACTTAACTTTAAAAGTTACCGGTAGGATGATCCTCCATTTAGTTTAATGCCCACTTCTACCTTATTGTCCATTTATAATAATGAAAAACAATTTATCTGCCTGTTAAAATCCTCACTTTAGTTAAGGCCAATTGTAATAATGGCCCTTAGAGAATTAGAACATAATAACTTCCAATTAATTTTATTATTTAATAATGTTTGAAATGCAAACCATTTTTAAATAGGAAATGTCATATCGACATTCGTAATAATAAGATAAGCAACTGAATTTAAATAATTTCCACTGAATTTTGGATCCCCTGACATCATTTATTGCTGATAACTTTTGTGCAACTCAGATTCTCGTAAATTGCACACTATGGCTGCCTTCCAAAATGTATCAATACAAAGTTTGTATGCAGTTCTACTATGTATATAAACTATGTAGATGTGCAAAATAACCAAACAATGCATCAACTATAAATCCGATGCCTGACTGCTTTTTGACTGCGTTAAAAATACACATTGACGACGTTTTGAAATAGAATACATTGTATATATTTTGTACAGCGGCATTATGAAACACGATACCTTGTTCAAACACAAAGTAACTAACATTTTGGAAGGCAGCCATAAATTATATTTTTGAATTGGAAATATAAAGTTTTTTAAAACCAATTTCAAAGTAGAAATATTTTGTATTCTATAGATTCGATTAAATTCCCTCGACTAACGTTTATCTGCTCGAGCGTTAATTTTTTCTTTTGCAAAAGGAATTGATAACAGTTACAGCCATCCCTAAATAAGAGTGGCAAGTTTTTTTTGTATGTCAAAATTTCTTATGCAACATTTTACAATTGGAAAATCCGATTCTGATAAAGCATTTAATAGTGAAGTTGTAGTCGCCGTGTAGATTGTGTGTTCGCATATTAGACATGTGGCCTCGGTTCAAACCCAAGATCAGATATCTGCAACAAAAAGAAATATGAAGAAATATTTCTTCGGTGACTTCCTCTCAGCAAATTTCTGGCAAAGATACTGAGAGTAACATGAAAGTGCGATGGAAAGTTTCTTAAAAGTCTGTCTTTGGGAATCGACTTTAACCTGTAGGTCCCGCCGCTCATGTATAAAATAGCACACAACACAAACAGATGCTAGATTGTTATCCTGACTGAAGGGTTGTAGTGACCAATTATGTTATCCGTTTTTAATACTATGTTCAGATATGCACTTTTACTGCGTAAATCGCAATAAACGCCATTATTGTGCTCAATATTTCATATAAAGTTTCAGTTAATAATTGCACAATAAATACGCAAATTGTTATAATATTGAGTAAAACTTAAAATGCAGCATTGCCATAAGTGCGTTTATTGAGCATATTACAATTAACCGAAAATTTTTTATTGATATTTGACAACTCAAATGCCAACAACGACAAGCAAACAAAAAAATAAATGCAATGCGTATATTATTATGCCTGAACACTTAAAATATTGTACTCAATTAACCGAATATTGACTCAATAAAAGCGCATATCTGAACATAGTATTATAGTGAAGCTGGTTGCAAAAGACAACAAATGTAAAAAAAAAATATACAGTCACACAGATAATTATACGTACGCCCCTAAAAACCATTTTTTTTAAAGTACTGAACTTCTAATCTAAAATTTCTTTACATTAGCGTCTGTAACGACACATTTACTTATATAAAGAAAAAAGATTCCCAAAATCTATGAATTTGTGACTGCAGTTTGCTTAAAATCGATATGGCACTACAGAAAATTATACTTACGACGTATATTTCGTATAAAATTTCTCCAAGGATAGCCCGGTATATAAAAGGTATTGTGAATAAAAATCCTAGGACTACAGCCGTAGAAATACGAAATACCGCGGAAAGTGATCACAATGTTATTGTGCATTCCGAAACAGTTTGAAGTGTTTTGAGAAAGAACGGTTTCCGCAGCCGAGTGCCGAGAAAAAAGTCACGATTGGAATTTGCCCAATAATATATGAACAAGTCAACTGATTTTTGGGCGAATTTAATATTTAGTGATGAGAACAAATATAATTTGTTCGGGTGTGACGGAAAGCAAAAAATTTGGCCCAAAAATCAGTTGACTTGTCCATATATTATCATTTAAAAATAAAGATTTTTAGGGGGTACGTATAATTATCTGTGTGACTGTATATGCAATGAAGATTTTATAAGAAGTAAACAGTGTTGTTAAATATATTCTTTTTAATAACCCTGTTTTTGTTTTTGTTTTGTAAATTTGCCGCATTTATTTAGGTATGGCCCTAGCTCTAGAAAACGTTCTGCTTGTCACTCTTAATTAGGGATGGCTGTTAGAATCGTTTATGGACTTGTCTTCATTAAATTTGAAACGCATATCAAAAATCATGCTAATTTCATATCGAATTATCCTTAAGCTGACTGCATATCTTATGCGTTTTACCAACTTCTGACAAAAAAAAAATTTATTAAATCGGATAGTTGTCAAGCAGTTCAAAAAGCTGATTTGATCAAGTTTCGATATACACTCAGCCACAAATTTCAGAAATTTTTTAACCAATCCGTTTTCGTTGAAAATCTTTATAATTGTCTGACATTACATTGACATTGTGGGCCTGTGCAGGGCCACAAAAGTATATATACGATTAACAAATTTCACAAATTTCTGAATCAATGCAAAAGACCGTCTTAAAATCGAGGAAAAATGTCAGACAATTATAAAGATTTTCAACGAAAACGGATTGGTTAAAAAAATTTCTGAAATTTTTTAACCGTATGTATACCTTTGTGGCTGAGTGTAAATAAATAATAATTGTTATTTCATCTTCCTATATGGGACATTATGTTGTCTATGAAAACTATGAACAATTAAATTTTAAATTCTTAAAATAACTGCGTTTTTTAATTGAATGCGAGATTCCTCTCAGAGTCCATCAAATATAATGAACGTAACGTATGTATGACGTATGAGTTTAGTGTGTGTTAAGATTGTGTTATTGTGGAACATTAAAGAGAAGAAAATGTTCTTTTGATGGCGATATTAAAAGTCATGTAATTAAACTTAAGAAATATAACCATAAATGGTCTAAAATAATTGCTTTACCCATTAATTCTTTACGATTAATTAGTGGAACCATAATGTTTACAAAACCCATTACCAAATAATGACGTTGATGAAGGCTTTAATGCAACAAGACACACAAGGCATATGGACCGGACCGTAATAGTCTTGAGGTGTTAGAACGGTAACGATTTATATGTTAATGAAATACACAACAAGAAGAAAATTAAGACAATAATCTTATTAAACAATAAAAAAAAATTAATGAAATCTAATAAAAAACACACACATTTTTCCAATGCCAACCTGTATATTCATTTTTTTTCTTTTCTTTCCAATAGTGGGGTTTTTTTCTCAAATAATTGTTATGAAAACTTGGAGGAAAGAAAACAATAAAAATCAAGGAAAACAACAACGATTATTACGGCATGAAATCAATCATGTTTCTTAAAATACGTGTACCTGTTGTATCTTTTATGTGTATCTATTGTACATGTGATTGCATCTATATCTCTCTATTTTGAAATGCTATTGTATTTGTATGTGTGCTGTACATCTATCTACCGCTAACATTTGTTTTATTTTCATTTCTTATCTTAACGGCATTATATTGTACGTTACCCGCTTGCCCGGTTTTCAAACTCTAAACTGCTCTTGGACTGCTGAGAGGATTTTAATTGAAAATATTGTAACAAATTGAAAAGAAAATAGAGAACAAAAAATTAAATAAAACAACAATAATAATAACAATAAAAGAATTACAATTTACGGTAAATTTTTCTATCAATCATAATTATAATTCATGTTAGAAATTAATGATCTGCAAGTGTTTTTAAATTCTTCTTGGTTTTCCTCGAACACTTTGAGGCAAGAGTTACCTTTCAACTGACAAGTGATGAGAAATTCAATCATCGATTTAGTTCCACCTTATTAATACTGCTGTAGATGTCATGTGCAGAGGGTGGTTCATTAACTTGTTCATTCATCTTTCGTTCTACTGGTTTAACTGTCTGAAACTGATCCACACAGTCATGAGAGTTTTGGGCAATAAATTCTTTAACAAAATATTCCTTAATACCTAATACTTAATACTTATTTTACATGTTGTTTACAACCGATATATTCATATAATCTTCTATTCCTTATGTTTTTATAGTTGTGTCATGAAAAATATAAAAATCCTATTTCACGAATTACGATTACATTTGATGTTTCTCAGCAACAGTATCTTGAAAATAAATTTAACTGCCAGTAGCCGTTATAATAGTTTTATATTTCAATAGAAATTTATTTCTTTAATGTGTAGTTGCAATACACTCTCGTATTGCACATATTCATTAATTACAAAAAAATATTCATAGATTTTATTGCAAGTATAGAATGTTTGCAACAACACCTCTTGAATAATGACCATTTGTATATTCTTTGTTTGCTTTTTGTTTCGATATAAAATTTCAATTAAATTTAAAAAGATTTTCTAACATAAAAACTGAGGATAAGAGGGAAGAAAGAACGAGAGGTGCCTGAACAAACGCCCGGTCTTAAATGAAAGAACAATGTTTCAGAATGTAAAATTCGAGTTAGACGTATGGTTCAAACATAATTGACAGATTATACGTTCTTTTGGAAGTAAAGCAGTAATTTTATTAAAGCACATTCCGTTCTAGTAGCATAATAACAATGATACAGCCCTGTTGCTGTTGTACTTGGAGCTATTTTATTTTTTGTATGTGTATTTGTATGTAAGTTGCCGTGGTCTAGTAGGTAGTGTGTTGGCTTATTAGACAAAAAGCCATTGTTTGAGCCCCAGGCCAGGCATCAAAGACAAAATACAAAAAGTATTTCTTGGGCGACTTCCTCTCAGCAGACTTCTGGCAAAAACTCTGAGAGTAAATAAAATTGCCATGAAAAGTTTCTCAAAAATCTGTCGTTTGGAGTCGACTTTAAACTGTAGGTCCCGCCACTCATGTATAAAATTAACGCACACAACATCAGTGGTGTGAGAAACTAGGTCGTAATCCTGACTGAAGGGTTGTAATGACCAATTATGTATGTATGTATTTGTATGTAACTTGTATCACAAAACAAAACCAAAAAAGTTTATATAGAATCAGTCAAAATTGGATAAAAAATGGAATTGTGGGGGATGACTTGCATTTTTTGGTCGATGTACCAATTTTTTTTTGGTCGATAACATCCATTTTATGTCGATAATTTGCATATTTTGATCGATGGCTTGAATTTTTTTTGATGACATGCATATTTTTTTCGATGACATGCAGTTTTTTCTATGACTTGTTTTTTTTGACGATCAACTACCTTTTTTTTAAGTCGCCGTAGTCTAGTAGGTAGTGTGTTGGCTTATTAGACGCAAAAGCCTGGGTTCGAGCCCCAGGCCAGGCATCAAAGACAAAATACAAAAAGTATTTTTTTCGGCGACTTCCTCTCAGTAGATTTCTGGCAATAACTCGGAGAGAGTAAATAACAATTGCCATGAAAAGTTTCTCAAAAATCTGTCGTTCGGAGTCGACTTTAAACTGTAGGTCCCACCACTCATGTATAAAATTAACACACACAACATAAGTGGTGTGAGAAGCTAGGACGTTGTACAATGGGTCAATTCGACCTCCGGGTACTGTTCTTGTCTTAATTGACAAGTACACGTCCTCTAACCTAACCTAACTACCTTTTATTATTATTATTTTTGTCACCTATATCAGCTTATTCGCTGAGATCTCCGATCCTAAGCAACGACCAACCGTAAAACCGTTCAAAATCGGATAAAAAAATGGCATTGTGGGGGATAAATTGACAAGGACACATTTTTGGTCGACGGCTTAAATTTTTCTTGTCGATGTCGATGATTTGAATTTTTTTGGTCGATACCTCGCATTTTTTCCATGGCATGCATTTTTTTTTCTATGACTTGCAATTTGTTTTGACGATGAACTATTTTTTGGTGATGATAGTATTATGTTTGTCAGCTTCATCGCCGAGATCTCCGATCCTAAGCAATGACCAACCCCCCAAAATCGTTCAAAATCGGATAAAAATGGAATTGTGCGGGATGAATTGCATTATTTAATCGATGACATGCATTTTTGGTCTATTATTTGCATTTCGATAACATCCATTTTATGCTGATAATTTGAAGTTTTTGGTCGATGACTTAAATTTTTTTCGATGACATGCATTTTTTTTAATGATTTGCATTTTTTTTGATGACTTGTATTTTTTTTTTTGGCGCTGTATTATGATTTTTGTCGCCTATATTAGCTTCGTCGCCGATAGCTTAGTAACGCCTGACCTCAACGAAGTGTTTTAGAATCTTTAATACCATGGCAATCCACTCCACTAGATTCATTTTCTGTCTAGTTCGAACTCTTTTTGCAAACATCATATTCCGGTATCTGCTGGTGTTTGCATCTTTATAGTTATCATATCTTTAACCGCTTACTAAGATAATAAACGGAATTTAAACCTCTCACAAACGACCGACCTTCTAAATATAAGAGAAATTCAGTTCAATTACGCCAACCATTCAGTTGTAATTCACTTTCTCATACGAACCTGATATCAAGTGATTTTGTTAACATATGTAAATTTTAGTTTGTACTTAGCGTAACCTTTTCAAATAAAACCAATTGACTTTAACTTCCAGGAAACTTAAACTTCTTAGAACTGTGCACTTCACTATCATCACACTTTCTTTGGGTAACAACTTTATCGTAAAGCCTTAGCAACATACTAATATTTCACTTGATAAATTCCTCAAAATAACTCAAAATGTCATGTAAAAAACAAAAAATACAAGAAGAAAATGAACTTACACGTGATTCCAAATAATTAACGCCCTTTTTTCTTTAACAGCAAAGTTTAAGTCTTTGTAGTCTGCTTATGGTTTTAGTATTTTAGCCGACAAACAATGATGGCCTAGCCTCTTTGGTAAAGGACTAATGAAGACAGGGTAGTCTTATGTAAACTGTTATTTTCTTTAGAGATATGGACACCAAGCCCTCTTCACATTATAAAACTTCTCTTTGCAGAAATGTTTTATATACCATGTTATGTGGATTTATTTTGCCTGTAAACTACTTATCGAACTCAAATATTTTCAAACCTCTTTTGTGTCTTAAATGTATTTTTTCTTTCATTTCTTTGTATTAATCCCTGGGATTTTTTTCCATTAGATTGCTTCATTAATTTACTTTCATTGCAAAGCAAATGGCAAATGCTTTACACAAACCATGAACATGAAATATACACTTTAGCGCACTAATGATGATTTTAATCCTTTAAGTCATTATGATGATTTTAAAAGCTATCCGTGTAAACCCAAAGGCCCCAGCATATCTATAAAACCTTGTTACATGTGTGTAGTACATTGGCTGAGGACCATTAAGATTTTATTTTTGTTTTTTATTCTTTGAGAAGAATTAATCAGCCACTTTAACAAAGGAAATGTAAAAGAAGTACAAGAAACATTATCGTGATAAAGAAGTACATCATGTGGGCTTAAATAAAGAGTTAAAATAGTGAAATAGAAGAAGATTTTCACGGTCAGCAGCAGAGTATGTATTGAATGTATGAGTAGCTGTGTAACTTATTTACAGGGTATGTCATAGCATGAGTGGCGAAGTAAAAAGCTATATTAAATTAAATATTTTTTAATTTATTGTTGTTTTTCACAATGCTAACCAAATAAAGTTTGCCATCCATACCAATTTGAAATACCCCTTACACAAGACATTTTTATTGAAAGTAAAGAATATCTCAACTTATCCCTTTTGAAAACTTCAAACACAATGCTCTTTACTTCTCAAAGTATGTTTGTAGATTTAAAAGCAACTTTTCAAAGTACAGTCGAACTTCTATAATTAGAACTTTTGTTACTTGGAGTTTCTATAAGCTGAAACACATGTCGTGGCAGAGCATCTAGATCACTTGTAAATTTACTTCCCAAAGTTGAAGTTTCTATAAGTTGAAGTTTTTTTTTCTGAATAATGGTGATTCAATTTATAGAAGTTCGACTGTACCTTAAAGGTTTTCCCAAATTAGAAATGCTTAAAAATTTTCTTCCATCGATTGGTCTTCCATGAAGGTAGGTAGAAGTGGCTGTCCCCTCTATGGAGTCATGAGCGGACACACTTAGGCCGCACACAGGGCCCATTGTGATACCACAGTTCCTCATTTCCCCTATTCCAGGAACCATTCGGAGCTTCCGATGATCGGACTCAGGCTGCCAATATCCATACATGACAGTTCATCCATATCCTCCATGTAGTAGGCGCCCAGGTACCTCTTTCTCCTCCGACTAAGTGCCGGACATGAGCACAATAGCTGAAGGATAGTCTCATCTTCCTCTTCATCTCCACTGCTTCTGCAGAAATCATTTGCAAGGTGTCTAAAACCAATACGCCTCGCATACGCTCCTATAATGCAATGCCCCGTAATAACCCCAATAACAGTGCTGAGCCTACTTCTTTGGAGTTGAAGCAGAGTCGCCGTGCACCTCCTATACAGCCTCGGCCAGATCTTTTGCGCCGCTCTGCCCTAATCCGAAGTTGGCAACATTCTGTTGACGAGATCTACACCATAAACCAGTTTTTTGTTGTTGTAGAGACATAAAATTGAAGCCTTCATTTTGCTGGAAATGTTTAAAGAATTTTCAAATTTAATTATGCTGCATATATTCTCCCAATGGCGATATTTTTTTATGAACTGAATTGCCTGAAGTATGTGTCAGTATGTTGTCTTACCAATCAATTCTAATTAGTCATGTACAGATATGTTTTATTTGCAGATGGTACCTGCGAATATTAGTATCAAAATGATTTATCGATTAACTTTCTATGCCTGACTACAAATCCTCGCAATTAAATTTCAATCCCTAAAACCGTTTAAAGTTTATAGATCACCAGATCTCGGTATCTGGGCTTGTCGCCTGGATAACATACTGAACCTCTTAATACATTATGGCTGCCTTCCAAAATGTATCAATACAAAGTTTGTATGCAGTTCTACTACTGTATATAAACTATGTAGAGTATGCAAAATAACCAAACAATGCATCAACTATAAATCCGATGCCTGATTGCTTTTTGACTGCGTTAAAAATACACATTGACGATGTTTTGAAATAGAATACATTGTATATATTTTGTACAGCGGCATTATGAAACACTATACTTTGTTCAAACACAAGGCAACGAACATTTTGGAAGGCAGCCTATATATAGTGCAGGAACTAGTCTTCAAATATCCCACAGCAAGGGTTCTAAGGTAAAGGTCCTACGGTAAAGGTCCTACGTTTGAACAACAGTAAAGGAGGGGATGATGCCGCGAAAGTGTTCATTAAACTATAGTCCAGTCCAATGCAATAGTCCTTAAATGCCAAGTGTGCGGTAAAAGCAGCCGCCAGTCTGAATGCATCCTCTCTGCTGTGGCCCCAATGAGTAAAATAGAGTGCCTGATGTTATACCCGAACGACGTAAGTTTCGAAATCTCATTAGTTTCAGAGTCCTCCATCTGCAGTTGGCTTTTTCTATGTAGTAGTGGACCAAATCGTACGTTCGTCCTTTCCTTTAGAAGCTACGATGGTCTGGTACTTCCATGAATGTCCTCCGAATATAATAAATAGGCTGAGAGTCTTCTATTCATTTGTGCATGCCTTACCAATGTGAAGTCGTCGTAGTCTAGTAGTGTAGTGTGTTGGCTTATTAGACGTGTGGGCTCGGATCATATCCTACAAAACGAAAATATGAAAAAATATTTCTTCGGCGACTTCCTCTCAGCAGATTTCTGGCGAAAAATCTGAGAGTAGAAATAAAATTGCCATGAAAAGGTTTCTCAGAAATCTTTTGTTTGGAATCGACTTTAAGCTGAAGGTCACGCCACTCACTCACTCTTGGACGACTTCCTTTCAATAGATTTCTGGCAAAAAATCTGAGAGTATAAATAAAATTGCCATGAAAAAGTTACTCAAAAATCTGTCGTTCGGAATGGACTTTAAACTGTAGGTCCCGTCACTCATGTACAAAATTAACACACACACAACATAAGTGGTGTGAGAAACCACTGACTACAGGGTTGTAACGATTAATTATGTACAGTGGTGGCCTTATAATTAGAAACGACTTAGTAACATGTACGTTTGTTAATTTATTTTACAGTTTTCACTGTGTACCTGGATCAAATGCTATGTTTGGAGGACGTCTTACATATGTTTTTCCCATCAGATTGGGACAAATTAAACTTAGATTCGTCACTCCAGAGAACTCTGTTCCAGAAACATCGTTTCTAATTACAAGGCCACCACTGTATGTATGGTACTAATGTGATGACAGTGTTGCAAGAATAGGGCAGGAGTAGCCCTCTGGTTATGAAAACAAATACAGACGTGCCCACACTTTGCTTCTTGGATGCCCATGATCTCCGCTTGAAAGATACTGGAGCTGTCAGAAAACTCCACTGATGCTTCAGGTTGGCAACGAGCCATCCATCAAAATATTGTTTGCCTAGAAAGTGGGCGTGGCTAGTTTTATAATCTTGTGCCATTTAATAGAATAATTTACTTCTCTTTTAACATTTGTTGATATTTTCTATAGGTTTTGTGATATAAAATCTAAATCCAAATGACTGCAGCTGCAGTCAAGGGTTAAATTAAGCAATTTTCATGTAATAATTTCGATGTTTTTATTTTTTTATTGTTGTTCTGTTTACCTCCATATGCAATATGTTGCAACAATTGGTGATTTTAGTGAGACGATTTGTTTGTTGTCGTTGTCGTTTTTCGTGTGTTGTATTGTCCTTGTGTTCTGTAGGTATTATTGTGCTTCCTGTTGTTGGACTCATAGATTTGTCTTGTTAAAATTTTGAATTGCTAATCGTTGATTTAACATACTGAATACATGAATTTCTTACTTTTAATGCAGCACTGCTGCGCACATGCATAGTAGTATACATACTTGCAGCTTAAGGAAGCATACTGCCTGTCACAGGTCTAAGTGTGCTTGCAACATGCATATTATTTGTATTTTTTTTTTGCTAGTTGTTGTCGCTGTAATAAAATCATGAGGGCTTCTTTTATTTTACTGTGATGCTGGTTGCATTTTTAAATTTCTCTTCTTCTTCTCTTCTGTTTCTTAAAGTGGTTGTGGCTACTGCTGCCATTACTTTTCTGGCTTGTAAAAGTTGAATCCTCTTTGTAAACATAAATAATATTTTTATTTTAAAACTTTTCTTCTTTTTTTTGGAAAAAAAATAAAAAAAAAATAAAGTAAAGTAGCCTGTATCAACTCTTCTATTCATAGCATGACTTTGTAACTGGCTGCTATGGCTGCGGTTGACGGAATGCTCTTTAGGGGTCAGAGATGGTATCTCATAAATGTTAAATTTTATGCGCACATTCTACTCAAAGGCAAAAAGGAATAATTTTTATATTCTGTTTGCATTTTTTCCATAAAACTATAGAGTTTCCTTTGCCCGTGCTGATGCTATTGAGTTTCATATTCAGTTAACAAATAAAGAAATCTCAAGACCAATTGGTCAACTTTGCGCAATGGAAAACAGAAGGATATACTAATACTGACTTTAAAAGAGTTCTTTCAATGTTTGCAGTTTTCACTTTTAGTTCAACGATATGGTTAAATGATGAAGGTACTGAGATCTGTTGCAACAGAATACAGCCCAAAACCAACTACAAATCCCATTTGAAAAGAATTGGTTATGATAGTTCTTGAATGTATTACAACCTATTGAGCCTAAAGACTGCATAACAATGACTTGTCTAACTGGTTATTGCACAAATTAAGACAAGTTAAGCCGAGCTCTTGTAGTCGTAGTATAGTAGGTAGTGTGCTGGCTTATTAGACGTAAACCCAGGGTTCGAGCCCCAGGCCAGACATCAAGACAAAATACAAAAAGTATTTCTTCGGCGACTTTCAGCAGATTTCTGGCAAAAACTCTGGGAGCAAATAAAATTTCCATGAAAAAGTTTCTCAAAAAGTCTGTCGTTCGGAGTCGACTTTAAACTGTAGATTCCACCACTCATGTATAAAATTAACACACACAACATAAGTTGTGTGAGAAACTGGGACGTTGTGCACTGGATCAATTCGACCTCCGCGTACTCTACTTGTCTTAATTGACAAGTACACGTCCTCTAACCTAACCTAACCTAATGAAGCTACTTAGATCTGTTGCAACAAAATAGGACCCAAAACCAACTACAAATCCCATTAAAAAGAATTGGTGGTGATAGTTCTTGAATGCATTAAAAACCTTTTGATCCTAAAGACTGCATAAAAATGACTTGTCTAGCTGGGTATTGCACGAATTAAGACGGGTTAATCTGACACCGCATTCCGACTTCGTTCCCTAAGAGTCATGGATTCCAAAAATGCTCATTTCACAATACCCATTGAATTAAAAGTAATTAAGAATGAAGTCGCCGTAGTCAAGTAGGAGGTATATTAGACGTGAGATCATGGTTCAAACCCCAGGTTAGGCGGCTCCAACAATACGTAATATGAAAAAATATTTCTTCAGCAACATCCTTCCTTTCAGCAAAAACTCTGAGAGTAAATAAAATTGACATGAAAGGCTTCTCAAAAATTTGTCGTTAAACTCTAGGTCCTTTGACCCTTGTATAAGTGTTGTGAGAAACTAGGTTGTAATCCTCGCTGAAGGAATGTAATGGCCAATTATGTATGTATGTATGTACGTATGACAATAATCTCTGTATCTCCTTCCAGGTAGAATAAATACAATTTATACTTTAGTTTACATAAGTTAGGTTTACTCATACTGTTCTAAATATTATTGGTTTATGAACGAACTAAGTACATAGTTCCAAACCACTTACCTATGCAAGGTAGAACCCTGCCTAACTGCACCTAATATGTTCACTAATCAAACTGTTCTTTAACTTTAACAAACCATTTCAAAATTGTTTTAAAAACGTTGAACAAATTACACTTTCAAACGCTTGCCTATCTATGACTGAAAGTTTTCTTTTCAAATAAAATATCCATTCCAGTTGGCGTTTTTCTATTTTAAAATTCAATTTTCAAAAATAAAAGCAAGATTGGAGGGGGGAAACAAATCAAAAAAATTTGAATGTAATGGCAGGAATAAAAATAAAAATTTATTGTGTGCTATTCGATGGCATAAAAAAATGAAAGAAAAACGCAGCGAAACAAAAACACATCTTAAAAGAAAACGCCATCAATCAAAATCAAATTGTTATTTGTAGAAGAGGAGTTTATAACGATGATGTCCCAAATGAATGGCACAAGGAAATGCTTTCCAAAAAAGGAGAGGAATAATTTGTTGAAATCATTTTAAAATGCAAACATTAAACATAATAGTGTGTGCAATATTGCAATAGAAATATTGAAGTCGTTGTGCAATAATAAATAAAGAATTGGGATTAACAAGAAAATGTTTGTAAAAAAAGTATCAGAATTTTAAAGATTTACCAATGTTTTCATTTTAAGTTTTTAATCCACTGCTACCAACTTTACAATACTTTGCTATCAATTTTTCAATAGTTTTTTTTCGAAATGCAAATGTAAAAAAACTGGAAAGTATATATTGTTTTCAAAGACATCGACACTTAAATTATTAGGATTTTTAAAATACTAGCTACACAACGTTTTAAAATACCTTTTAGTAGACATTATTATTTAATATTTCACGTACCTGTAACGAAAGAAAAAAATTAAAAAGAATTAAAAAAAATTGCAAAATAATGTTTTTTTATGAGAATTAAAATAAATACTAAGCTAGTCCTAAATTTAATTGTTATTTAGGTTCAATATATTGCCTAGCAAAACTCAAATACAATTTACGTTTAATTTTTCATCTGTCATAAAAGCCCAATTAAATATGTTTAAAACTCTATGAGTTCACTCAGCTCAATTGTTTTTAATTTTCAATTTTAATTCAGGAGTTTGACATTCAACATGTACAGTCACAGAAAAAAGTCTACATAAACCGCTGTATGTAGACTTTTTTCCTGCTGATTTTTTTGTAGGTTTCCAATAATTAAGCCTTAACAACGCTATAATACCATTTTTTAATTGACATAAATCACAGGGGAAAAAGCCTACATATACTAATATATACATATATACATCTACACATCTATATACACTATGGAGCAAAAGTAAAAAGGTTACCAGTAGCTTTAGGACAATTGGAATATAGAGAGGATGACGCAATATTCCAACAGGATAATGATCGGAAACACAAGTCGAAACTAGTTCAAACTTGGTTGAAAAGTCAAAAATTTCTAGGGATGGAGTGGCCTACACAAAGTCTAGACTTAAATTCCATCGAAAATTTGTGGGCCATCTTTAAACGAAAACTAGGGGGTCTTGAACAACAATCTGGAAGTATTAAGGAACTCTGGGTAAAAATTTATGAAATGAGGGGTGAAATTGATTTAAAATACTGCGAAAATCTTGTGCCACGTCTTATCAAGGAAGTTATTCACAAAGAAGGAGATATAGCCGGTTATTAATATAATTTTTACGAATTTTTTGAAAAGAGTACAAAAGTGAGTTTTTAATAGTTTTTTTCAATAAAGTATTTTTTGCTGTATAAAATGAAATGTAATTTAATTTTTAATGTTTAGTGGAATATAATAAATCTTTAGTTAATTTATGGTAAGCATTTTATTTTGTTTTCATTTGTCGTTCAAAAGCTACGGTTCCATAAAGGCAATCTTAGAAGAAAAGGTTCACTTTTGCTCCATAGTGTATATATATTCAATATATGCTCAGATATATCATACCATCATACCATTCATCAATTGGCAGCCTCAGGATCCAATTTTTAATATCAACATTTTCACTTGTGAAATATTATTAAGTATGGGTGGGAGTGTGTCAAAAAAATTTTGCATCGACAGAATCTAATTTCTACTATAATACGCCCTTATGACAGCACTTATGTTGCTTTTTAATTCATAATCTAAATGGCACAAAGCATGTCTCCCATCTTATTACTTCTGTGCTTTCTTACAGTTTCACTAAACAAAGTAAGTGATTTGGTCTATTACAGCAGGTTCTAGGATTATTGAGTTGCCGTCTGTTGCTCTTTAGCAACAAACACCGTCAATGTTGTTTTATGTAGTGTAATGGTAAAGAAATTTACGTCTTGATTTCTAAATTTTTTGGAGAGTATTGAAGCCTCATTAGTTTTAGCATTCGAAAAGCATGGCTTCAATTTTTTCTTTTTTTCCCGTATGCGAACTTGGGTTGTTTGGTCACTAGACTGTTCCACCATTCCATTAAACTAATAATTATTTCGACCATTACATTTAAATGGTTAAGGGTTATAGCGTTGTATTTATCATACACAGATTGAGTTCCGATTAAGATCTTATAGACCGTGGTATAAATCATCACATGGAAAGTGTGTCGAAAAAGGGATTAGGGAAAGAAGTCTACATTTCTGACTATAGATTCTGAGTTGACCTGTATCTTCTATCTTCTGATCTACCTTTCAGAAATACTCTGCTTCAAGACCGAGATTTTTACTACGTTCTTAACTATTGATTAAAATATTGAGAGTACCATAAAAGGAACAGCATTCACTGATGTGTAGACGTACCAATAATTTTAAATTTCCATAGAAATAGTGAGAATTTCCCCTCTCGACATCATGATGATCATCTAGTTAGGTCTTATTTCCCTGCCACCTAATAATTATATATTTTCCAAAATTTTTATTAGGCTTTAGGACTGCCTTGATAATATTCAAGACAAATTCGATGACAGAAGCTGAATGTACTCTATATACTCTAGTGATATCTCAATATAACACAATAGATGACGTTCTTTAGAGGTTCGTAAAGAAGTCGTATATGTCATGTGGGGTGGCTAATATGCCCTAGTGAGCTTTCAGTAAGACTAGCTTATTGCATAATACGATAGAGCCACAAAGTTAAAAATCTACCCGAAGTCTATGGATTAAAGATTTTGGCAGTATTACAGACGTATTTTATATTTAACAGTGTGTTCTCTAAGGTCTAGTGCACTTTCATTACGATGCTCTACCTTGCATTGTCTTGATATCATAGAAGACAAAATCATTGTCAAGCATGATTGACTGCATGATGATGACTGTATGTTTCATATATTTGACTGTATTTCCTTAAAATGTCGGCAACAAATAAGTAAAATATTGAATGGACGACATTATATTATTTACTCTTTCAAGTATAAATCTTCTGAAAACATTCCTATCAATCATAGGAATGCTTGAACTAAAGATTTACATTCTCAGTGCCGTTTTCCGATTATAACTTCTCATTATTGAATACAATATTGAATATGGAAAGCAGTTTTACTGCCCTTTTATTTAAGAAAGGAAAGTAAAATTTTAACTTTCGCTTCTTTTGTCTATTATAGGCTCCAAATCTTTATTTAACAATTCCGTTTTAAATAGAACTCATGGATTAAATGAAAAAAATTCCTCATAATAAACACAGAAAACTTTTGCTGTTATTTTAAGCTATGTATTCTTATATGCACAATAGATGGACAATTTGTTTCAACCAAAACATTTGTTTTTATAAACCAACCGAATTATTAGGCTATTAAGGCCACAATAATCGAAAAGAAAATCGAAATTAACCTTTAGGGAAAACTCTATGAAAACTTTGATTATAAAACGACAACAAAAATAATACAAAACAAAACAACAGTGGAAGAGAGTGAGTGGTTGGCATTGAACTAGAAATTAAACTCACAATAGTATGGACATAGAAAACCGAGCTGAACTTAACTAAACTTAACGGCGTTCCATTGCATATAAGAGAATAGAAAGAAATCTCTTATTAAAGCCGTTTTAAAACTGGAAAAAAGAAAGCATTTTTAAGAAAGAAAAAAATAAAAGAAAAGAAACAAAATAAATAATCTCAGATAATAACTGAACATTTTTCTTAGAAAATGAAAGATAAAGAAAAATTATAATATAAGGGACCGATTGAACAATGTTGAATAGAAAACAAACTGTCAAACTGGAAATGAAAAGAGTTTTTTTGGTTTCAATTCAAGTTTCCGCTTGATTGATTAGATTTCCGCTTAGACAGAGCAAGCAAATGCGATATTTCCTATAGAAATAAAAGTGAAACTTATTTTCTCAAATAAATATTTAAATAAAGAATATCAATAAATAATATTTTTATTGCTTTTGTAATGAGCATAAACTATGGCAAACGAAGAGTATCGTAATAAATCATGTTCAGAAATTAGCATCACTTAATAGGCCGCCGTTTAGTTTTAAGTTGCCGTGTATAAGTTGCTCATAACTAATATTCAGAAAATTATAATTATTTAACAGTTAAGTGCTAATAATTTGAATTTTAAAACTAAAAACAAATTAAACGCGACTAGTGAGTAGACACTTAAAAACATGCATACATTTTTATTATTATTTGTCTTTATCTTAATTAGTATAAAGGTGCGCTTCAACGACTCCATTAAAATGTCACTCCCCATGTTTAGACACACACGCAGTTAATAGTGCATTAATTCTCAAACAAAAACATTAAATATTATAATAAGTAAACAAGTACTTTAAAAGTACATAAAAGCGCTAGTAAACGTCAAACGCCAATACATAAAAGATGTGAAGTCGTCAAACAGAATCTTTCTTTTCATAGCTCTTTTCTTTCTTTCTTTTCAACTCATATGTTCGGAATGGAAATTTGACGTTATGTTGCGCTGTTGCGAAACTAATGTGACGTTAAGGCACAATATTATACAACCGATTCAGCGTATTTTCGTTAACATTTGAATAAGAGAGAGAATTTTTTTAAATAAGGCTCCACGAAAGCAGAATCTAAGCGGCGAAAGCTGATGCTTTTTCCATGGAAATTGGTAATAAGATAATAATGCCAAATCTGTTTCCAATTTCTTTTAAGAATGACCGACCATTGACCTGGCTAGGTTACAAATCTTATTAAAAAAAAGATAAAGCATGCCAAAGGGGAATATACTACCCCACTGATAGGACTGAAACCGCTTTTGTGAAATGAGGAAATTAGGCTGAAAAGGTATGCCAAATGAAAAGGTAATTAGATTTAAGTTTTACATCAGACACTTCAGAAATGACCTGATAATAGTAACCAACCTCCAAAGAGTTTTTCATCAGAACAATCACAATTTTTAAATTATGTGATGACACATATTTCAAACCTTGTTGTCATTAAAGTATTTCGGAAGATGCACTTACTAGCCTAGCATTGCAACGAAATTCTGAGATTTTTTAGGGTAACAGAATTGAAGAGGACATTAAAGCGGAATTATACTTTCTACTACAAAACAATACCAGTCTTCAGCTATCTTCAAGCATTACAAAATTATAGAGACTATGCTTCATTGCCAATTTATTTATAGTTTTGCGGGGCATGCTGAACTGAAAACGAGCTATTTTTGTTAAGACGAATGCAGCTCCATCAATGGTTGTGTAATTGTACGGCTTTGGCTCTAAATGCGTTTAAGCCATGATTGATCATTTATATGATTGATCATACATACATAATTGGTCATTACAAGTCGTCAGTCAGGATTACATGCTGAACTGAAAACGAGCTATTTTTGTTAAGACGAATGCAGCTCAATCAATGGTTGTGTAATTGTATGGCTTTGGCTCTAAATGCTTTAAAGCCATGATTGATCATTTGTATGATTGATAATACATACATAATTGGTCATTACAACTCCTAGTCTCTCACACCACTTATGTTGTGTGTGTTAATTTTATACATGAGTGGCGGGACCTACAGTTTGAAGTCGACTCTGAACAACAGATTTTTGAGAAACTTTTCACGGCAATTTTATTTACTCTCAGAGCTTTTGCCAGAAATCTGCTGAGAGGATGTCGCCGAAGAAGAACTTTTTGTATTTTATTTTGATGTCTGGCCTGGGGCTCGAACCCTGGCTTTTCGTCTAATAAGCCAACACACTACCTACTAGACCACGGCGACTTCTATGATTGATCATTCATATGATTTATCATCAATCATATGAATGATCAATCATGTAAATGATATCATCAATCTTATGATTGATCCTTCATTTGATTGATCATTCATATGATAGATCCTTCATTTGATTGATCATTCATATGATTGATCCTTCATTTGATTGATCATTCATATGATTTATCCTTCATTTGATTGATCATTCATATGATATATCCTTCATTTGATTGATCATTCATATGATTGATCCTTCATTTGATTGATCATTCATATGATTCATCAATCATTTGTTTGAGCATTCATACGATGCCTCTTTTCGAAACCTATTGTTTTTGATCGAAAAAAATTTCAGTGGTACCACGAAGTTTGATTCACACCATCCCTAGACTCCTAGAAACTTATTTGAAGACGAGGAGGAGCCTATAATAATTAATGACACTAGAGTATGCGTGTCATCATCATATATATATATATATATATATTAATATATTTTACCTTTTTTTATAGTATTTGAGTCACTAGCTAGTTGACTAACTGGCTATATGACAAATGGTCTTTCTTTAAATCGAATGATATATGGATAATGGGTCAACATTAAGCCTGACGTTACTGTACAAATTTCAAATCAAATTATCGCCGCCTAAACATCATTATTAAACACTATCGGTATGAAACTATTTTTCCAATATGGGCTGTTTCATTCTATTTCCATTTATATCGGGCCCTGTAGAACTCTCTTTGACTTTTTTCTTGCTTACAACTTTGTCATGGTCTAAGCTGTGATTTAAAGCAACAATTAATATTTTATCCACAGCTTATTTTAAATCCATTATTCCAATAGTTTACATCCATCAGTTCCCAGCTCATTATTATACATTTTCTTGCCAATTACGATATCCATTTAGTCATAACGTAAGGTTTCATTCCTATTATGAACCTTGAACAATACTATGATGCCAATAAATGTATTTTATTGTATTCAAATTGACAACGAATTGATATCAATTTTTTTAATATGATTTCCATTTTCCATTTACCCTACATACATGGCTACAGGTAGTGCCATGTGTATGATCTCTATGGTGTGCAACATTTTTAAAACAAGCATACGTTTAATACATTAAAAGAAATAGAATTGTTTAGATAGAAAAATAGGTTGTCTTTTAATGGAAAATTGTCTAACTTCCTATAAGAAAATAGTTTTCAAATTGTTCATGACATTAAAGTCAAATAAAATAATCAGTCCGGTCCTACTTTGCAGAATTTTGTAAAATTGCTTCAGAAGGCACTCTTGTTGCCAGGGAAAAATAAATCTGTAAACGACCTAGACTGTCGTCGAGTCATGTCTGACGAATTAACAGATAACACAGCCATGCATGGTTTTTGCAAATAAGATGGTTCCAGGTGTTTCCGAAGGCATTCGCTGAACACGAATCTGGGATCAAAAACTTTCCATCACGTAAGGTTTTCGAGAAAAAGGGGGTTGAAACCCCTAAGAATAGCGTCTTTGGCCATTTTTGAAAAATTGTAGAGCTAAACACTGACGTGCTAGAACCATCGCTATTGTCAGAAATTGACGATTGATCTTTGCTCTTTGAAATGAGCCCAAAGCCAAATTGTTTGCATGCACCCTTAAAGTAGGGGGTGCGTTTATGTCAAGGGGTGCAAGAGAAAAAGAAACACATTACGGAGGTTCTTAAAAATTAATCAAATTCACTTGAAAATTGTTACTCAGGGGTTTTTGGGGTCGCTGATTCAGATTTAAAAAATTCAAAATGGCGGATCCAATATGGCGGTCAAGTAAATCTGATTAATTTTTATAAACCTCGACCGACATATTGGATCCGCCGATATGTTGCCTTCGGAAACACCTGAAGTCATCTTATGTGCATAAAAAAAGTCCAAATTTGCAGGGCTGTGTAATCGGACTACAATAGATTGTTAATTGTTGTGCAAATTTTTGCTTTTGTGAAGGATCGGTTTGTATGCGAGAATCATGGACTGGATGGAGGAACAAGGTAAACATTCCGACTGCAGCACTTCGATATTCATCTACTAAGTGAACTATTTTAAAAGTTTTGTTGTGTAAGATACGGTATATATGGCGGTCGGGCTTGATCGATCATAACTTTTATGTTTTTAGTGGCTGTTGTTTTTCAATCTTGTTTTTTTTCTTCCAATCTTGTTTAACAAATTCTCTACAGTCAATTCATATTTCACAAGAACAAAAAAAAAACATAACATGATGATGGGGGAGTAGGCTATTACAAGTTGTTATTGAATTGGTCATATTGTTGCAATTGGTGGTTGTTAGTTGTGGCTGCTGTTACTGCATATTAAGCTCTTATCAATAATGTGTTCTTCTTTTGTCATGGTAAAGAACATATTATTGTTGTTGTTTAACATAACATCATACAATAATAACAATGCGAGCGATGGCAACAGCAATTGAACATGTTTTACTTTCAATTCATGGTTTATTGAGTTTCTGGGTTAAGTGAGAAAATACAAAAAAATCTCTCAGATCTAATTTTTATGCATGATTTTCTATACTTCACTTCAGTTTGATTCTTGTCTATTGATTGTGTTTTTGAATTGGTTTTCAAATTGAAAAAAAAAAGAAGAAAAGAAAAATGAAAAGAAATATTGAAGGAAACTTATTAGCGATTTAAACGTAAAAAGTTTTTAATTTTAAAGAAATTCAACTTAAAGTAAAAAGACAAAATTATGATATTTTAAGCATCTGGATTCTTAGTAGCTTATTAGCTTTGCCATCTTGAAATCTCACATGTTCGTTTGCCGATTATAACTGCCGTTTATATTAAATATTTGCCTGTTACTTACAACATTTTCCTATTTCCCTTACCCCCCTTTCTTTTGTTTCATAACAGCTTAACCTCATTTAGGTTTTTTCGGTCTGCTATTTTCCACTTTTTTCGGTTAGTGTTTGCAAATTCTCTTTTTTCTGTTTTCGACTTGGTTGCCTTGTATTTCTCTTGTATTTTGTTTGTGGTTTTTGATTTTTATCACAAACGACGATACAAATTTTCTGGTCTAAATAATTTCAAATTAATGTGCCCCGTCTGTACAGAAAATGGTTCAGTCTAATATGCATGAACATAAACGGTGAAGGTTACAAATTGTTCCAGATTTTGTGGGAAAAAGACTGGAATGTTTATTTTTTTAAACTTTTATATAAAAATAATAAAATCAAGAAACTATTTGTTTATTTTTTTGTTAATTTAATATTAAGACCATTTTAAGTTTGCTTTTAAATATTTTTTAATATACAGAATCTTTTTTCAAATAAGGAATGTGCGCGAAAAAATTTAGGCTGGCAAATTTTTTTGTAAAAACTGAACTTAATGGTGAAGTTATTTAAGTTGTAATGCGTAAACGTACATACCCAATTGATGATTACAATCCTTCAGTCAGGATTACGACCTAGCTTTTCGCACCAGTTATGTTGTGTGTGTTAATTTTATTTATGAGTGGCGGGACCTACAATTTTCTTGGCAATTTTATTTACTCTCAGAGTTTTTGAGATGATATCACCGAAGAAATATTCAATTTATATTTCGTTTTGATGGAAATGTCTGACCTGGAGTTTGAACCGAGGCCTCATGTCTACTATGCCAACACACAACCTACACAGCGACTACAACTTCACTATTAAACCTAGCTTCCCACAGGACTTACGTTGTGTGGGTTCATTTTCTACATGAATGGCGGGACCTACAGTTTAAAGTCGAATTTGAGAAACTTTTCATGGCAAATTTATTTACACTCGGAGCTTTTTGCAAGAAATCTGCTGAGAGAAAGTTGCCGAAGAAATATTCAAATTTCGTTTTGTTGGAGATGTCTGACCTGGGGTTCGAGCCGAGGCCTCATGTCTAATAATCCAATACATACAGTCAAAGTATGAACTCTTTTTTAAGTTCGAATATTTTTTAACATTCCTTATTAAAGTCTATATTGTGTTTTCTGCTAGCATTTTCCTGTCTTAGTTAACTCTTTTTGCAACTATGTACACTGGTGCCCAAAACAATATGTTTCTCCACTGAACAGGACACCAACCAATATGGGCCTTTGCAAAAGCTAACCTGGCTCTGCGATTTTTCTGGGAAATAAATGGTTTCTTTCATGGTTTCCGAGCATTTAAATCTGCTTCTATAGCTGTAGAGTTGGACCAATTTACCAAATTACTGAGAAAATTGATCAATTTGTTTATAAAAATCTGTTGGAAAACGTGTTGCTGTCATACGCAGAAAAAATATGCCACTGGTTTGAGTTTTCCAACATGACAATGACCCAAAACATGCTTCAAAATTTGTTAAGAAATGGTTGAGTCAATCAAAAGTATGTGTTCTCGGGGGCCAGCCCAATCGCCAGACCTTAACCCTATTGAAAACCTTTGAAGCATCGTTGACCGCAAAATAAAAAGGGATTTAGGGACAAATCCCAAATCCTATCCAGAAGGCATGGAACAGCATTTCTAAAGATCAAATTGAGAGGCTAATTGATTCAATGCCCCGTAGATGTGCTGCCGTCATTAAAAATAAGGGTTACGCTATTGACTATTAATTTAATTTTTAAGTTTTGTTACAGAAATACGAAAGTTGCTTTAGTTTTGACCACTAAAATTTTATGGTTATTTCGTTATTTTGAAGGAAGCAAATTAAGCAAATTGATTATAATTTTTTTGCATTTACGTTTAATCTGAATAATGTGTAAACATAAAAACCAAAAAACATACAGTTTTAACCTTTTTAGCGGAATATATTTGCTAAAATATCAAAGTGTAATGTCAGTTGCTTTAGTTTTAGCCACCAGTGTATGTTTTGGCGTATTTTCCCATTTTCCCAGACAAGAATTCTATAAATATGTTGGGAATACAAAAAAAATTTGAAAACTTTTTATAGAAAAGGTTTTTATACAAAAAAGTTGTAAACAATTTTTTCATTAACACTCCATAGCAAAGCATATTTTCCAAATGTATGACAATAAGTGTCAGCCTCCGCATAACCCATAACCATATAACCGAATCTATCAATATTTCCACAGTTTTTTTTTGTTTGACATTTAATTAACATTTTTACAGCGTTATGCTTTAAAATTTTTTGCCATAAAAGCTGACTGAATGCAACTGCATGTTATTTTCAAACCTATCACCCTGTAAATCAGCTGTGACCAGCACTCTTTTTAGAAAGCATACAAATTTCCATATAATTACCATGTATACATACATACATATATATTAACTACCTACTCTTAATTGAAAATTAGTTGTTAAAAGATTATTAAGAAATTCGTTTCTTAAGTCTTTTGTTGTTTAAGCAATAAAAACAAAATCATAAAATCATATTCGTTTAAAAAAATTATGTTTTAACGCATGAAATTTGTAAATACAGGCGTTTATTGTGTTTCTTCTTTTACATTCTCTTTCTAAAAGTAAGTGTTGAAAAACGTTTTTAAAACCGTTAAGTGCTTTACATAATTCTCAGTCAGTTTAAATTATAACAAACATTTCTATTTTATTTAAAGCCACCCACCCCCCCCATTCTATACATTAAAAGAAGAAAGAGAAAAAGAAGAAAAAAATTAAATCCCAAAACATGTGTAACAAGTAACGAAAACAACAAATTTAAGCCAAAACAAAATATGTCAATGCAATCGTCGATCATGAAGGTATTTTCATGTTTGTTTCTATTTTCTATTTTAACGAGACAAGTGACTGTCATACTAAAAACACTTGTAGTGACACAGTGTGACGTGTGTAAAGAATCTTTTTTTTTCTGTTTTGAAATCATTAAGTAAATGAGTAAACAAATAGCAAAACGTACGTTTCTTTGGTTAACCAGTGGTCACAGACAGTCCCATTTACACTGAATGAAATGTTAATTTTTCGTAATGAGATGGATTTTGTTTTCAGAATATTTATAAGCTTAAATACCATACCATACTATTGACTTTCAAAACTGACCATATCCACATCAATTGTTGGTCTTTAAAAGACAAAACGGTGTCAGTAGTGCAAAAAATAGAAAGATCATCCAGCAAAACTATACGTTTTTATTTTAATGGTATACAGTTATTCAATAAATAAAAAAATTTACATTTCAATACATAGTAAATGGTGTTAAGAAAAATATAAAAAATTATTCGGGTTTATTTGTTTAAAAAATATAATAAAAATTTATAACAGTTTAATAAATCGAAATATTACTGTATACAAAAGATTTATTTGTTTTTCATAAATTTATAGCAAAAAATAGAAAAGAAGCTTTTCTTTGTTTATATTCTGAAAGTGTAGTATTCAAAAAATATTTTAATTTGAAAAAGGCTTTCTAATGGTCATCACTATTATTAATAATAATTTAAAGCTTGTCTTAAAAGAACAACTGCTTTTAAATTGTATTGTTGCAATATAATTCTGATTAGAAAGAGGATCCAAGAATTTGTGTCTGTAACGTAAAGTTGTACAATGGGTCATTTCGACCTCCGGGTACTGTACTTGTCTTAATTAACAAGTACACGTCCTCTAACCTAACCTAACGTAAAGTTAGTTGTCTAGCCCTCAATTGTTAATATTACATATGAAAGTGTCATTGTGTTTCATTAACGCAACTATTTTCTACGCATATAGCAACTCGCTTTGAGCTCCAGAAGTTTCGTTGGAATCTTGTTGTCTGGAATAAGTGATTACCAACTGTTCTTGCTGTGGCGAATAATTTCATATTTTTGTTTGGTTTTAACTAAGATTTCTAGGTTTCGAGAAATAAAACCGTATAATAATTAACATTTTAAGCTTTCTTTTCACTACACCATCTACATTTTTTAGTTTGGGTATGAAAACAAACTGAGTATCTTTGAAATGAAATTTCCCACAAAATAAAATACGAGTATCTACCAATTGTTGATGGCAACTAAACTTTGGTTGAATAGCCTGTTGTCAACTGACACAAACATTAACTCTTTTTATAATAAAAAAGCAGGAGGTTCCCTACAAGGCTCTTAAAGTTTACACTGATTATACAAAGATGCGTGAAAGGCTGGGCTGTTTTATATTTTTTATGGGTTCTGGTATTACACTTTCTTATAGGTCGCCTGATCACAGTAATGTTTTCCAGGTAGAGTTTCTGGCTATTTTGAAAGCCGCGTAATGCCTGTTGAGTGGCATTATTTTTCCTGAAAATCTATTGATTTACTCTGACACCTAGGCTGAGATTGAGTTTGTAACGAATGTAGTTTTAATGTCCATCCTTGTCCATAAGTGCCTAGAATATCTCAGGAAAATTTCAGATCATTTGAAAGGAATTCTTATATGGATTCTAGCACATAGGGATATCGTTGGAAATTGCATTCTTATGAGCCGACCAGAGCTGGAAGGTGGGTAGGTTGGATTGGTAGCTTTGATACCAAAAGCTCGCTTGAGCACGCATAGCGGCCCGTTGTGATGCCAGAGGTAAATGTAGTCCCTGTATTGACTGAGTTGTACCAAACTAGGGAAGAGGTTGGTCAGCGCAAGGGCCGCACACCAGAGCTAATACAGAGTCTGCAATTTTTGATATAGTACAGGGTATATGTATTTCGATTTCTTCCGTCAGTTTGGAGATTATCCACTCTTTTACAGGGATCTTGCTGGCTGCAGCAGGGTAGGTGTTAGATTCTGCTGCATATGGACTCACTACTGTATACATATGGAGTGACTGCTGTAAACATATTTTGTCACTGCTGTATACATATGGACTCACTGCTGTATATACATGGACTCACTGCTGTATACATATGGAATCACTCCTGTCCTTAAATTGCATGGAAATCTATCACACGATTGTGATTCTCAAGGGCCATTGATTTTTTTTTTGTAGCCATACCGAAATACTAAGCATTGCGGCAAATGACCTTTGCAAGAGTTATGAGTGTGGGAAGAAGGAAGAGTGTTAGTGCTCTGCTCTTTCCATGAAGAGACGGAGATTTTTAATCCCCCATTTTCTGACATCCGTGACTGAACTTTCAAATATAAATATTAGTGCAATAACAAGATTTATTTTGGACATGAGTCGGTTTCCTCTAGGGAATGTTTGAGCACAGGGTTGAATATTGATTGTGGTTTCATAATGAGCCTAAATGCTAGCTCTTCCTTCAAGACAAGTCCGCCATATTACCTAAACACAATTCAGTTTAAAAAAGATTTCTTTAACCGACTTTGGTGAAAAAACCCAACAGATTTGACTTGACAATACTGTACGTCGGTAATTTGTTTACTTATCATTATATTCCTTTTTCCTTTGGCAGTCGCCATAATCTAGTAGGTAGTGTGTTGGATTATTGTACATATAGCCAGGTTTCAAGCCCCAGGTTAGACATTTCTAACAGAACGACATTAAAGAAATTAAAGAAAAATTTCTTTGGCGACTGACTCAGCAGATTTCTGACAAAAACTCTTGAGAGTAAAGTGAAATTGCCATCTCAGAAAAATCTGTCGTTCGGAGTCGACTAAACTAAAGGGCCCGCCACTCATGTATAAAAAATTAACAAACACAACATAGGTGGTGTGAGAAGATAGGTCATAATCTTAACTGAAGGGCTGTAATGACCAATTATGTATGATTGTATATTCCTTTTTGATACTTTAATTAGCGTTTACTTCATTTTTTGTTTTAAGTTTTTGTCTGCTAATCAGGTCATAGGTCTACTGCCATAGATTTTAGAATAATAGATTTGCCATCTGTTGTTTACAATTTTTTTAAAATTTTTATGATTCAAAATACTGAAATAGTTTTTTTTTATTTTAATCAATGCAATGGAAAACAATAAAACAAAATTAACAAACAATAAACAGTTAATTTTAGAAAGAAACTCATAAATTAAACATAAAAGAATATTGAAAAATTTAAAATTAAAAATTAGAAATTGTATCAAACCAATACAGCAAACAAGAAGCACAAATACAAACTTGAATAAAATTTACATAAAATTGTATACGGCTTTATAGCTTTTACCGCGTTTAATAGAAATACGAAAAACCAATAGAAAAAAACATAAGAAAAACAAATAAATTTAAAAACAAAAAACTTAAATAATAATAGAAAAATATTTATGCCTCTATAAATGCATTGTAATTATAAAACACAAACTAAACAATGAAAATTATATTTTTTTTATTTCTTCTTTCAATTTTTAAGAATAAAAAAAAATACGATTCATAAAAAATTTATTAACAAAGAATCTGTAGGCTAAACAATAGATTTGCGTCTCTCGCTCTCTCTTTGGATCTATCCTTACGCCTGGAATTGGCTAAAATTTTATTTTATAATAGAATAGTTCGTAATGGCATGGCATGGCATGGCATGGCATGGCATACGAATTATAATCACAATCATAATTTAGTTAAATTTTGCCTAAAGCATGGAAAATGGAAATGGAGGAAGATGAAAAGATGAAAATATTCAGAAAAAGCAAAGAAGAAAAGAAACACATTTCTTTTGTTAAGTGACCAGTTGATGTGCTTACGCAGACACCAGCCTCGAAAGTCGGGAAAAAAAGATGAAAAAGATGGTAGAAATGTAAGATGCTTGTTTTTTTTTTGCCAGCTCGCCACAGCCAACCATTAGTGACAGACTAAGTTTTTATTTCAATCCTTTTCCAGTTTTTATTACAAACGTTTTTCTTCTCTTTTTCAAATGGCGGTTTTATGTTATTTTTTCCTTCCATCAACAAGATGGCCAAAGGCCAATAAACAATTAAGCAAAAGAGAAAGATTTTTTTCAAGATGTACAAAAAAATGTTTTCAAGGCAAAGAAGAGTAGTTTTCTAATACCAGCACATTTTAAAGAGTTAGAGATTCAATTTAAAATTCACATCTTAAACGTAATTTACTTTTTAACAACAAAAAAACCTACACTTTTCATCACTTTTCCTTTTATATTTTCCAAAACGTATTGTTAGTCGATGAATATAAACTAAAATAATACAAACGAATCATAAACATATTAAAGCTTATAAACGTAGGTTGAATGATGAGTCTCTCTTGGATAGAGTAGGCGTAGATGGAATCATAAACTACTGATATTGTGAACAAAAGAATCCAAAGAAATGTTCTCTGAAATCAGCATATTTTTTTTTTTTTACTCAAAAAAATATAATTTTCTCATAATTTTTTGCTCAATCTTCAACTTCTTTAAAGAAATTCCCAATGAATGGCTTTGCTTGCAACACACCCAAATCTTCATTCAAGTGATATATCGACGCCTCCATTCTATAACGTTCTAAGTGTACTTGGGACGTTTTTAATGAATTTTTAAATTCTACGTTCTCTATCTTAAATACTTTCATAATTTGGTTAAGTTGCGCAGATCCGTTCCGAAGTTATAGGGAAAAATCTTCTTAGAATACACATGTAGTCGTATGTCGAGTGAAAACTATGAGAGCTCATAACACACTTTTTCGACTTAGAATGTTATAGAACGGAGGCGTCGATTTGTAGACGTTTATTATGTTCAGGAAGTTGCCTTCTAGTCTAGTAGGTAGTGTGTTGGCTTATTCGACGAGAGCCCGTGGTTCAACTCCTGGTTCAAACACCTCGAACTTAACGAAAGATGAAAACATATTTCCTTTTGCAATTTCCTCTCAGCAGACATCTGGCAAAAATTCTGAGAGTAAATCTAATGGTCGCCGTAGTCCAATAGGTAGTGTGTTGGCTTATTAGACATGAGGTCACGGTTCAAATCCCAGGTCAGACATCTCCAACAATACGAAATATGAAAAAATTTCTTCAGTAACTTCCTCAGCAATTTGCCGTGAAAAGTTTCTCCAAACATCTGTCGTTCAAAGTCGATTTTAGACTGTAGGTGCCGCCACTCATGTTTAAAATTAACACGCACAACATAAATGGTGTGTGAAGCTAGGTCGTAATCCTGAGTGGAAAGTCGTAATAACCAATTTTGTATGTAGGTGTGTACGTTTGGGATAATTAGTGACGATATATTTCACATTGTTAGGATTTTATAAAATTTCTATTTCAATAAGTGTTCTTCCACTGCTGACCTGACCGCAGCTCATTTAATATCGAAGAGTAACTGAGAGATACTGAAATCCGGTTAACAAGTTAGCAATGCTAGTTGAGTCTTATAGTAGTAAAGCAAATTACAATAAAACAGCTATAGAAACAAACAATTTTCATTAGCAAGTGATGAGGAACACTTGCCACCTCTTTAATATCACTAAAGGCACCAAACCACACATTTTGTTCCGACTTTCTTAAAGTAGGACAGAAATTCATAAGATTTTTTTGTCATAATTGCACCGATTTTTAAGATAGTCAGTCACGGCTTTAAGAAGAGTTCAGAAACCATATTACATAATAAATCGATTCATTTATTAGCAATACGACTCTTATACTTAAAAATGCAAGGAGTGCGAACAAAAAAATGTTGGCCTACCTCTATACTTCTATATTTTACTGTGATTATAAAATAATTACCTTTACTTGGCTTTCGTTACCCATCAGTACACATGTTTAAAGTTTCATTTTGATTACGTAATTAATTTGTTTAAAAATGAACATCGAAAAGGAAACACGGAAGGAAACAATTAAAATTTTCAATAAAAATTCGCTTCGTCCCAAAAAATAGTAGCGACCCTAACAAATGTTTATCGAAAATCTATTTCGGACCTTCTAAGTAGTGAAAGAAAATGTAGAAAAGTGTTCTCATTTTCCTGCCCAAGTCTTGCCCATTTGTTACTGCAACAAAAGACCAATTCACCGAATTGGTCAGAGTTCCTTAACACTTTCGCTATGACGCCTCTTTATCATGCTTTACAACGTTTCAAGACGGCGCGACTGACCATACGGTGTTATTGTTCGCGAAAACTCAAGTGAGCACGTTCATCGCCACGATAATATCAAAAAAATTTTCACATGGGCCACGGTAACTTTATTAGATAATTTAGTTTAAAACGTATCAAGGAAACTTAATGTATCACAGAAAATTTTGTTTTGTCAATATTCCCGGAAAACACTATTTTTTATGTCACAGATATATGTATGACTGACATGGCCCAATATTAAAACTTATTTCTCGACAAGCCGTGTCAGTCTTATATGTCTGACCAAACCAAGGTACAACAAGATACAACAAGTATTAACCTGTTGTTTTGAACGCAGCATCGTTTGCATCGGACATTTGTGATTTACCAATTCGGGTACGTCAGACAGAACTTCTTAGCGTCAGACACATATGATTGACATGGCGATGAACGTATTAAACAAATAAATGACTGTCGTGTATATGAGGCATCAGCTTCTGTAAACGAATAAATAACTGCCGTGTTTACACGACGTCAGCAAGTATAATGCACCAAGAGATAGCCGTATATACACGGCATCAATGGCGAAAGGATTAATACTGCACTGAATTGGTCATTAGTAAGGAAACATTTTGAGTAAAACAACATTAAGTTCTTAAATTAAGTTCTTGTGAATGTTCTTATTTCTGAAATACCAAGGGCGCGCTGAAGTACTAAAAACAAATGTTGGCTAACTTCCAAAAAGTATCAATACAAAGTTTGTATGCAGATCTACTACTGTACGTAAACTTTGTAGATATGCAAAGTTACCAAACAATGCATCAACTCTAAATCCGATGCCTGATTGCTTTTGACTGCGTTAAAAATACACATTGACGACGTTTTGAAATAGAATCCATTGTATATATTTTGTACAGCGGCTTTTTGAAACACTATACGCTGTTCAAACACAAATCAACTAACATTTTGAAAGTCAGCCGTTGCATTCGCCTTATTGCGACGTACATAAATAAATAAAACAAAAGATTTAAGAAACAAACGTTTTTATTCGATTTTTTTTATTGTTCTTGATTGTTCTGTTGTAGTCACCGTAGTCTAGTAGGTAGTGTGTTGGCTTATTAGACGAAGAAAGCCAGGGTTCAAACCCCAGGCTAGACGTTAAACAAAATACAAAACATATTACTTCGGCGACTTCCTCTCAGCATATTTCTGGCAAAAACTCGGAGAGTAAATAAAATTTCCATGAAAAGTTTCTCAAAAATCTGTCGTTCGGAGTCGATTTTAAACTGTAGGTACCGCCACTCACATACAACATAAGTGGTGTGAGAAACTAGGTCGTAGATCTGACTGAAGACTTGTAAAGTGTGGTTGTTCTCTTATAACACACGAATGAAACTCTAGCTGCAGTGAAATTTCCTTTAACAAAATGGATTTGCCCTATGAAAACTTGTGGCCATATGGTATATTAATCAGGAAATAATTCACGTATTTTTAAGAGCTGTTAAAACGTTATAATTTCTAAATATAGACTTCAAACAATCAAAAATTTTCTCTATTCCAAATGATCAAAAAAACTATTTTTAACACTTCAATTGCCACCAACCACCAAATGAAGTCATTTTAATCAATTAAAAAACGAAAAATAAAAAAGTATCTTTCTATTACAAAATCAACCACCATGATTATGTCAATTATAATTATTATTAAACTTATTTTTATTAATGTTTTTCACCTCTTTTATTTAACTTAACGGCTTAATTCTTTTATAGTTTGTTTGTTTTCTTCTGCCTTTTTTGTTCACTTAATTAACCATATCTCTTTAAGTATAATTTTTTTTTTAATTCTTTTCTTTTTTTCTTCTTTTCTTTTCATGCATCTCCCTCTTCGGTTGGCAGGTAAGTGTTAAATATTTGTGTCAACCAGAACAGACCAGACTAACGTTGTCCGTCAAATACCAGTTGAAAGTCATGATTTTTTTGTGATACTAATGAACGTGAGTAAAAAATATAATCGAATAAAATTGAAAGAAATAAAAAAACCTGTTGAAAATTTTTAAGCTGCTGGCTTGGCTTGGCTGCTATTGATGTTTTAAAGAATCTTGTCATCATCTTTTCTAATAATTTTTTTATATTTTTTTATTATTTTTTTATTATACTCATCATCCTCTTCATCGTCATCGCATTCAATTGAATATGTATGATGAGTGTAGCTCTCTATGAGTTTATTGAATTAAAAAAGCAAAAACAAAACAAAAATTCAATATAAAAAAATAAGTGTTTATATTGCGTTGCCAAAGAGTGTTGCTTTTTGCTGGCCATACAATTCTTATTATTATTATTATTATTATTGGCCTAAAGTCTTTAGGCCACAATTGTTATAATAGTCTAAACAAAAGTATGAAAAGAAAGAAAAAAAAATCAATCATGACAACAACAATTCAGCAATGAATTGCTAAAAAGTAAAGAAAAATATTGTAAAACACTAAAAACAAACCGACCATCCATCCAACCAAGCAACCAACCAAGCAAGCAGCCCAGTCATTATTATTTATTTGCACCTTTTTTTTCCATACTTGGCTCATGGTTGAGTGGAAATATTAGAAGATGACATTTGAAAAGTACCCTACAGATGATCGAATCATATTCATTCATATCATTGTGTGTGTCACATCAAACCAGTGATAAATGCTGAGGAAATTTAGAATATTTTAATTGGAAATGCAGTATTCCACTGGCACCAATTGAAGTTCCGCTAACTTGTTTTAGAAATCACTTACGAAAATGTCATTTCTATCCGATAATTCAGATATGCACCTTTATTGCGCAAATCGCAATAAACGCCATTATTGAGCTCAATATTTCATATAAAGGGTCCGACAAAGAACTTTTTTTTTGAAAATGCTTTAAAAAAAACTTCTGAATATTTTCTCAAATTTCTTTTTTTATTTGAAAGTCAATTCTTCCGATTAATAATGGAAAATAATTTCATTCAAATGGCCATGCAATAGCCTACACGATCGGTCCAATTTTTAAGCACATTATCGATTGTATGCAGCTGTATTTCACCAATGGCTTCACGAATATTGTCCTTTAAAGCGTCAATTGTCTGTGGCTTGTCGGCGTAACACTTATCTTTGACGGCACCCCACAAATAATAGTCCAACGGTGTCAAATCGCAGCTCCGAGGTGGCCAAACAACATCAGCTCTGCGGCTGATAATGCGATCTTCAAAAACAGGGCGAAAAACATCGAGTATAGCTTCGCCTGAGTGGCACGTAGCGCCGTCCTGTTGAAACCAAATGTTGCCAATATCCTCCTCTTAAATTTTTGTGAACAAAAATTCGTAACGGCCACTCCTTGCTCATTTTCGAAGAAAAATGGCCCAATTATGCCTCTGGACCAAAATCCGCACCAAACAGTGACTCGTTTTGGGTGCGTCGGCTTTTCAATGTATGCGTGCGGGTTTTCTGTGCCCCAAATGCGACAATTTTGCTTGTTTACATACCCACCAAGATCAAAATGAGCTTCATCTGAAAACATGATTTTTTTTTGCCAAAATCGGCATCTTCTAGTGTAGACTACTGCCATTTGAATAAAATTATTTTCCATTATTAACCGGAAGGATCGTACTTTCAAATAAAAAAGAAATTTGAGGAAATATTCAGTAGTTTTTTTAAAGCATTTTGAAAAAAAAGTTATTTGGCAAACCCTTTAGTTTCAATTAATAATTGCGCAATAAATACACAAATTGTTGTTGTGTTTAGTGAGCATATTACAATTAACTGAACACAATTTTGTTGACATTTGACAACTCAAATGTCAACAACGACAAACAAAAAAAAACAATGGTGTTGAAACAACCAACTGTTTTGTTTACAAGCTGTCAAATGAATATTGAATAATCAGCTAAACTGCGTATATTATTATGCCTGAACACTTAAAATATTGGTACTCAATTAACCGAATATTGACTCAATAAAAGTGCATACCTGAACATAGTATAACGCTTAATAATCGAAGAAAACTCAAGCATATTTTGTTTATGAGTTAACTTAGTTAATTGTTGTAAACAAATCAGTTTTTAATTGCTGTGGTGGTTGCAGTCGCCGTAGTCTAGTAGGTAGTGTGCTGGCTTACTAGACGTGAGGCCTCGGCTCAAACCCCAGGCCAGATATCTCCAACAAAACCGAAATGTGAACAAATATTTCTTTGGCGATTTCCTCTCAGCAGATATGTACTGGTCATGAAAAGTTTCTCAAAAAATCTGTCATTTGGAGTCGACTTTAAACTGTAGGTCCCGCCACTCATGTATAGAAATTAACATTAAAATTAAATGTGAGAAACTAGGACGTTGTACAATGGGTCAATTCGACCTCAGGGTATTGTACTTGTCTTAATTGACAAGTACACGTCCTCTAACCTAACCTAACCTTCCTTACAATAGAGATGAAAGAAAGTCGTTTATTACCAGCAGAAATTTTTGTATTTTTTTCATTTCCACAATATTTCAAAAGAAATTGTCATTTCTGTTGTCATTGTCGTTGTTGTCTGACTTGTCTATGTTCTTGACAGTTTTTCGTTTTATTTTTTGTTTTCTTCGCTGACTTTCTTCCTTCATTCCATCAATAAATATTTCTTACGTGCTGCACACTTCATTGGAAACCAAAAAAGAAGTCAAATAATACTGAAACGAATTCTATAAGTTAAGCCAGTAAGTGTATTGAGTGAGGTTTCTTCTATCAGCAGACTTAAAAACGTACACAAAAATTATGTGGCATGCAACTTGAATTGCCAAGAAACACAATATTTTTCTTCTTTTGCTCTTTTCAAAATAATGTTGCACATTATATTGGCATTGCGTTGCATTAAAATCCATAGTTGCTGCTGCTGCTGCATGACATACAATTTATAGGTCAGTAGTAACAAATTTGCCATAAAATGTAGGCGATACATGGTTTTTGTTTTTTATTTGAAAATTTTTTTTCAATCTTTTCTACGTGTATGCAGCAAGCAAGCAACACAGTGTTGTGAAAACTCTCTGCGCAAAGAAACAAAACAAACCGAAATTGAGTTATTAAATACCAAATTGGGAAATTCACAGTACAACAACAACGACAAAGAAGAAGAAGAAATATCAATTGTTTGTTGTATACTCTTAAAGGCAATTTTGCGTTGTTGTTTTTTCTCTCATTGCTGCTTATCAAAAAATATTATTTCTGGCTGGCCTTTTTCAATATAAAATTGCTTTCGGGTTTTGGGGGTTTTGTGAATTCTATGGTCATGATCAAGTCATTTCTCTTATGAATTATACATGATTATAAATTTCGTTTTTGGACAAACAATTTTTGGTTTTTGGCTAAAACAGAAAGACAGAAAAAACAGTTACTGCTGCAGTAAAAATAATTGTAATTGACAAAAAATAGTCAAAAAGATTTTCCCACAAAATGACCACAAAAAAAATAAAACAAAAAATAATTGGAAAATTGGGTGTTGGTGTTAGGAAAATGGAGATGATTTTCGTCGTGTAACCAGTTTTAACTGTGTTGACTGGATTTAATCAAGTAATTTGATCAAAAAAAAGTTACAGGTTTTATGGATGGTGTGCAAAAAGATTTTTACAATCCATAGGGAGGTGCCCCACAATATAGTAAAGGCAAGCCAAATACAGAAGGGTTTCAAGCTAATCTTTTACTGATCTGTTCATTGTCAATACAGAGCGGACGAAACCAGAGCATTGTAAGCGTTTCATTGGGTTGTAATTTCAGTCAGCATTCTCAGACAGTTCACGACTGTCCAACTTTAGAACGAAGAGAAAACTTTTCAGATGCCCTAGATATTTGGGCAACGCCTTAGTCTAGCTGGTAGTGTGTTGGCTTATTAGACATGAGGCCTCAGTTCAAACCCAAAGTCAGACATCTCCAACAAAATGAATATATGAAGAAATTATTCTGCGAAGACTTCCTCTCAGCAGATTTCTGGCAAAAACTCGTGAAAGTTAATAAAATTGCCATGAAAAGTTTCTCAAAAAAAACTGTCGTTCGGAGTCGACTTTGAACTGTAGGCCCCGCCACTCATGTATAAAATTAACACACCCGGCAAAAGTGGTGTGAGAAGCTACACTGAGCGCCAAAAGTGAGTAAACGCCACTGAAATAATTCATTTTCTTAAGATAGCGAGAAAAGTAAATGAGAATAATCGAATAAATTTCCAAAAATATAAACTTTTATTTATTACTTATAAAATGTTAAAACAAAAACAACAATTCATGATAAAGGAACTTTTTTTTATACTTAAGAACAAAATTGTTTTATACTTAAGAGCAAAAGTGTTGACTCACTTATGGCGCTCAGTGTAGGTCCATAATCCTAACTGAAGGGTTGTAATAATCAATTATGTTATGAGATATTTCAGAACTGATTTCAGATAATACCCAGATTTAAGCGAATTTCCTTAAAATGGAGGGAAAAATCAAAGGCTCGCGACAACGAATATAGATTGATTGATTGATTGATGACTGATTGATGAATCTATCCTAGACAGCATTAAAGATACCATTCTTTTTTCTATTGATTGAGGTAGCTCTTGCACTTTATTTTTTGCAAAAAATGTCCTGTATTTAGCTTTTCATTCGTTCTTGCAGCGACCTGTTATAACTACCATAAGTAGCGCAATGTCTTGTTTGTCAAAGTTTAGCAATTTTTTGCGAATCTGTCAAGCCTATAATAATTTACTGCTTTTGCAGGTGGCGGTCGCTAACCAGTCCAATATTCGAAATTTCTAACAAACCTATTTGAACTCACCCTAGCCTAGAAAGCAGTATGTTGGCTTATAAGATGAGAGCTTGTGGTTCAAAACCTAGCTTAGATATCTTAAACAAAACAAAATATATATAAAGCGCCCTTCTCTCACTAGCCTTTTGGTAAAAACTCTTAAGAGTAAATAAAATTGTCATGAAAAGTGTCTCAAATCTGTTGTTCGAAGGCAACGTTCATGCATAAACTTAACACGCCCAACATGGTTTGAATCCTGACTAAGGATCTTTCTCTAACTCATTCGTCGTCATATTTACTGTGCTATTCTGTGCTTAATTAGTTATTTCAGCAACTGAATAAAGTCGAATGTGGACTTTCACAGCGTAAGATAAGATGTTTGCCTGTTTTCGTGCCTTTTCCCGAACGTCTCTAGAAGATAGATAACCAGTATATGAATTGTCAAATTATAACGGGTGTATCTAATGCATGTAGCCGCTAATCGGTCTTTATAAGCGTTATTATCGCACTGGATGACATGTTTGTTAATTATAGTCGACATCCAGAGTTGTTGCTTACATTTACACGACCCTTGCCATGCATAGTTGCCAAGACAAGTTTACAAATTAATCTTAAAATGTATTCAGAATACGTATTGTTAGCTTTCTGCTAACAACGCTTTATAAAAAAGTGGCACCAATGACACTAAATATTAATTATTAAAGTTTTCCTAACTGTAGAGAAAGAAGCCACTGGCGATGAAAATCGTATTTATGGCTAGTTATCGATTTATTGAATTGATGACAATTTTATGAACGAATAATGAAAAGTTTTCATGCTTTATATTGTATTTGAAAGACATTTTTTTTTCAAAACTGAACTATAGCGAGGCAAAGTAAGAACATTTTATTTGTATTTGACAGCAATTGCTTGGTTGGACAATAAAAACAGCAGCAATCGTTGAAACCGAAACAGCAGCAGCACTTATGAAGCCTTGAATGGTGGTCGTATGATTGTATGAATGTGTATACAGCTGTGATGTTGGTTGGCATGGTTTTTGGTCGCTGTGTTGCCATCAAGCAGTGCATGTGTGCATGCGGCCGTGTAGTAGCGGCCATATATCGATTTTAAAAACGACTGAAGGAAAAAACAAGTGGCGTTCGACAAACGTTTACATTTTCAACAGTGCTTTATGGATTTTTCTTTTTCTTCTTCTTCTAAAACTCTAAAGAAAAATGCAGAATGTTGTCCACTTTACAAAGCTAATGGTCGTCGTCGTTATTGATGTTTTTGGAGTTCATATAGAGAGTTTATGAGTGCTTGAGAGTGTATGACTGAATGAGTGAATGAATGAATGAACGAACGAATGAACGAATGTGTATGCAGTTTGAAAATATTTAGAGCTCAAGGTGGTGCGAATAAGTCTGGAACTCGATGAAAACCACAAAAGACGTTTTAAAGTCTTATGCTGGATTTATGGCGAAGATTTGTTTTTATGGCTCTTATTTATCGGTTTAAAAAGTCTACCAGGATAATTGTTAAAATAAAAATCGTTTTGTTTTTTGTTTTATTTTCAAAATATTCACCAGATTTTTAATGCTGGCCATTTTATGAGTGCTAAATTCCGTTTGTATGCTGTTTTGCTGTGTTAAATTTTGATTTTCTGGTTTAAAGCAGCAAAGCAAAGTTATATGGAAATTTTTCTTGTAATTTTATTGTAGTTTTTGTTGTTGTCCACGTTTCTTTTGGCATTATTTGAAAGCTTTAGATTGTGTTGTTCTCCATCCAACGTTTTAGTGTTTTTCTTTTTTTAGAGTTTAGAAAGCATTAATCTTATCGAAATATTTGAAATTCTGCTTTGTTTTCTTACTACCTTTTATCGTTTTCACAAGTAATGGTTTAAAGATTTTTGTAACGGTTTGCGATTAAAGCTGCTTAATTTTATGTCATAAACAAATTCGCCATTTTTGTTTAACAAATTTTTTTAGCAAAAAAAAATACTTGAAATTGAAATTTTAAACAACTGCATGACCAATAACCGTAGAGAATTGTTATTTGTGAGACGTTAAAAATGAATATCCTTTCAAATTCTTGGTAATAATAACATGCAAAAAATCCAGTATTTTTTTTAGGTGTTTTACTCAAGCAGGATGACTAAATATTAATTAACATATCGTAAGAATTCTTGAAAGCTGTTCTTGGAATTTATGAAAATTTTCGTAAATTTTTGGCAATCCAGAGAATATCTATTCTATGCCTCTATGATATAGAATAGACTCTATTGAAGTAATATAAAATTAGCGCCAGCTAGTTTCTTGCAAAGGTAGATAGGTTGAAGCAGAGAATGTCAATCAAGGATCGCCTAAGCTTGTTCTGCGCTCACCATTAAGGAATACCAATCATACTTTCTGTACAGCCTATATCTTTTGACAAACTTCCTTAACTTCTTCCAATTTACTCATCTGAGACGAGTTATGTCTGGTATAGTATTATGCCAAAATACAAAAGCTGGGCAATGATATAAAAAATGTTCCATCGATTCGATGTCTTCAATATATGCCCTCCATTCATTATTATCTACAGTGCCTATCCGGTGTATGCGAAATATCGCGTTAAGACGCTTATCACCTAACCATTATTCTGACTTAATATACTCATGGTTTTCTTTACATCTGAATTTTCTTATGCGGGATATCCCATTAGGACGCTCATCACACATGCATACATACATACATATATACATACATACATACATACATAATTGGTCATTACAACCCTTTTCTTAGGATTATGACCTAGCTTCTCACACCACTTATGTTGTGTGCGTTTATTTTTATGCATGAGTGGCGCGACCTACAGTTAAAAGTCGACTCCGAATGACAGATTTTTGAGAAAGTTTTCATTGCAATTTTTTATTTGCTCTCAGAGTTTTTGTTAGAAATCTGCTGAGAGGATGTCGCCGAAGAAATATTTTTTCATATTAACCTGGGGTTTTAACCAAGGCCTCACGTCTAATAAGCCAACACACTACCTACTAGACCACGGCGACTTCAACGCTCATCACAGTACTGAAATCGCATTGTTTTCCTTCCGTCAGGATCTTTGCAGAGTAGCTTTGCAATTCTTTAAACAGTACCTATCCTCTGGTTTAATTGTCTCTAATTGTCATTAGAGTACTCAAGACGCCTTTATTCAGTCTCAATACACTATTTTCTTTCATTCCTTGAGGCTCTTTTCAGAGTATGTTCACAATTTTTGCTACAGGTTTAAGTTAATGCTGAATATCCTGTTAGGGCACTCATCAGAGTGCTCAAGTCGCCTTTATTCTACCTCAATACACTCATAGTTTTCCCTCTGTGAAGATTTTTGCAGAGTATCTTCGCAAATCCTTTCTAAAGTGTTGTGATTCCAAAATTCAAGACGTGGCCTTTCCGCTAATTTTTAGCATTGGATTATCCATGCTTATGTAATGTACTACTAGGGTTCTATTACTCCTCGTTTCCAATCCCTGATGACTAGTTATCCATAAATGATGTGATTAAGTGTTCGTAAGACCTTCGGTAATTCGTATTTCTTTGTCTGCAAAAAGTTATAGTCGGAGTAAGCATTTATTTCTACCCTACAATTAAGATTATTTGTTTCTTAATTAAAACGTACAACTTATAGTTTTATTTTTAGTACTTTTTTTGGTACTTTTCTTTGTATGCTTTTAAGTTGTAGTAAGAGCACCTACAGAGACGATAAGTATACAACATTGAAAGTACATAACTGGTAAAAATATATAAAAAAATTTCTTCATATTTTTTTTTATAAATTATTTTTTAATTAAAAAAAGAGTTTTTTTATTATTATTCCTGTTTTATTTTCTTATTATTATTATTGTTATACCATGTCTAGAAAGTTGAAATATTTTTGAATTGAGTTGTTAATACATGGTATACTTAAAGGTATGACAATAAATGTTGCGTTTAGTACTCTAAGCGCATAGTTTTTTCCAAAGAAAAATTGCATGACCATGTGAAATTGCCAAAGAAATGTTTCCAGTAAAAAGGCTTGCAAAGAAATATTTTGAATTCGTTTAACATTAGCAATAAAATTCTTGGGTTTTGTAACTAGAAATTATGTAGGATGACGTTGCATTAAAATAATTGGTCAATTCACACAAGTTGTTGTATCGTTGTAATCATTGTATTGTTGGACGACTATACAACAGTGTATGTTTGTTGTTGATAATTTTCATATAAAAATCAAATACACTTATACACATTACACAGCTATCAAATTGTGTGAATGAAAAAATTATGAAGAAGACATACACAATACAGTATAGCATTGAGCGTTCACAAACAACCAAGTGTATTCAATACAACATACACGATACAAAGTCGTGTGAATTGCCCAAATTAGTATTGGTATCAGTAATTTAAAAAAAAAAGAATTAACAAAATTCCATTCCAAGTCTTTTTATTATTATATCAGGCAAACAAATGTTGGAAGTTTAATGAATTCACTACATTTTCGTGATAAATCTCAGAAGAACTAACTTTTATTTTGTTTTTTTTTTATTTTTGTAAAAAGAAGAAAATCATTAAAAACCCTATTATGGCTATGTAAGCTGTATGGTTTTATTAAAAGAACTTTACAAAGTTGTGGCAAAAATGCAAAAATTTTCATATTTTTTATATCGTATCGGATGCATTATATTTCTTAGGGTCATTATTATAACTTGTCGTTAACTAAAGGGAGGATTTTAACGGCCAGATAAATTGTCTTTCATTATTATAAGTGGACAATAAGGTAGGAAATGAGCGTTAAGCTAAAGGGAAGATCATCCTACTTGTAACTTTTAGGGCCATTATTACAACTTGCTGTTAAAGTTGGGTTTAGTTAAAGGTAACTTTAGCTAAAGTGAACTGTAAAGTTACCTTTAACTTATTTTCATTATTACAACTTACAGATAAAATAAAGGTAACTGTTTTCAAAAATATGGCAGGGCCGGAGCAATGTCGATAAAACTGCTCAATTAAACAAGTTTTTTTTAACGCAGTGGCAACAACGGGTTTCGTTTTTTTTTCTTTTGTTGTATTTGCTCATTTTGTTTATATTTCAAAGTTGCCATATTGAAAATAATATATAATATGACAAGTTCAAACATAAACTTAACTTTAAAAGTTACCGACAGGATGATCCTCCCTGTAGCTTAACGCTCACTTCTATCTTATTGGCCACTTATAATAGTGAAAAATAATTTATCTGCCCGTTAAAATCCCCCCTTTAGTTAACGCCAAGTTGTTGTAATGGCCCTTAAAGTTAACTTTATATCTTAACTTGCCATATTTTATATTATTTTCAATATGGCAACTTTAAATATAAATAAAATGAGCAAATACAACAACAAAAAAGCCAGTCATTGCCACTGCTTTAAAAAAACTTGTTTAAAATGCCATATTTTTGAAAAAGTCAACTTTATTTTATCTGTAGGTTATAATAACGAAAAGTTAGAGATGGCTTTAAAGTTTACTTTAGTTAACCTTTTTTTACTAAACCCAACTTTAACGGCAAGTTGTAATAATGGCCCTTAATTGAATAAAAAGGAACTATTTTCTCTGTTAATCTGCTTGTTCAGTGTATAGTTTTTCAGAATAAAAAATCATTAAGGTTTGACATTTCATAACGAAGGAATTCCTTCGTACCCCAATCATTCTCATTCAATGGGTTTTGTGTGTTTGAAATTTCAAATTTTGATTAACTTACCTTATCTTTATTAACCACTCCTGTTGTTAGTGATTGTTTCTGTTGATAATATTCCTCACGAGCGTTATTATTTAAACTATCAATTATGGCTGAGGCATTAACATGAGGATCATAAACTAAATCTTGGCTATTGCTGTTAACTGATTGAGACGTCAATGCACCACCACCACTGCCATATGAGTTTGAGGGTAAAGAGGCGGTGGATATTGAGGCTGGTATATTATGGCTGGGATTAATGCCATACGAAGAGGCTGCTGCTGCTGCTGCAGAAGATGATGGACTGCTGCTGCTGCTGCTGCCGGTATTGTATTTATCCAATGCTATGCTGGATGGTGAGACAGCTTTGGGTGGTTGTGATTGCTGTTGATAGCTTTGTTGCAAACTGGGCTGGCCATATTGTAAGGGTTTTTGTTGTAATTTTTGATAAGATTGCAAGGATGGCTGTGTTACTCCCGCAGTGGAGGTGGAAGTACCAGAAACTTTTTGTTTGTTCGCGGAGTTTTTGACGTAGGCTGAGGCAGAGGTTGAGGGACGTCTCTTTGCACCGGAATTTTTATTACTGCTATGATGTGGTCTTTTGGTGGCTCTAGTTTTTGTTATTTTTCCACTGGTAGTTAAAGTTCTTTGACTTCCAATGGTGGTACTAAGGGTAGCCATAGTTTCACTTTCATCCGAGGCGGCTGTTATACCAGCCAAATGGTTATTGGCACGCGCAGCCACAAATTGTTCGGCTGGGTCTGTGGTATCGGTAGAAGGTTCCAGAGTGGTGCCTTCATATTCCTCATCTTCATCCTCCTCAGCATCTGGAGCCAGGGTAGTTTCCTCATTATCCTCGCTTAACATTTCGGTGGTGGTGGGAAATTCTCTCATTTGTGTAGCCGCCTGAGCTGCAGCCAATTTATCCATGGAAGTTTGCAATTGCAACAGTGTTGTTTCATCCAAAACCAAAGTGGGCTCAGTTTTATCCTCTTCCTCGTCCTCATCGCCGTTGGCTTCCGAGCCTGTCGTTATGGCCAAGGGAGTTAAGGTGGAATTTTCCTCTTGTTCGCCAGACTCATTGAGTTTGACGTTTTGCTGCTTTTTGGTGGCATTTGTTTTTTCCTTCATGTTATCTTTTATGTCCAAAGACTCCTTAAGGCGTGCCACTCTTTCCACTATGCGTTCCAACATATCCTTTTGGGACTCGGGTAGATTTTTGGTATCCAACGTCAGTAGTTTATTGTATTTCTCAATATTTTGCTTGACAGTTTCAATATCTGCCTGCATTTTTGCTGGTGGTGGCGCAGCCGTGGAATGATCCTCTGAAGGTGTATAATAAGTACGGGCTCGACGATTGCTATAGCCCACGAGCTCTATAACACCTGGATAATTACTGCTACTATCTCTGTCCGACGACAGGCCAAAGGTCATTTGACTGAGCCAACAAAGTTGACTCAGGATTAATATCATTAAACCCGCTCTGAAGTTAAGATCCATTTTGCTTGTGGTAAACTTTCTTGAACACACACAGATTTTTGAGGTTATTTTTTTCTGTAATTCCTTGTCTTGTTTTTGGTTCGGGGTATTATATTTCAAATGCTGTAATTTTTTTTATTTTATTTTATTTGTGGTAAAATGGATGTCATCTAACTGTGTTTTTGTGCTTTTGTGTCTTAAACGTTTCGTGTTTAAATTTAATCTCTTTGGATTTTTTTATTTTCTTTGCGATTTTTTTTTTTTTTTGTAAAGTATTTAAATTTTTTTCTAATTTCTTGTGCTTTGCTTTCTTGCTTATTTCGTTTTGTTTTTTTTAACAATTTTTTTCTTTTTAAATTTTCAAGATTTTTTTCATTATTTTTTTTCGATTTTTATTTGCAAAACAGGAGACTTCTTTAACCACTTTACACTCGTTTCTTTTGTATAGAAAGACAGACTATGATCGTTTAGGAAGAAAACTGAATTCAATCTAACTCACGGTTAAAGGAAAAACCAAAAATAAAATAATAATACAATAACAACAACAACTAGTAGAAAAACCAAACTAAAACGAGATTCTTTTAATAGAAGAAAGTTCAAGTTTTTTTTGTTCTTTTTTACTTCAGCCAATTTGCGAACCGTTAACGTTTAAATTTTTTTCTTTTCTTTTTTTTTTTATTTCTCCTCTTCTGGTTTTTTATTTAAATCCCGGAATAAGTTGTTGTTTTATAAACACGAGTAAGTGTAAGTATTATTTCAACCGCTAGACTTGTAACTAGTAGCACCGCCGTGGTACAAATGTTTTACGTTTAGATTTTGCAGCGTCTTTTAAAAATTTTTCCTCCAACCTGGTTTTGAACGAAATGAAAAAAGAAGAAAAAAACACACACACACATGAAAGAAGAAAAAAAAACAGACACCCAACACTAGAAAACGTAATAATTGTGTTCATTTCTTTTTTAGATTTTTCCCAAGTTCAAAGCTACACTTTGAAAAGCAGGTTTAAGCCTCAGCCAACCAACTAACTAAACCAGCAAGCAACAACCATCGTAGTGTTGTAGCGATCAACTAGTCAAAAGCATAATTTCTATCAAACATGTCCATCATGATGATGATGATGATGTTGATGATGAGGGCCAACATCAAACATGTTGCTTTAAAACTTTCTTTCTAGTCTCAGTTACAACTTTCTCTCTAATCTCTTGAAGAATTTGTTTTGAAATGATTTCTCTTAACTCAACTCTCAACGTATTTCTCTTAAATGTAAAGCTCAACGGGAAATGTTGTTGCAATTTTGAAATCCAAACAACGTTTTCAATTGAAGTGTTAATAGAAGACTTTGCAATACCCTGTTATAAAGAAGATAAATTTAGGTTTTTATGTTTAATGCCTCTTAAAAAGATGGTTTGAAGAATATTATGGAAGAGAAAAGACCAGGTCTTATGGTTCATAACATACATACATAATTGGTCATTACAACCTTTCAGTCAGGACTACGACCTAGTTTCTCACACCACTTATGTTGCGTGTGTTAATTTTATACATGAGTGGTGGGACCTACAGTTTAAAGTCGACTCCGAACGACAGATTTTTGAGAAGCTTTTCATGGCAATTTTTATTTTTACTCTCAGAGTTTTTGCCAGAAATCTACTGAGAGGAAGTCGCCGAAGAAATACTTTTTGTATTTTTTTTTTTGGTGTCTCGACTGGGACTCGAACCCTGGCTTTACGTCTAATAAGCCAACACATTACCTACTAGACTCCCGGGACTTCATTCATATGTTCCATAAACAATCAGTTTATCCTTGATGCCCATGATGCTTGCGATTACTCGATCACGTTGGAGTAGTCTTTCGAAATGTATTGTGTAATCGCATTTCTGCTTAACCCTTTCGCGATAGCCTCCGTGTATAGACGTCACGTGTTGGTGCATCACAGAGCCTGATGTCGTGTAAATACGTCAGTTACCTACTGGTCCCTAGAGGCTGAAGCGGCGTATAGACGACAACCATTTATTTGTTTACTGCGGCTGACGTCCGCAATCATCCAATGGTTTACGGAGGCAGCGGTAAGCGTTTTGTATGCGAATAAAGGCAAAACAGTATTGTTTTGCTCAACATTCCTTGATACAAAAAAAATTCACGAACGCAGACACTGTATGGTAGGTCAGTTGCGCCGTGGTGAAAAATTGCAAAATGAGGTACAGGTGTGTCTTCGCGAAAAGGTTAAAGAACTCTACAATTTCTTATGTGTGTGAAGATAAATTTTTTTGAAATTCGAATATGAAAGTCCAAGACACAGTCCATAAATTTTAGCAGCGCCACATTTGACGTTAACAGAGCAAAATTTTCGCTTAACAGAGCACTGTTAGCTATTTAACAGTATCCATCGAACCAGCCCACTTGTTTAGGAACTAAGTTTAGGACATATGTATACTAGGTCTGTGAGTACGATATCGTACTCAAAGGAAGGTTTCAAGATCAGGAAAATAGTCACATACAAAGTGATATGGTATTAAGAAAATTGACTTTGAAACTATAAATGTTTTGATTGAAAATTCTCTAGAAGATCGGTGGCCATTAGTGGACATATAAGAAATAGTACACCTACCCGACTATATGCAAATGGTAGTTCAGAGGGTCCTCTTTCGAACCGTGGTAGCTAGAATAGCTGGAATAATTTTGAGATTCGAGGAATTCAATTTTAAATTTTTTGGATTTCAACACTTTTATTCACAAATAATAATGATCATAATGAGTATTAAATTTTATGTAAATAGTCTGCAATAATTACAAAGTAGGAGATTAATCTACTATTGTCGCTGTTAAACACTTAACAGTGCTCTGTTAATAGCACATTTTGTTCTGTTAAAGGCGAAAAGTGGCGCTGCTAAAAGTGTGGGTTTGCGTCTTTGGTTTTTAAATTCGATTTATATTCAAACATCAATTTCTTCACATACATACATACATATTTGTTCATTACAACCCTTCAGTCAGGACTACGGCCTAGTTTCTCACACCATTTATGTTGTGTGTGTTAATTTTATACATGGATGGTGGGACCTACAGTTTAAAGTCGACTCCGAACGACAGATTTTTGAGAAACTTTTCATGGCAATTTTATTTACTCTCAGAGTTTTTGCCAGAAATCTGCTGAGAGAAAGTCGCCGAAGAAATACTTTTTGTATATTGTTTTGACCTGGGGCTCTTACGTCTAATAAGCCAACACACTACCTACTAGACTACGGCGAGTTCAATTTCTTCATGTGAATGCATTTCTACATCTCCCACTACTCCTTAATGTTCACCCATCGGTTGGAATTTATTCTGTAGGCAGTCTGAAATAATCTGCCCCTTTCGACGTTAATTTTAGTGGAAGTACGTAGACATTAAAAACAATTAAAAAACTTCAATTAATTGATTTGGAACAACTGATTAACGGGATTTTTCTTTTAAAAAGATAGTCTATCCGCTTAAAGCGGATAAATTTATCCGCTTAACCTCTGTAGAATGCTAAACAGAATTAGAAAACTTCAATGAATTGATGGGGGAAAACAAAACAACGGGATTTTACTTAAAAATTTGTTTTCATTTCAGAAAGATAGTCTATCCTCGTAAAGCGGATAAATTTATCCGTTTAATCGCTTTTTTCTTAAACCATTTATATTATAAATGCAAACCGATTAATCGAATCGAAAACAGAGCAAAAAGAGTTTCAAAGTTTTAAGCATTATTTTGCACGTTCTCCTCAGAAAACTCGGCCAAAGTAACGCTTTAATCAAGTCGTTATTTACCCCCATTATTCCAACCGTTTCAACTGTTCTGTTCTATGTATTCTCAAAACTGTTTTCGATCATAAAATTTAATTCCAACAACTTCGATTTTTATTTCCCGTATTTTTGTTTTTCGTTTTGTTTTTGTTTTTCTATGATTTGCCACTTCCAACCACCATTTACAGCATTCTTTGTTGACCCATCTGTGGCAGCAGTTTTCGTGGCATATGTGTGTGCGTGTGTGTGTGTGTGTTACGTTGTTCGGCCGATGTTGTTATCTTATTTTTTTTCTATTTTTTTTCTATTTTTTTTATAATTTATTTACACCTTGGCGTGTAGTTTTGTTGTATTGTGTTGTCTGTTGTAAAATGGGTTGCAGCAGCAGCAGCAACATCTCCTTTTCTATCACCGGTTTTATTTCTAGTCATCGCTACCGTTGTTACAAGTTGTTATTGCTGTTGTTGTTGATTTTCTATGTGCTACTCTTTGGTTTTCATAACATTCTTCTTTGGGTCTTGTTTGTTTGTTTTTTTTTTTGTTTTTGTTTCTTTTGTTATGTTTCGTTTTGACGATATTATTAAACTGCCTGTGCCACAGAGTGTCTTTAAATTCTTCCTTATTTGTAGGGAATAGACACGCAACATTGGTTGTTGGCCCATTTCTCCATTACGATTATTAAAAGATCATTAAAATTGTTCATGCAGTTTTTAATGGCATGAATAAATAATATTCGTATACAATGTATTTTTGTTTTTTTCTTTTTTGGAAAGTTTTAAAAATAGTTTATGGAAATTGAAAAAAATTAATTTTAAAAATTTCCCTATAAATCATGTTAATAAATTTACATCAAATAATTCTCGATTTATATGCCTTAAGAAACTATAAAAATAATGCCCTTAAAAAATATGTGAATTTATCTATTTTATCTGAAACTAATGAATGCAACATACATACTCAGACCTGCAAAAGTATACATACGGTTAACAAATTTCAGAAATTTTTTTAACAATCCGTTTTCGTTTAAAATATTTATAATTGTCTGACAACTTTCCTTGATTTTAAGATGGTCTTTTGCATTGGTTCAGAAATTTGTGAAATTTGTTAATCGTATGTATGTATACTTTTGTGGCTGAGTGTACATAATTGGCCATTACAATCCTTCAGTCAGGATTACGGCCTAGCTTCTCAACACCATTCATGTTGTGTGTGTTAATTTTTTTATGCATGAGTGGCGGGACCTACAGTTTAAAGTCGACTCCGAAAGACAGATTTTTGAGAAACTTTTCATGGCAATTTTATTTACTCTCAGAGTTTTTGCCAGAAATCTGCTGAGAGGAAGCCGCCGAAGAAATACTTTTTGTATTTTGTTTCGATGTCTGGCCTGGGGCTCGAACCCTGGTTTTACGTCTAATAAGCCAACACATTACCTACTAGACTACGGCGACTTCATGAAGTTTATCCGACTCCTAATTCTCCCTAGCTATTGTGAAATCTTTGTCAAAAACTCATTAAATTATTGATAAAACCGCGTGCTCGAAATTTGACGACTTTTTTATATCATTTAACACGATTAAAGTCCTCAATTTCTTATACGGACAGCAGCGTTCAAACAAATAATAAATCAAACACTTGTAAATTCCCAAGCTAGACTTATGAGTTACAAGTACATACGCTAAATTTTCAATGCCTGTCTCAAAGGGAAAAAGTCAACACTCTCGAGAATCTGTCGAGCAGATTTAAAGGTCGCCTATATCCTAACTCTACGGTTGATACTGCATTGAAAACGTGGTATAGCGAACTTCTAAGGCAAACTCTGTAGTATTAATGATGATATTAAGTGTGTAATACGGTATATACTATGTATCTTTTTCAACGCTCTTTTGTTAGCCCGTCCACAATAAAGATCCCAACTGTATTTTCCAAAGTCGCAATTACAGTACGAACGCATCTTTCCTGCGTCGCAGTTGATTTATTAGTTTTCACCTCGTTTAACGCTGTTTCGTTTAGCGCTGGAACTTATTGGAACGCATACCCTGTGTTAAGCGGAGTCTTACTGTATATTCCACACAGTTCACCTTTACCAACATTCATCTGCCTTTGTAAATTGTTTATCGATAAGGGTGCCCCGGTAATCTAGTGGGTAGTGTGGTAGACTATTAGCGTGAGGGTCGTGGGTTCGATTCCCACCAGAGACTTTGGTCTGTGATATTACACCGACCATATGGTCAAATTACTCAGCTCGTATATAATTATAATATAATTAATAAATTAATAAAATAAATAAATAAAATACTAATATAATACTAATATACTAATATAATTCATTGTGCATTCTTTGACAAAAAAACAACTTCAGTGGCTATGACTCTGAAGCCAAAAACCTAAAATTTCTGGCAATAAATATTTGATTTGAAAAGGCAACGTTTGCAATGCTTTTCAGATATTTTTTCTTGCACTGTTCTATAATTGGCCAGTTTTATATTATACGCCACACAGACACACTTTTTCTTTTAAAATATTGTCAGAGACCTACGTAGTGCCACAGTATGTTTATACATTCTAAGCATTGCGTTCAGGCACGAACGTTTCTAGAACCAGTTTCCTATAATTGGTAGTTATTTAGTCATTGGTGATCTCACTTGTGGATCAATAGATCCATTAAAGTTTCCCCACAAATTATTAAACCTGTGGGCATGTATGTATATACGTTCAGACGGCAGAAGATAACTGATGAGACCATTCAAACCTATAATAGCAAAGCCTACGACAATCGCAAGCGACTTTTAACAGTTGATGAAAGATGTTTTGCAATCTTGATCGAAACTTTAACCAGAGCAGTTGTTCTTTTTTTCGCTCTGCGTTTTAGAGACAACATAATCGCATTATTGAATATTCATAAAGCCATAGGATTAGAAGGAAGTCATTGTAGTCTAGTAGGTAGTACGTTGGCTTACTAGACATGAGGCCTCTGTTCAAACCTCAGGTCAGACAAAAAAACTGAAATATGAAGAAATATTTCTTCTGCGATGTCATCTCAACAGATTTCTGCCAAAAACTCTGAGAACAAATAAAATTGCCATGAAAAGTTTCTCACAAAAAATGTCGTTCAGATAAGCTTTAAACTGTAGGTCCCACCACTCATGTATAAAATTAATGCACTCAACATCAGTGGTGTGAGAAGGTCGTAATCCTGACTAAAGGGTTGTAATGACCAATTATATATGTATGATAATTGTCCCCAGCCCAGACTCAAATCTTTGCCGGAAAGTCAACAGAATATTCATAAAGCCATAGAATTTGATGACTTTTACGTATTGGCAGACTTTAGATTCTTAATTGGCCCTGATTGACGTATACATTTTTACCCATAAATCGTCTGAAGACTGCAATTTCTATAATAAACAACAACAAGTTTAACTGCTGTTAGAGCAGTCTTATAGTATACGCTGCACAAACAACTCTCTCATCTAAAGTGTTCATAGAGAAGTTGCAAGCTAAGTATTTAGCTTGATCATGCAATGCCAGATCATATTTATCTATACTCAGAATCATGTACAAGCTATGTTAGGTTAGGTAGATGTTTAGTCATTGGCGACTTCAATCGTATATCAATAGAGATGAGACCATTCGAAGTTATAAAGATGTTTCGAAATTTTGATCGGAAGTTTAATCAGAGAAGACGCTGATTCTTTCTCTGCGTTTTCAAGATAAGGCATAATGTATTCTTTAGCAATTCTATTGTCATTATTATCCTAATGTCCTTATACAGTCAAAGAAAAAAGTCTACATACAGTGGCTAATTTTTATATTTTTCCCAATAATTGCTACGTTATATTCATTTCAAATTCATGTTTTCTTTATAAACATTCTTAATTGTAAACGCCTTTAACAACGCTATAACATCTTTTTCAATTTGGAAAAAAACCATACTTTTTTCTTTGACAGTATATTCTGTTATATACTGTACTTTTGAAAGATGTATTTATAATTAAGTAATTATTGTCCGCGGACATCATTCCTCTGATATATTGCTTTTCGTTGCTCATCTCTATGACCATCTTAAATCCCTGCTAATGGAAGCCATGGTTACATCCAACTTCGCACCTTGTATCATACCCGGACTGAATGTTTTCTGGAAATAATCTTGGTATAGTTAAGAGTCGAGCCTTTCCAAAAGCTTTCACCAAACCACAGTTCAGTAAACTCGTGGGAGTCTTGTAAATAACTTCCAACTTTCAGAGAATCTTTTAAGTCAGATTAATTTTCATTAAGATAACGGTTCATGGAGTCGCCCTAGTCTAGTTGGTAATGTGTTGGCTTATTAGACGTAAGGCCACGAAACGAAAATATGAGAAAAATTATTTTTTCGGCTACTTCCTCTCAGCAGATTTCTGGCAGAAACTCTGAGAGTCGGCTTTAAACTGTAAGTCCTGGTGGTGTGAGAAATTAGGTCGTAATTCTGACGGAAAGGTTGCAATGACCGGTTATGTATGTATGTAAGATAACGGTTAATATCACCTAAAATTTGTTGCAGGTAATGACGAGTATAAACAAGAAATTGATATTGTAAGGTGTCGTAAAGCAGGCTAGACTGACTTAAGATCTCGAATCTTAGAGCTTAAGCACTTTTCTGAAGCGTCAAAACGTCAAGGGATGACACAAGGCGTCGTAGAATTGGGTTGAATTCAAGTTGAAAAGTATCTTAGCTAATCAGAGCGTAACTTGACGTTGAGCAATTTTTTCATCTTCTAAAAAATCTATTTGTTTCGAAAGAAAATTATGGCCTTTTCGTGGACCCATACCTTCTTCGATATGTCAAAGAAAGTCGGATTTGCCAGTATATTTTCTCCTTTTCATATTGTATAAGAGGCAATATTGTGCTTGTCTGTCTGACATTCTGATTCTAATAATTACAATCTAATTTGTAATTCTATTGTAATTCAAGAATAATTAATTCATTGGATTACATGACAATTTTTGAAAATTTCTTTTAAGTCTGACTTCTAATCAACCAAACTAATTGACTCATTTCATGTTAATCTCACTAAAACAAGCTAAAAAGATTAATTTTAACAAAAAACAGACAAAAAAGCAGAGAAAAGAAAATATTTAATTAAATACCAAATGCAAAGCAAAAAAAGAAAAACAAAAATTTCTCTTATTAAAGGTCTGGGGTCTTATCAAAATCCCCAAAGACGAGAAGAAATGGTTTTGTATCACTAATAGCGTGCAGTTAAGGTCTTCTCTATTATTCGTGTGTTTAAAACGCAGATGATATTATTATTGCTGATGATGGTGATGGGGTTTACATGTCTTTTTAGCATTTCTTTGCTTTCTTCAAAAAAGAAAAAAAAAGTCCAAATGAAATAAAAACAGAAATTAAATTAAAAAATAAAACATTTTCCCACATTAGCTCTGTTGGAAGAAGAAAAAAAAATTGTGTTCAAATACGAATCAAATTGAATTTCAGACAATGAAAACCAAAAAAAAAGAAAGAAATTGTTTTCGAATTATAAGTCATCCTTAGCACCGTGCAGTGAAGGTTAACAATCAATGTTACACGCGCTCTTACCCCTGGCCATACAAATGAATTCAAAAGTGTATCAAAAAACATTGTGAAAAGAACTTAAAAGTTTAGAATAAAAATTTCAACTTAAATACCCCTTATGGTGTAACATTTTGCTCCAGATGTCAGTGCAACCAACCGTCTGCCTGCTTTTAGCTTGTCTGTCTGTTGTCTCTGTACACAACATTGTATTCAATAGCAAAACAAGTAACCGAATATTTAAAAAGAATTGTTTTGAAAGAGAAAGAAAAAAATATAAGAAGAAACGGTAATTCAATAGATTAATGATTGTTAATGTTGCTGCTGTTGCTGTTGCATGCACCACAATTATATATTCAACAACGTGAGTGATATTTTTTCCAATCCATTTCTACTGCATCACCATCATCATCATTTATTTCTTTCTTTCTTATTATGATTGTTTTCCATACAAAAAACAAAAAAAAAACGTAAAAATTGAAAAATTATTAATGAAATGAACGAAATCTATAAGAAACGAATGAAAAATGAATATGAAATCATTTTGGGGAAATCAAAAAAAACTTTGTATTTGTGATGGGAAACATACAATTTGAAAACAATTAAAAAATATTAACAATGAAAGGTCACAAGTTCAAGCTGTTTTACCATCAAATTTGTAAAGCAATTTGAATTGCTTTTCAAAAAGGTATTTGGATTCAATATTATGGAGTTCATGAACCCTTAAGAAGATAATTAAAGCGATTACCTATCATAAGGCGAGCACACGTAAAACCTTACAATGATTGAACACGCGAATCACTTTTTTTAATTTTAAAATACGTTACTTTATGCATTATATTTACCGTTACAATTATATTATATTATATTTACCGTTGTTACTCGCGATCGGTGTGAAACTCATGGCAATGTACAAGAAAATTTTGTGCCGAACACATTCTTTACAATGGATTGGAGGTTACGTATTTCAGTCACTTTAATTTGTTGTTACTCTATGAAACATACACTCAGCCACTAAAGTATACATACGGTCAACAAATTTCAGAAATTTTTTAACCAATTCGTTTTCGTTGAAAATCTTTATAATTGTCTGACATTTTTCCTCGATTTTAAGACGGTCTTTTACATTGGTTCAGAAATTTGTGAAATTTGTTAATCGTATGTATACTTTTGTGGCCCTGCACAGACCCACAAAAGTTAATAAATTTCAGAAATTTTTTAACCAATGCAAAAGACCGTCTTAAAATCGAAGAAACTATAAAGATTTTCAACGAAAACGGATTGGTTAAAAAATTTCTGAAATTTGTTAACCGTATGCATACTTTTGTGGCCCTGTGTACTTCAGTCACTTTAATTTGTTGTTACTCTAATGAAACATAACTTTTGAATTAGTGTTAGGTACGTTATGTATGTGTCATATCCTTGTAGGAGAAAACTAATTACCAATAATGTAACTTATTGGGCCGCTGATCAGTCAATCGATATAAATAAAGCAATGAATTTCACTTCTGAAGAAGTCATGAAGCGTTTTAACTGTAATAAGTGCTATGGCCAATCCATTTACAAACCTAGCAACAGCACATGTCAGTTAGCGACAAAAAAAAAAATTCAAATCAATAGAAATACTTTCGTAAGGTTGTTAACCATTCAATCGTAGGTCATTTCATGCTACGTTATCATTGAATTTATACACACATATAAAGGGTCCGCCAAATAACTTTTTTTTTTGAAAATGCCTTAAAAAAAACTACTGAATATTTTCTTAAATTTCTTTTTTTTATTTGAAAGTACAATCCTTCCGGTTAATAATGGAAAATAATTTCATTCAAATGGCTGCCTACACCAGAAGATGCCGATTTTGGCAAAAAAAATCTTTTCATCTTTTCAGATGAAGCTCATTTTGATCTTGTCAGGTATGTAAACAAGTAAAATTGTCGCATTTGGGGCACAGAAAACCCGCACGCATACATTGTAAAGCCGACGCACCCAAAACCAGTCACTGTTTGGTGCGGATTTTGGTCCAGAGGCATAATTGGGCCATTTTTCTTCGTAAATGAGCAAAGAGTGGCCGTTACAGTCAATGGCGATCGTTATCGGGTCATGTTGAACGAATTTTTGTTCACAAAAATTGAAGAGGATGATATTGGCAACATTTGATTTCAACAGGACGGCGCTACGTGCCACACAGCCAAAGCTACACTCGATGTTTTGTGCCTTGTTTTTGAAGATCGCATTATCAGCCGCAGAGCTGATGTCGTTTGGCCACGTCGGAGCTGCGATTTGACACCGTTGGAGTATTATTTGTGGGGTGCCGTCAAAGATAAGTGTTACGCCGACAAGCCAACGACAATTGACGCTTTAAAGGACAATATTCGTGAAGCCATTAGTGAAATACAGCTGCACACAATCGATAATATGCTTAAAAATTGCACCTACTATTCGGCTACTGCATGGCCAGCCGAGGCATCCATTTGAATGAAATTATTTTCCATTATTAACCGGAAGGATTGTACTTTCAAATAAAAAAAGAATTTTGAGAAAATATTCAGTATTTTTTTTAAAACATTTTCAAAAAAAATGTTATTTGGCGGACCCTATACATAATTGGTCATCACAAACCTTCAGTCAGAATTACGACCTAGGTTCCTACACCACTTATGTCGTCTGTGTTAAATTTATACATGAGTGAGACCTACAGTTTAAAGACGACTCCGAACGACAGATTTTTGAGAAACTTTTTCATGGCGATTTTATTTACTTCCTAGCGAGAGGCAGTTGCCGATGAAATTTTTGTTCATATTTCATTTTGTTCGAGATGTCTGAGCCAGGGGTTGAACCATGAGCTCACATCACACCGACTAGACTACGGCAACTACATAATAGAACTTACTCATAAATAAGTTGGAAGTTCAGAAAAAGTCATTAAAGCTCTTAACTGCAGGGAATGCTATGGCCAATCCTTTAGACAGAGATTTACCTGCCAGCAAAAATGGATATGCGTAAAACCCATTCTACTCACATATGCGCCTATTAGGCAATGAACGGTAATCACCATGGCTTTGTTGTAGACTACATTTAGGTTCTGTACACCATTTGGCCTACACTGTCATTTTAAAGGTCTGGTAGGAAGGTTGAAGTAAAAACTTTGATTACCAAAGCTCACTTGAGCACACATAGCGGCCCGTTGTGATGCCATAGGTTAACGCAGAATTCCTCAAACTAATCGAAGAAGTCGCCGTAGTCTAGTAGGTAATGTGTTGGCTTATTATACGTAAGGCCACGGTTCAAACCCCCAGGTCAGACATCAAAACGAAATATGACAAAATATTTCTTCGACGACTTCCTCTCAACAGATTTATGGCCAAAAATCTGAGACAAAAATGAAAGTGCCATGAAAAGTTTCTCAAAAATCTGTCGTTCGGAGTCGATTTTAAGCTGTAGGTCCCGCCACTCATGGATAAAAATTAACGCACGCAACATAAGTGGTTAAATTAAAAAAAATCGAAGAATTCCCCAAACTAATCTTAGTCCGTCAGTACATCGAAGCAAGTTTGGTCCCAATTGGAGTTGCCAGGAATTATTTGATCGTGCAGATTGTTATATAGATACCTTCTTCGGCCCTCAAAGCTTTCTATAGGGCTTCAAATATCCATAATATTACGTATGTTTGATTATTTCTAAGCCAGTTTACAACCCTCGAAATATCACATGTCAGATGGCAACAGAAAAAACAGTCAATAGAAATATAGATTAGGACCTTGATTATTCGTGATTCGTTTATCCGGCAACATCAATTATCCGGGATGGAAAAAGAAAATTTCTGCATCGACTTAATTTTATTTTGGATCGACCTAAATTTTTCTGCATCGTTTAACCGTGATTACCTCTATTATCCGTGATTATAAGCAAAAAAAATTTCTATTATTTTGGACAAACAAGCGAAAAGGGGGAATTCCCTCTTTAGTATGCGATGCAGAAGCATACATGTAAACCTGTTTAGTTTAATTTAGAAATTTGAGAAGTGAAGGTTTTTTTTTATATTTTTGAAACATGTATGTATATAAAATCCTTGAATTATTTAGTACTTTTATAAATATGTACATATTCATTTATTAATTAATAAAAATACTTGTTAAAAAATTAGCCAAAATTGGTACTCATTTAACCGGGAAAATCGATTATCCGGAATACTTCCGATCCCGACCATCACGGATAATCAAGGTCCTACTGTAGTTGTGCACTCTCAGTAGTCGCCGTAGTCTAGTATGCAGTGTATTGGCTTGTTAGTCGTGAGGTCTCGGTTCAAACCCCAGGTCAGACATCTTCAACTAAACGAAATATGCCAGTTCCTCTCAGCAGATTTCTGGCAAAAAATCTGAGCGCAAAAAAAAATTCCATGTCATCTATAAAATTAATACACACAACATAAGTGGTGTCAGAAACTAGGTCTTAAACCTGACTAAAAGGTTGTAATGATCATTTATGTATGTATGTATGCTCTTTCATTCGTAGGCAATTTTATGCTGCAGTATCATCGCAGTATTGCTGCAAAACGATTGACGAAGTTGTAGAACTGCATTCAGTTGAGAATAGGTTGTGGACTAAAACAAAAGAAAAAAAGATCTATTTTTAATGGATGAGTAATTAATTCTCCATTTCGCCGATGATGACTGATAGACATTATTGGTTCAACGACATAATTTTTTCACCACAATTTGAACTAAAATTTCTATTTTTTTTTTATTTCTCTTTAGCAGAGAGATGAGCTTTTCAATCAACATGATTACATTTAAAATAAAAAATGTTTTTTATTAACATGAATAAAAGAAAATTGTGTGTGTGTGTGTGTCTGTCTGTATTCAAATACTGATTCTCACAATCAGTTGCAATGGGCCACAATGTAACCCACGATAGTGAAAAATGATTTGAAAGAAAAAAAGAAATCGAATTAAATGGTGGCTGCCACCTCTGCCACTCTACCATTACCGCTACTACTACTCTTTTCGTAACTACTATTGACTGACTGACGATTGCCTGTTTGCCTGCCTGCCTGCCTGGCTGGCATGCCATACCAAAAACCAACTTTACCGCACATCTATTTCTAATGCCACAACTATTGGCATCAATTACTAGAGAAAAAAAAAGAAAAAACTAAAAAAATACTCAAATGAAATGAAATGGAGAATCGTTTTTTACCGCAGAGGAGACAGACACAAATACATGTGATTTCTTCTTCTTCTTCTATTTCAATACTCCTTGTGGTCTATTACATGTGCTCAAATGCCTGGATGTTGTCGTTGTGTTTTTGTTTTTTTTTTTAATGTAAAAATTTAGCATCAATTCTGTTATTCTGTTCTTCTATTGAAGATATTTAATGTTTGCCAATAAAAATTACCACCAAAAGTTCCTTTTATTTTGTAAAAGATCATGATCTGTTTGCAGTGAAAGAAGTTGCGAAAAACGTTACAAGAAATCGGCAGTGAGTACATACTGCTGCAAGAAATGCCAGAAATTCATACGAATGTAGAAACGAACAACAACGATAAATGTTTAAAAATGCTACCAGGCATAACTTTTAGTAACAACAACAATACAACTACCAGAGAGAGAGAGAGGAAGAGGGAGAGAGTTCTTTTGAAAAATAGCCACTGAAAGCTGAAATGGAAATGAAAAATTAACAGCAGGTTGTTGAGTAGATGAGCATCATTTGAAACTTTTACGCCTGGTGTTTAAAAGGGTGTCAAAATTCGGTATTTTCTCAATGCATAGTTTAGTAGGTAGTGTGTTGGCTTATTAGACATGAGGCCTCGGTTCAAACCTCTGGCTCTCTCACTCCAACAAAACGAAATATAAAAAACATTTCTTCGGCGACTACCTCTCAGCATGGTGAAATCAAAAAGTTTCTCGGAAAGTATTTATTAGAACACAGATTTAGGGCCATTATTAAAACTTGCCGTTAAAGTTGGGTTTAGTTAAAGGTAACTTTAGCTAAAGTGACCTTTAAAGTCACCTTTAACTTATTTTCGTTATTACAACTTACAGATAAAATAAAGTTAACTTTTTTCAAAATATGGCAGTGTTGGAGCAATGTCGATCAATTAAACAAGTTTTTTTTAATGCAGTGGCAACGAAAGGCCTCTTTTTTGTTGTTGTGTTTCATCATATTATTTATATTTGAAGTTGCCATATTGAAAATAATATATAATATGGCAAGTTCAAACATAAAATTAACTTTAAAAGTTACCGGCAGGATGAACCTTCCTTTAACTTAACGCTCACTTCTACCTTATTGTTCACTTATAATAATGAAAAACAATGTATCTGCCCGTTAAAAACCTCCCTTTAGTTAACGACAAGTTGTAATAATGGCCCTTAGTGGTATATCATACTTATACTGTATACAATAGGAAATTCTGAAGAACACAATTTCTCACGAGTGGGCAGATTTTCCCCAAACGAGAGTAATTATTAGAACAACAACAAGCGCCTGTTTTTATCTTCCATAAAAGTCTTGAATTTTGGTTGGAAAGCACTCATACAATACCATTTAGTCTAGACCTGGCATTTGTACAATAGAAGCTAGTACTAGGTATTGTTTAAGCATTTGCCAATATAATCTAGGTTGCCTATCGGAATGTATTCTTCTTATTACAGTCAAAATGACAACAAGTTATTGAACACAACTGTGCGTTTCTAGCCTGAGTGGTATCATTATAGAAACGCCGTAGTCTCGTTGGTAGTGAGTTAGCTTATTAGGCGAGAGCCCGTTGTATAATCAATGCTCAGACATTTTGAACATTACGAAATATAAAAAAAATTCTTTTGGAGACTTCCTCTCAGCAGTTTGCTGGCAAACCTCTGTTATAAAACGCCTCTCAAAAAAATCTGTCATTCGGAGTCGACTTTAAAATGTAGGTATCGCCACTCATGTAAAAAATTAGCACACACAACATGTGTGGTGTAAGAAGCAAGGTCGCAATTCTGACTGAAGAACTTTAATGACCAATTATGTACAGTGGTGGCCTTACAATTAGAAACGACTTAGCAGCATGTATCTTTTTTAATTTGTTTTACAGTTTTCACTGTGTACCTGGGATCAAAGGCTTTGTTTGGAGGACGTCTTACATACGTTTTTCCAATCAGATTGGGACAAATTAAACTTAGATTCGTTACTCCTGAGAACTTTGTTCCAGAAACATCGTTTCTAATTATACCACCACTGTATATGTGTGTATAAATTCAATGATAACGTAGCACGAAATGACCTACGAATGAATGTTTAACAATCTTACGAAAGCATTTCTATTGATTTGACGTTTTTTTCTTTCGCCAACTGACATGTGCTGTTTCTAGGTTTGTTTATGTGTGTACAGTGTGCATAAAAAAAACTATACCATATACATTAATAAATTACCGTTATTCTTATTTTAAAATAATTTTATTGCCAGTTTTTAGAATTGAAAAAAAACAACATTTTAACTTTTATAGGCAATCCTTTACTGTAATAATTGCCATCGTAACCATATACAGTGAGCACCAAAAGAAACTGTACATCAAAAAAATATATATATAATAAATTACCGTTATTTTTACTGTTTATTGCCAGTTTTTAAAATTTAAACAAACAAACAAAAATTATAAAAAATTTCGAAATTTTGTCATATTTTTTTCGGACTCTCCTTAAGTGGTAAAAGTTGAGTTTGGTGATTGTTAGAATTTCATCCATAGTGTACAGTTTCTTTTGACGTTCACTGTATGTAGTTAAGGCAAAGTAAGATTTAGTTTTTCTAGTAGACATTTGGTAAATAGACCTTCCATCCACTTTTACTTGGTTTAAATAGTTTTCGAGGTTCTCTTCATTTACATGTGCTCTACCGTATGACTCTTGCGTATGTCATTAGTGGACTTTCATAATGGTTTTGATAACATGCCATGCAAGGTGTTAGTCAGGATATCTCACTAGTAGGAAATATTTAATGACGATTAATTCACTCATTCTCTGATATGGTCACCCTATAATTCTTTGTTGCTATGGTAATAGTTTTCTTTCTTTTAGCTCTCGATTTATTTTTATAAATCCAATGATTGTTAAGCGCTCACATTTGCCATCCAAAATTAAAAAAACACAAGCAATTTTATGGCAATAACAACAAAACCTTCTAATATTGTTGCTCTGCTCGCATTGTATTACTCGTATTATTGTCCAGTTAAACAAGAAACGATGCAAATATTGTTGCATTTTAATGCACACAGATGGGTGGCTATAATTTGCACAAGTTCTTCAGCAACTGCAGAAAAGCATTGCAACTTTTGTAAATTATTAAACGAACATTTGTAGCATTTAAAGGAAAATGAAAACAACAAAAACCAAAGTCCACTTACAGATACCGAGTCCATTTTGTAAATGTAAAACACTTGGCGAAATAGAAAAAAAAATGGAAAATATCTGATTATAATGCAAGAAGAAGAAGAAGAGATCAAGTTTTATGATGAGCTGAAACAAGAAAAAAAACTAAGTTCAAGTTCGTTTTCAAGTTATAAGCCATTTTATGTTGTTTGTTTTAGAAAAGAAAGAAAAAAATTGTTAGAAATGAAAAGAAAAAAAAAAGAAAAGAAATGAAATACTACAAAACACCACAGGAGTCAATAGCGACCCGTTGGAAATGCTATAAAAAAATTGAAAATTTCATTTTCAATTAAACATAAAAAGAAATTTTTTTTAAATTGGTTTCAAGTTTGGAAAGTGTTTTTTTTTTTGTTTTACGAGCTTATGCTAGAGGTTTAGAAAGAGTTATCAAAATAACTTGTAATACAAGAACCAATAAACTTAGAGTTCAATAGCAAGTTTGGGGTTATAAGTTTTCTTCAAGATAATCTTTCTGCATATACACGTTCATTGTACTTGAGGGGTGTCCATTCTCCTTTCACAGTCCACCATGAGCAAACGACAGTATCTATGGAAAGTTGTCCCTGAATTTAAGTACAATCGAAGTGAGCATTTCTTGCCTTTATAGAATTATTCTTATGGCACCAATGGACAATGATGCCCATGTTGCGAAATATGCTCACAATCCAAGTCTCTAGTCGCCGTAGTCTAGTAGATAGTGTGTGGCTTATTAGACGTAAGGCCACGGTTCAAACCCCAGGTCAGACATCAAAAAGAAGGAATAAAGAAAAGAAAGAATATTTTTTCGGCGACTTCCATACATCAGACAAAAACTCTGAGAATAAATAAAATTGCCATTAAAAGTTTCTCAAAAATCTGTCGTTCGGAATCGACTTTAAACTGTAGGTCCCGCCACTCATGTATAAAATTAACACACACAATATGAGTGGTGTGAGAACCTAGGTCATAATCCTGACTGAAGAGTTGTCATGATCAATTATGTATGTAAGCCTCCAGCCCAAATGCTCTTTTTCATAAAATTGCGAAAATAAAATGTGTAGTTTACCTTTGGTTTGAAGTCAATATTTGTTAGTGTCATCACCTTGCTTAACTTAATTGATAATTACAATTTTTTAGTCAGGATGACGACCTGGCTTCTCACACCACCGCTGAACATAACATACATACATACATAATTGGTCATTACAATCGACTCCGAACGACAGATTTTTGAGAAACTTTTCATGGCAATTTTTATATACTCTCAGAGTTTTTGGCAGAAATCTGCTGAGAGGAAGTCACCGAAGAAATATTTTTTGTATTTTGTTTTGAAGTCTGGCCTGGGGCTCGAACCCTGGCTTTTCGTCTAATAAACCAACACACTACCTATTAGACCACGGCGACTTCATGTTAATTTGATGCATAAATATCGACTTTGAACAACAGATTCTTTTTTGAAAAAGTTTTTATGGCAGATATTTTGCCAGGAAGCTGCTGAGTGGAAGTCGCCGAGAGAATTTTTTTTTAATTATTCGTTATGCTCGTGGTATCTGATCCAGGGGACTGTTGGCTACGGTGATTCCATAATAATACCACTCAGGCCTAAAACGCACGGTTGTGTTCAATAACTTGTTGCTATTTTGACTGTAATAAGAAGAAAATATTCCCATAGAGAACCTAGTTTATATTGGCAAGAGCTTGGACAATCACTTTCACAAGCTTTTATTGCACAAAAGCTAGGTCTAGACTAAATGGTATTGTATGAGTGCCTTCCATTCCAAATTCCAGACTTTTGAGGAAGATAAGAACAGTCGTTTGTTGTTGTTCTAATAATTACTTTTGTTTGGGGGAAATCTGCCCACTCGTGAGAAATTGTGTTCCTCAGAATTTCCTATTGTATACAGTATAAGTATGATGCCCTAGCAATACTACTAATTTTTTATATCTTTGAATATCAGCTCCAATTTATGGGGAATAAGGGGAAATCTAGATGTGCACAGTTAGATATGGAATTCAGTGCTTTTAACCTCGCTCTGTTACTTTGAGGTTTCTGCAGGTTACAGATAGGCAAACGCCTTGGCAAGGCTGCGGATTACTAGGAATACAAAACATTTTTTTTTTCCAGTGAAGCGCTTCCTTTTTTCTATTTGGTATAAGTCTGCAGCAGCGATTGCTGTATCCTAACGGCGGAACAATGGCTGCCTACCAAAATGTTAGTTGCTTTGTGTTTGAACAAAGTATCATGTTTCATAATGCCGCTGTACAAAATATATACAATGTATTCTATTTCAAAACGTGCAGCTGTATTTCACCAATGGCTTCACGAATATTGTCCTTTAAAGTGTCAATTGTCTCTGGCTTGTCGGCGTAACACTTATCTTTGACGGCACCCCACAAATAATAGTCCAACGGTGTCAAATCGCAGCTCCGAGGTGGCCAAACGACATCAGCTCTGCGGCTGATAATGCGATCTTCAAAAACTGGGCGTAAAACATCGAGTGTAGTTTCGGCTGTTGAAACCAAATGCTGCCAATATCTTTCTCTTCAAATTTTGTGAACAAAAATTCGTTCAACATGGCCCGATAACGATCGCCATGGACTGTAACGGCCACTCCTTGCTCATTTTCGAAGAAAAATTGCCCAATTATGCCTCTGGACCAAAATCCGCACCAAACAATGACTCGCTTTGGGTGCGTCGGCTTTTCAATGTATGCGTGCGGGTTTTCTGTGCTCCAAATGCGACAATTTTGCTTGTTTATGTACCCGCCAAGATCAAAATGAGCTTCATCTGAAAAGATGATTTTTTTTTTGCCAAAATCGGCATCTTCTGTAAGTCGATCGTAGGCTCACTTAGCGAAGCGAAAACGCATTGGATGGTCAGTTGGCTTCAACTCCTGAGCCAATTGGACTTTGTATGGCGTCATACCAAGGTCTTTATGCAAAATTCGTCTCAATGATGTCTCCGAAATGCTCAATTATTGAGAACGACGGTGAATTGATGTTGATGGCGCTTCACGAACACTCTCTGCCACAGCATGAATATTCTCGGGTGTACGCACTGATTTTGGCTTTTCACGCTTTGGTTTATCGATGAGGATGCCAGTTTCTTTCACTTTTTTCACAAGATAACGAACATACGGAGCTGACGGTGCTTCTCTTCTTCAAAAATCCATTGTTGAATTCAAATATTTGTTAACAAAAAAACCTACAAAAACCAATGTTTTCATTAAACACTCGCTCTCTTTCATAAAAAACCAAAAAATTTTATTTTAATACAAATCTTTTCAATTGTTGTTGTTAAGTTATTAGTTGCTTTTTATTTCCCTCTCTCTCTCTCTCTCCTTATCTCTCTCTTTCCGTGTCTGTGTAAAAATATGAATTTTGTGCAATTGTCCATTTGTCTGTACAAAGTATATGTACGTTGTTCATAATCCAACTACACTTTCCTTGTTATTGCCATGATAAATTGCAACCTGAAAGAGTGTTATAAAGAAACACGAGTTTCGTTTTTATCAAGATTTTGTTGCAACATTGTTGCAACATACTCGTACATATTTTCATTTGTATCGCATATACCAGAGTAAATAACTTTTTATTTTACGATTCTTTTTCTCTTGTTTTTTTTTATTGGGCTTTTTATAACAGTAACCGTAGAATAATGACATCATGACCATTGACCATTAGAAGTTGCAATTGTTATTAGGTGTACACAGAAATGTGGTGAACTTTTTTTCTAAGACCTTCATGTAGTAATTCAGTTTGTTCTAAAAAAAACTGGCTTACAATTTTGATCTAAGACACCCCTTGACTGTTCTTTTTTTTTCAAAGGCTTTAATACTTCAGAATGCCTCTCAATTATATTCAAGTATTGAAGTATATATTTATAAACAAATTCGATTTGATCTAGGTGCCGTGATCTAATGTACTCTACGTTTATTTTGCTCCTTGATAATACATCTGAACTGACAGGAAACTGTTTGAAAAAAAAAAAGTGTGAAAGTTCTACTGCATTTTCAAACAATATCAGGTAATTCCTTTTCCGTAATACTATGTTCAGACATGCACTTTTATTGAGTCAAAATTTGGTTTATTGATTACAATATTTTAAGTGTTCAGGCATAATAATATACGCATTTCAGCTGCTTGTTTAATATTCATTTGACACCTGGTAAACAAAACAGCTGGTTGTTTCAACAACATTGTTTTTATTTTGTTCGATGTTGTTTTTTTATTATTTTTATTTGTCATTGTTGATATTTGATTTGTCAAATATCAATAGAAAGTGTTCGGAAAACTGTAATATGCTCACTGAACGTACTTATGACAGTGCTGTATTTAAAATTTTAATCAATATTAACACAATTTATGAATTTATTGAGCAATAATTAATTGACATTTTATATGAAATATTGAGATCAATAATGCCGTTTATTGCGATTTACTCAATATAAGTGCATGTCTGAATATTGTATAACTTTATACGTTTGTGTGCTATAAACATATTCACTTTAGAAAACTTTGCTGATTTTTCTAATTTCGGTTTTTCATTCCGTTGTTTCATTTAGTTTTTTCTCCCTTTTGGTCTACTGTAGCACGTTAAAAGATGATAATGATTTCGGGAAAATGTGTTGATGTGTTTGGGGGGAAACCTTATCTATTAAATCCTACTTGTTCTCATTCTAAGTGGCGGTATCTGAGCTGCACAAGATATTTCTTGCATTTTATATGAAAATTCGCCGTACTGTAGTAGATAGTTGGCTTATTTTACCCGAGTACGTGATTTAACCTCTGTCTGATCCACCTCAAACAAAACGAAACATGAAAAAATATTTCTTTCGGCGACTTCCTCTCACCACACTTCCTTAAAAAACTCTGAGAATCCAATAAAAATGCCTGAAATGGAAATGAAAAATTAACAGCAGGCACTTGAGTAGAGGAGCATGATTTGATGTTTAAAAGGATGCCATAATTCGATATTTTCTCTAGAAGGTCATGTGTTGGCTTATTAGACATGAGGCCTCGGTTCAAACACCAGATCAGACATCTCCAATAAAACGAAATATGAAAAACTATTTCTTCGGCGTCTGCCTCTCAGTAGATTTCTGGTGAAATGAAAAAGTTTCTCACAAATCTGTCGTTCGGTGTCGTCATTAAACAGTACGTTCCAGCACTCATAGATAAAATTAACACACACTACATGGGTGGTGTAAGAAGCTACATCGTAGTCCTGATTAAAAGATTGTAATAACCAGTTAAGAAAGTAAAAAAGTATAATTTGTGGGTGAGAGTCGGACTGCATCTTAATTCATTTACGTTTGAAATTTTTTTGTATTTCTTGTGTTGTATTTAAACCTGGGATGCTTGGGTTTTTATTGAAGCTGTAGGGGATACAGTTCTAAAGCTTTTGAATGTTGTACATATCCCACGATGTTGTACATTCATCAAGTCGACCACGACAAGCTACTTGTAACCTTTTGCATACAAGACGCTAATCGTTTCCAAATTCAACTTCGACCTTTCCTTAATATGCAAAAGCTTGTCTGACTTTTTGATCACACCTCGTATTTTTTTAATAATTTAAAACAGACGCTATTCGATACCAAATGAAAATCTAACCTCTTCTTGAAATGCAAAAGCCTGTCTTACCTTACACCTCGTATTGTTTTCAATAATTTAAAACAATGTCTCATTTTTATTATTATTTATTGTTTTTGTAACAAACATATCCTATAAACCATATTTAAATTACCAATTTGATGCATTTTAATATGATTTTTTGTTACCACAGGCATTAGAACGTTTATTTACATTGTAAAGTTAAAATAAGAAAAAACCCCTCCCCCCCCCAAATATAAACAATAATTGCAGCAGCAGCAGCTGTTGTTCTTGTATGGCTGTTGCATTCATTTGCATCACAAATTAGATTCTAGACAATCACCACAGCACAACAGATTCTCTTTGGAAAAACTCCAAGAATACTTAAGTAATGTTTGTGACTTGATTTTCAAACGATGGATGACAGCGAACAGAGAAATAACGAAACGAATGGGAAAGAATACCGCTTCGAGCATTTTAAACTTGAAATTGAAAATTTCAAAAAAAAGGTAATAACTGTAATTATTAAATAACATTAGACCGGTAAATATATATATGTATGCTCGTGCATACATGCAACAACATACAATTGTTACCAACATTTCATCATGACAATTAAGAGCCTAAAAAATATAACGAGAGTTGAAAAGGCCATTACCAAACAAATTAAATTAAATCATAATCATTTTTCATTCTCTGTTACATTTTTAAGTATTTTCTGTTAATTTTTGTTTCTGTTTTCTTGTTTTAACTGTTGTCTTCTTTTACTTCCCATATGAGTTACGAGTCTCATACATAATTACCGAAAATGTCATGTCATTGAACCTTTTTTTTTCCAACCAAAGTCATATAATTTTTGTTTTTTAATTATTTTTCTTTAAAAGAATCGTACCAAATTACATCTAAAAAGCAAGAAAATTGTAAAGAAAAAAAAAAAAACAAATTAACATACGAGTTACGAGCTACAAGTCTCAGCATATATGGTATATGAAAAGTGCTTAAAGCGAAAAAAAAACGGTGCAACAACCTAATTTTTTTTATGACCCAAAGAAATGTTGAAAAAAACAGAATTTGGGAGAAATTGTATTTGAAAGAATAAATATAAGAAAGAGGTACCACTTAAAATAATTTTTAAGGGTCTCAAAGAACTCAAATAAACACGCGATTTACCAACTGCTCATTAACACAAAATAAACAGTAGCGTTTGAACAAAGAGCATCACTGCAATCTTTAGAAAGGAGATTGAATTCAACATGTTGAACTACATATAGAAGTCGCCGTAGTGTAGTAGGAAGTGTGTTGGCTTATTAGACCTGAGGTCATGGTTCAAACCCCACTTCAGACCAGAGGTCAGCAAAGAGTATTCAAAACGATGAGTAGATTCGAATCATACTTATAATTTCTGATACTTATACGCATTCATACTTATTTTAATGTCATACTCATACTACTTATATTCAAAGTTTGAAATACTCATGGTAATCGTACTTAAGAATACGCATGATATTGTTGGTTTCGACTCTCCATGACTCATCGTAAACACGAATCACAAAATAAGTATGATTCGCGTACGAACACCACATACCCACAAGAAGGTTGTGTGTTTGCTCTGCTCGCTGCCTTTGTCTTTTTTGTTTATGTGTATTTCTTCTTTCTTTGTAAATGTAACAACAACTAAGACTGTAAGTGTTGATGAATGATTCGAGTAACTCACTCGAATCATTTATAAGTATTATAAGTATTTTTCTAAAGTTATGAATCTGAATGAGTAGGCTTATGAATCAAACATAGTTCGAATGGTATGAATTTGATGTCAACGTTGTACGCATACTCATTGCAACCTGTACTTATAAATCAACGCTGTACTGAATACGAATGAATCAGAGTAGTTGGATTTCAATACTGTTGACTCACTCATACTCAAAATTTCATGAGTACTCATGAGTAGCGAAAAAGCGATTCATTGCTGATCTCTGCTTCAGACCTCTCCAACAAAGCGAAAAAATATTTCTTCAGCGGCTTTCTCTCAGCAGATTACTGGTAACAACTCTGAGAGTAAATAAAATTGCCATGAAAGATTTCAAAAAAAAAAAATCTGTTGTGCAGAGTCGACATTAAACCGTAGGTCTCGCCACTCATGTATAAAGTGGTGTGAGGTTGTGATCCTGACTGAAGGGTTGCAATGGCCAATTACGTACCTTCGTAATGTGAAATCACCAAAAATATTTCCACTCAGACTTCTTTTTTAAGAGACAAACATCACACTGGTCTGGTTCATAGAATCTTATTACTCTTGTAGGGTTTATCTTAAGATTAGTTTAAGAGATCGTCAGTTTTGTTTTGACTCCATTTTTTGCAGTCACAATCCTCTACGTCGACTATTTATTCTTGTGAAAGCAAGCTAGTCTTTCCAAAGAAACAATCCACAATCCTCTCTCGAAGTGTTCAAATGGTATTTCCCTGGATTTTATGTTGTCTTCTTGTCACTTGCAGTCTCGAGAAGTTACAAATCTTAGCACAACTTAGTTCTCTCGCTATCAGAGGTTTTCTAGCCTCATCAATGATTCCATTATCGCTCACATTTAACTTCTGAAGAAACCTCAATACATTTGGATATACGGAAATCATAGAATAAGCCTCTATGGTACTCCACTTTTATCGCAAAATGCATGCATAATTGGTCACTACAACCCTCTAGTCAGGATTACAACCTAGCTTCTTATTTATACCATACCAGATATAATTTTATATGTACTTGAGTGGCGGGACCTACAGTTTAAAGTCGACTCCGAATGACAGGTTTTTGAGAAACTTTTCATGGCAATTTTATTAATTGCCAGAAATCTGCTGAAAGGAAGTCGTATTTCATTTTGTTGGAAATGTCTGACGTAAGGTTTGAACCGTGGTTTCACGTTTAATAAGCCAACACACTACCTATTAGACTATGGCGACAGAGACGAATATGTACTCTTGTGAAAGTTAGTTAGCGTTTCCAAAGCAACAACCACAATCCTCTCTCGAAGTGTCAAATGGTATCTCCTGAGATTTTACGTTGTCTTCTAGTCACATGCAGTGCCGAAAAGTTGTAAATATTAGCATAACTTTGTTTTCTCGGTATTAGAGGCTTCCTAGCCTCATCAATGAGCTCGTTTATGTATCCAATATCCGATATACTTGGGTTTATAAAAATAATAGAATAAGTTTCTATGCTACAGCGCTTTTATCGCAAAATACATGCATAATTGGTCATTACAACCTTCTAGTCAGGATTACAACCTAGCTTCTTATACCAGACATGTTGGGTGTGTGTTAATTTTATACATGAGTCGACTTCGAAAGACATATTCGTGAGAACTTTTCATGGCAATTTTATTTACTTTCAGAGTTTTTGCCATATTTTTTATCATATTTCGTTTTTACATGAGTGGCGGGGGACCTACAGTTTAAAATCGACTCTGAACGACAGATTTTTTGACAAACTTTTCATGGCAATTTTATTTTACTCTCAGAGTTTTTGCCAGAATTCTGCTGAGAGGAAGTCGCCGTAGAAATATTTTCTTCATATTTCATTTTGATGTCTGATCTGGCGTTTAACCGTGGCCTTATGTCTCGTAAACAAACACGCTACGACACTTTTATCGCAAAATATTTGGTCTAAAAACTCTATGTGCTACTTCGTTCATTTCTGCTGTTGGTATATAAACCCTACGGTAAAATTTAAAAACAATTAAAGCCGTTAGAAAGATAATTTAAGAACTTAAATACATAATATTAACAAATCAAGAACAACAACAACAAGAACAATTACAAAAGGAATAAGAATACAAAAAGCCAACCAAATTAAAAGAAAATCGTGTAGAAATCATTAAAAAAATATCACATAGAACTGTTGGAAAAAAATTAAATAATTTAGAAAAATATTAAATTTAATCGTAACAAGAATAAAAATAATAAAGAAATAATAATGTTTTGTTTTGTTTTTTAATTTTTTATTATTCAATTACAAAATAAATCCCACATTTATTACGTTATTATTACGTTTTTCTGTTCTTTTTTTCTACGATGATTTCTTTTGTTCTAAAGTTGTCATCGGTGAGCGAATTGAGTGAGTGAGTGATAAGTGAATGCCTGATGACTGTATGTACAATTGTTGTTGTTGTTGTTGTTGAAGTGTTACAGTCCAGTCATAAAACAAGTGTTAATTTCCGGTTGTAAAATTTCACATACCGGTAATCCATTGTTGTTGACCATATCATGGCATTCATTGTGGAAACACTTATTGTCAAATGATCTGCTCGATTTCCATTAAATTGCTATATGAATTCTTTTATATTTTAATTACCAATACAGTCGAGTGCAACCATTGGCACCAAGTTAGTGAAACTATTCTTTTGTAGTCTGAGAAGAATATGGTCGTAGGTAGACGCTGTAGTCTGGTAGTAGATGTATTAGCTTACTAGACAAGAGCTCGTGAATTCAAATCTTAATTCAGACTTCTCGAACAGAACGAAATAGGAAAAAAACATATTTCTTTCTACGAGTTCCTCTCAGCAGTGTCATCGGGCAGGAACTCTAAATAGAATTGCCATGAAAAACTTCTAGAATCTGTCGTTCGAAATTGATGTTTAAGCGAATCGTATCAGGTTGCTCTACTCAGATTTCAGTAATTCTTAAGGACCTGATGTACGTTTATTCTATACGCTGTTACGTTACGTGTTTTCTATATGCTGTTACGTTACGTGTTTTCTATATGCTGTTACGTTACGTGTTTTCTATATGCTGTTACGTTACGTGTTTTCTATATGCTGTTACGTTACGTGTTTTCTATATGCTGTTACGTTACTTGTTTTCTATATGCTGTTACGTTACGTGTTTTCTATATGCTGTTACGTTACGTGTTTTCTATATGCTGTTACGTTACGTGTTTTCTATATGCTGTTACGTTACGTGTTTTCTATACGCTGCTACGTTACGTGTTTTCTATATGCTGCTACGTTACGTGTTTTCTATATGCTGTTACGTTACGTGTTTTCTATATGCTGTTACGTTACGTGTTTTCTATATGCTTTTTCGAACCATCTGTGAAGACAGAAACCGCATTGTCCCAGGTAGTAAAGTTCATCAATACTGTGGTATGTCTTATGTTGTCAAATAAAGCATTACCTCCAAATTAACCTGTAGTGTTATGACAAGACAGTTTAGTCCATGAACCATACATAAATAATTGGTCATTACACCCCTTCAATCAGGATTACGACCTAGCTTCTCACACCACTTATGTTGCGTGTGTTAATTTTACACATGAGTGGCGGGACGTATAGTTTAAAGTCGACTCCGAATGACAGATTTTTTTGAGAAACTTTTCATGTCAATTTTGTATTTACTCTCAGAGTTTTTGCCAGAAATCCGCCTGGAGGGTAGTCGCCGTAGAAATATATTTTCCATATTTCGTTTTTTTTTAGTGAAGTCTGACTTGTCTGACTGACGGTTCTGACACCACTGTGGGCACACGTCTAATAAGCCTCCACACTGCCTACTAGACCTATCCCTTGAACCTTGTCCTCGATATTAAAAGCGATTCTCTTTCTGTGGGTCATCACTAAACAATGCTTCGAATATCAGCTTACTTACTTACTTCATTGGCCATTAACAACCTGTTTATCGGATTTCGGCTTTCCTAAAAACATTCTTCAAGGTGCCTTTACTTCTTGTGTGTCTTTGCCAGTTGGTGACACCAATCGATGACAGGGCTTCATCGACTTGGTCCTTCCAACTCAAACAATGTCGTTCCCTTCGCCGACTTCGGCAAATCCGCGCATTAAAAACCTGTCTCGCCGTAGGATTCTCATTCATTCGAACGACTTGGCTGAGCCAGCACAGCTGCTGGATGTAAATACGCTACACAAAGTCTATATCGTTGGGGAGCTCATACAGCTCATTGTTGGATCGAATGCGGAAATCATTGCCAGCTCGCACTGGACCGACTTTTCTCTCGAACACTTTCAAGGCAACTACATCGGTGGTTAATAATGTCCATGCGTTTGCCCCATAAAGAGAAGATCACGGGGAAGATCAGCGTCTTGTAGAGCATTAGTTTCGTCATACGAGCGAATAACAACATGGGTGCAAAATAATAGTTAAACACTACTATACAGGTTTCAAGATAATGAATTTACAAAATACAGTGAGCGTCAAAAGAAACTGTACACTAAGGATAAAATTCTGACAATCACCAAACCCAACTTAAGGAGAGTGCCCGAAAAAATGTGACATTTCGAAATTTTTTTGGAATTTTTTTTGTTTCCCATTTTAAAAACTGGCAATGAAACAATTTTAAAATAAAAATAACGGTAATTTATTAATGTAATGGGTGATTTTTTAAGAGCTATAGGAAAATGTTTCAAAAAAAAACACATAAAATTCAGAAAAATGCATGAAATCTTTATTTGAATCGATAGTACGGTCCATATAATTTAATGTTTGAAGATTATTTCATGCAAATGTTGACCGCGACTGCGCCTCAAATGGTCCACCCGCTTAGTCCAATTTTGGCATACTCTTTCCAACATTTCGGCCGGTATCTCACGAATAAATGCTTTAATGTTGTGTTCCTATGCGTCAATTGAACCGGGCTTGTATAGACATGAGCTTTAACATATACCCACAAAAAATAGTCTAACGGCGTTAAATCGCACGATCTAGGCGGCCAATTGACCGGTCCCGGACGTGAAATAAAATGTTCACCGGACTCACCTCTCAATAAGTCCATTGTTACGCGTGCTGTGTGGCATGTGGCACCGTCTTGTTGAAACCACACGTCATGCAAGTCAAGCTCTTGTATTTTGGGCAAAAAAAAGTTGGATATCATCTCACGCTAGCGCTTACCTTTGACAGTTACGTTACGATTGAGCCAAAAATGAGCTTCGTCGCTGAACACAATTTTTCGATAAAGAAGTGGATCTTCGGCCAACTTTCCAAGAGCCCATTTACCAAAAATTCTGCGTTGCGGTAGGTCGTTCGGCTTCAATTCTTGCATCAGCTGTATTTTGAAAGGCTTCACACCTAAATCCTTCCGCAAAATTTTCCACGTTGTTGAGTAACAGAGGCCCAATTGCTGCGAACGGCGGCGAATCGATAATTGATGGTCAACTGACCATAACACTGGCCGATACAGCTGCGATATTTTCTTCAGTTCGCACTCTACGTAAGCGTGTTGGTGGTTTATTGTCCAACAATGTAAATTTGGTGCGAAATTTAGTCACAATAGCCCGAATAGCCGCTGCAGTGGGTCGATTAAACTGATCATAAAATGGAAGAAGCGCGCGATGAACTTTCCTAACAGAGCACACATTTTGATAATAAAATTCAATGATTTGCAAGCGTTGTTCGTTTGTAAGACGATTCATGGTTAAATTATAGACCAAACTGAAGATGTTTGACAGTGAAACAAAACACGAAACGTGCGTGAGCTTTTTAAACCAGTGTTGCCAAAAAGATAATGGCTAAAAAATCACCCGTTATATATTTTTTAATGTGTAGCTTGTTTTGACGCTCACTGTATATGGATGGTAACCTTTCTTTTTCACTTCTTTCTCTAAGAAATATTCATTCTTTATGTTGTCCAATGGTTGCACATCTCTGTGTTATTGCTCTGTTATAAATTGTTTTTTTTTTCAAAAAGAATTTCAATTACAAATAATTTTTTGTAGTGGAATAATTACGGTAAAAGTAATTACATTTCATTCCATTCATGCAACAGGTGATAACATGAACATTTTTTTGCTTAAAAAATAGCGATTGATACACACATTGGGTATGGTGGAGTGTTTAAGTGTAAGTGGTGCGTTTGGTGTGTGGCATGTACGAAACACAACCCCCTGTCACATTAACCAATAAAATGCACAGTAATTTGTTACCCGAATCCGTATGTTGTACGTGGCCACCTTTTTTTGTTTTGTTTTGTTTCTTAATGGCACTGACACACCATGTAGTGTGTAAGCTGTGAAGCATGATCATTATCTTCATAATGAATGTGCCACATAGTACATGTTATTGTATGTGGTATATACAGTACATACGTACGTACGTATGTTATTTGTTGCACTCAAGTGCGTTATTGCCGGTTTATTAATGGTTCGCATTGTTTGATGGTCAATAATCATGCAAATGACAAATTATTATAAATACAAATGCATATACATACGCACACATACACTCAGGCACTTTGATGCTAATCAGCTGCACATACTTGCCACGCTTGCCTTACAATCACAATGCTTAAATGGCCGTGGCTATAGGAGGGTGCAGGAATACCATTGAGTGAAGTGTATGTCATTGGAAACAAGTTCCCAACATGTTGTAATCGCCGCATAATGTTCATGCCACATATTGTGGCTAAATTTATGCAGAAGAGAGTAACAACAACAAACAACTACTGACCCATTTGGAAATATAGCAGCGGTAATTGTTTATGACTGCAACTTGCCACATATTGTTTAATGATCATTCTCTGAACAAACACATATGCACACACACACATGCAAACGTAATAAAAAAAATAGAATTTCTCAGTCTCCAAGAGACAATCTTCTTAACGCTAACAACAACGGTTTGGCAGAGTAAATCATTTGACCAACAAAACTCCTGGCATGATTAGACCCCAGTGCACTGTGTTGCCATAGTGTAGCCGCCGATAGAATCTTTATTTGTTGTCTTACAATTGTTGCGCTGTCGCTATTGAAATCGCTCGTTTAGATCTGTTTGATCATCAACATGATCATTATGCGATACAAACAAACATTTGCTTTTTTATCTTGATTTTATGTTACAATAACAACAAAGACATTTAAAACAACTAAAATAACATTTAAAATGAAACCAAAAAAATAAATCATTTTACAATTTCGTTTATTGTTCCTATTATTGTTATTGTTTTAATGGCAGACTGTGTTCAGTGGTGATAACGAACATCATGTTTTTCTCCAAACAATGTATGGCAACATTGGTTACTGGATTTAAAAAAAAGTGATTTTTCTTTTTTAAAAAATAGGCTTGACATGATTTTTTGCTTGTCCTAAGCATTTAATTGCAAGGTTTCGCATGCATTATATGGTCCTTCAATCTCTAAAGGAAGTTTTTATTCCTTTAAAATCTTGGGATATCAAAATAGGAAGTAATTACTGAGAATTTTAGTTTGTTTAATATCTACTCGCCGTAGTCTAGTAGGTAGTGTGTTGGCTTATTAGACGTAAAACTAGGGTTCGAGCCCCAGGCCAGACATAAAAAAAAGCCAAGGTAGTATTTCTTCGGCGACTTTCTCTCAGCAGATTTCTGGCAAAAACTCTGAGAGTAAATAAAAACTGCCATGAAAAGTTTCTCAAAAATCTGTCGTTCGGAGTCGACTTTAAACTATACGTCCCGCCACTCATGTATAAAATTAACACACACAACATAAGTGAAGTGAGAAACTAGGTGCATGATCCTGACTGAAGAGTTGTAATGACCAATTATGTATGTAATACCTACTTAATTAGCCACTAACAGCTTGTTTATCGGATTTCGTTCTGCTTTAATATGTATATGCTTCCAAGCGCCTCGTCTTCTTGCACTTTTTCAACATTTTGTCCCACCAATCGATTGTAGGGCTTTCCGAATTTGGTCCTTCCCGCGCAGACAAGGTCTTTCTCTACAAAAGACTTTCGCATCAAATTCCAGCATCAAATACCCGTCTCTTCAGAACATCCTCTTCCAATCCGAACGACATCGCCGAGTCAGCATAGCAGCTGGATGTTAATTCTCTTCACAAAGTCCATATCATTAAGGAGCTCATACAGCTCATTTTCGGATGGAATGCAGAAATCATTGTAAACTCGAATACGACAGAATCTTCCGTAGGACTTTTTTCTCGAATACTCTTAAGGCTGCTACATCGGTGCTTATAGTACCCAAGGTCGTTATCGTTCTCTACAAAAGACATCCGGATTAAATCCTTGCATCAAGTACCCGTCTCGCCAGAACATCCTCTTTCAATCCAAACGACATCGTCGAGCCTGCGCAGCCGTCGCCATTTTATCGCACCAATCGAATTTCCGAATTTGGTCTTTCCCATGCAGACAAGGTCGTTCTCTACAAAAGACTTCTGCATCTAATCCTCGCATCAAATACCCGTCTCGCCAGAACATCCTTTTCCATCCCACCGACATCATCGAGAAAGCGCTGCCTTCGCCATTTTGTCGCACCAGTCGATAGTAGGGCTTTCTGAATTTGGTTTTTCACACGCAAACAGGATTGTTCTCTACAAAAGATCGTTCCGCATAAAATTCTAGCATCAAATACCCGTCTCTGCAGAATATCCTCTTCCATCCGAACGACATCGTAGAGCCAGCATCAAATCCTCGCATCAAATACCTGTCTCGCCAGAACATCCTTTTCCAAACCGAACGACATGGCCAAGCCAGCATAGCAGCTGGATATTAATTACCTGCACAACGTATATGTCGTTGAGAAGTTCATGCAGCTCATTATCGGATGGAATGCCAACTCGCACTGAATCGAACTTCTTACGTAGAACTTTTCTCTCGAATACTCTTAAAGCTGCTACATCGGTGTTCTATAAGCACCATGCTTCTGTGCCATAAAGAAGCTCGGGTAGGATAAGCGAGCTTAAGTTTATAAAATTTGTCGTTCTAGAGACGTTTCTGCTGATCAATTGCCTATTACCAGAATGGCAAGAGTGATCCTACGCTTGATTTCCAGATTTGCATCAATTTTGCTGGTAACGACGGAGTTAAGATAAATAAATTTACTGACCACATCGAAATCATAGTTATCGGCCGTGATCTGGTATTCGATACGCAGCATGTCGCTACTTCGCGACAACATAAACTTTGTTTTACCCTCATTTGCTGCCAGGCCCATTTGGATTCCCGTTTAATAGCGTTGAAGACCTTAGGAACATCTCGCTTGGTATGCCCTATGATAACAATGTCATCGAAAGTAATGTTATCGGCTGTGATCGAGAATTCAAGACGCAGCGCATGTCCCAACGTATGCGTACTTCGTTTTGCCTTCATTTACTGCGATTGCCTGCCTTGATTTATTCCCTTTCAATAGCACTAAAGGCAGCAGTAACATCTCGCTTGGTATGCCCCATGTGTGATGTCAATGTCGTCGAAAGTGTAGTTATCGGCCGTGTTCTGGAATTCAGTATGACACACATGTCCCTACTTGACGACACCATATGTGTACTTAGTTTTGCCCTCATTTACTGCCAGCCCAATTATGACTGATTCCCGTTTAATAGCGCTAAAAGCAGCGGTACCATCTCGATTGGTAGGCCCCATGATGTCAATGTCGTCGAAAGTATAGATATCGGCTGTGAGCTGGAATTCAATATTCCGCACATGTACATATATATGTATATGTGTACTTCGTTTTGCCCTCATTTACTGCCTGACCTATCTTGAGTGACTCCTGTTCAATAGCACTAAAGGCAGCAGGCAACATCTCGCTTGGTAGGCCCTATGATGTCAACGTCGTCAGCGTATGCAAGAAACAGGACCCTTTTGCGGAAAATAATGACACTGCGATGCACTGTCGCTTTTCGCAAAACACACTGCATGACGAAGTTGAAGAGGTCGCATGATAAGGGATCAATCGGCTTGTCTGAAATCTCACACGGATAGGAATTCGATAATGACGTATGTGACAGTTGCTCCTACGAAGGAGAAACTGTGTGGCTTCCTCCAACTGGATGAAGAGACCTCAAAGAAGGCAAAGGGAATTGTTTTTATAATCATTTTTTAAAGGATTTTAATTATTTTGTGAATATGATCTCAGATGGCGTCTTTATTTATCTTAGAGGGTTTAGTCAATCACAAAAATTTTGGTTTTATGAAGACTTGTTACCAGGGTTAACACTAAGCATCAAACTTGATTTGTATTTCAAATTGGGAAAATATCTTTGGGGATGACTGTAGAGGCACTTTTAAAGACATGAAGTGAACACCTTGAATGTAAATTACAAGCCAAAACTTCTTTTCTTCCTCTTCATGCGATTGAAATTCATTTTTCCATCTTTTAATCGTAAACAAGATATCAACTGTTTTTGTGTTAATTACTTATTAAATAAACGCTGAATATTTTTTGTGTTTTCCTCCTCTCTCTCTCTCTCACTCTTTAAGAAATTTATTAGAAACTGTATCACGCAGCTCAAACACATGTTGGACGGATATTAAAAACAGCAGGTTACTTTGGCGTAAATTTAATTTATTTTGAGAAGAAGCCACAGAAAAAACCAATGAATGCGAAATTTTTATGAAACCTGTTGCACAGCTTGTAGAAAGTTTTTTCTTTAAGAAAAAACTTGTAATTTCTTTCAATTACGAAAAATCTATTAAAAAACGTTTAAAATTTTATTTATTGAGCAGCCGCCAATGTTTTTTCTTAATAAACATCCTCAATATTTAAATAAAAAATTAATATATCCTGTGATGTCATTTGTATCTCGCAATTAGAAGTTGAAGTGTTATGCTGCTTGTAAGAGTTATGTGAGAGAATTAATTTTCATATTTTTTTTTATAAGATTTCAATGAGACAGACATATACTCATATTTATGCGATTAAAGAAAATTAATTGCGTCATTTCGATTTAATATTTCAAGATAATTTTATAACTTTATCTTGTGACTTCAAGCTTCCTGTTTGCTTCATAATCACAGAAATGAATTTAGCAACATATTTGGTCACATATGGAAGTTTGAGGTGGCCATACTCTAGTAGGCAGTGTCATGGCTTCTAAGAAGTGAGGCCACGGTTAAAACCCCTGTTCAGACATCTCCAACAAAACGAAATATGAAAAAATATTTCTACGGCGACTTCCTCTCAGCAGATTTCTGGCAAAAAGTCTGTGACTAAAATAAAATTGTCATGAAAATTTTCTCAAAAATCTGTCGTTCGGAGTCGACTTTAAACTGTAAGTTCCGCCACTCTTGGATAAAATTAACAAACACAACATAAGTGGTGTTGGAAACTAGGCCTGACCAAAGGGTTGTAATGATCAATTATATATGTACAGTAGTGGCCTTATAATTAGAAACGACTTAGGAACATGTATGTTTGTTAATTTGTTTTACAGTTTTCACTGTGTACCTGGAATCAAAGGCTTTGTTTGGAGGACGTCTTATATACGTTTTTCCATCAGATTGGGACAAATTAAACTTAGATTCGTCACTCCAGAGAACTCTGTTCCAGAAACATCGTTTCTATTTATAAGGCCACTGTATGTATGTATGTATGTAAGAATTTAACAAAAATCTCTTTGAAAATTAAAAACAATTGAACTGAGTGAACTCATAGGAACTTTTAAACATATTTACTTGGGCTTTTTTTATGAGAGAAGAAAGATTAAACGTAAATCGTATTTGACTTTTGGTAGGCAATATTTTGAACTTGAATAACAATTAAAATTAAAACTAATTAGCAATTATTTTAATTCTAATAATAAAACATTATTTTGCAATTTTTTATTAATTCTTTTTCATTTTTTCTTTCGTTACAGGTACGTGAAATATTAAATAATAATGTCTACTAAAAGGTATTTTAAAACGTTGTGTAGTTAGTATTTTATTTATTTATTTATTACAATACAATTGCAAATTATATTTTAATTATACATATACGAGCTGAGTAACTTGACCATATGCTCGGTGGCAATCGGTCCCACGACCCTCACGCTAATAGTCTAGCACACTACCCACTAGACTCCCCGTTAGTATTTTAAAAATCATAAAATCTGAATTATTGATATGTTTCAAAACAATATTTACTTTCCAGTCCGGTACGTACATTTGTATTTCGAACATAAACTATTGAAAAAGGGTTGTAATGACCAATTATTAGGTTATGTATGAACAAAAATTACTTTGGCAACTTCCTTTCAGAAAACTGCTGGCGAAAACTATTCGTCTTAGGAACATTGTTACAAAATTTCAGCGAAATCGGTCAAGTAGTTTTTTGCTAAATCGTGGTCGCCACGTTTTCGTGGAAAACACGTTTAAGTTGAGCTCTCCTGAGCGCTTTGTACTAAAGGGTCCACCAAATAACTTTTTTTTTTTTTTAAAAACTACTGAATATTTTCTCAAATTTCTTTTTTTATTTGAAAGTACAATCCTTTCGGTTAATAATGGAAAATAATTTCATTCAAATGGCTGCTTCGGCTGACCATGCAGTAGCCTACACCAGAAGATGCCGATTTTGGCAAAAAAAAATCATCTTTTCAGATGAAGTTCATTTTGATCTTGGCGGGTATGTAAAGAAGCAAAATTGTCGCATTTGGGGCACAGAAAACCCGCACGCATACATTGAAAAGCCGACGCACCCAGAGCGAATCACTGTTTGGTGCGGATTTTGGTCCAGAGGCATAATTGGGCCATTTTTCTTCGAAAATGATCAAGGAGTGGCCGTTACAGTCAAATGCGATCGTTATCGGGCCATGTTGAACGAATTTTTGTTCACAAATATTGAAGAGGAGGATATTGGCAACATTTGGTTTCAACAGGACGGCGCTACGTGCCACACAGCCGAAGCTACACTCGATGTTTTGCGCCCTGTTTTTGAAGATCGCATTATCAGCCGCAGAGCTGATATCGTTTGGCCACCTCGGAGCTGCGATTTGACGTCGTTGGACTATTATTTGTGGGGTGCCGTCAATGATAAGTGTTACGCCGACAAGCCAGAGACAATTGACGCTTTAAAGGACAATATTCGTGAAGCCATTGGTGAAATACAGCTGCACACAATCGATAATGTGCTTAAAAATTGGACCGATCGTGTAGGCTACTGCATGACCAGCCGAGGCAGCCATTTGAATGAAATTATTTTCCATTTCCACCATTTTCCATTTTCCTTTTAAATAAAAAAAAGAAATTTGAGAAAATATTCAGCAGTTTTTTTTAAAGCATTTTCAAAAAAAAGTTATTTGGCGGACCCTTTATAAGTATAAAAGGGCCGTTTAATTGCGGACCAAATAGGACTGAATCTGTCATGGGATTCGCCTTTATATTATATGTATCCAATAGGAGAGAGATTCGAAAACTAATTGTATAAAAAAATAGTGTCACATTATGTTATAAAACCTTCGATCATTTTCATTTCATTTGATACAATTGTTCATTGACCCTTGACCTTTCATTACTAAGTTTACCCTTTCAAAAGAGTTTTCTTTTATTTGTTTTTTGCTTTTCAATTGCATACTTTCTTTTCATTTCTTTGAATAATTTTCACATAATTTGACATCAATTCACCTCGATTAAGCGCTAACAGCAGCGCGCAACACACAACAACAACAACAAAGTACAATAACAACAACAACAACAAAAAACTGATTGATATAAAATCGAAATAAAAAGTGGCTGAAAAAAGTGATGAATTACCTGAATTGCAAAGAAGAGTGAAGGAGCAGTAGATGATGATGATGGCTGGCAAAGAAATAAAAATTGCAATTTTAATACCAAGAAAAAAATTTTTCAATTGGAAATTGATGTCATTGTGGTTGATTTTCTACAACAAAGCACAAAAGAAAGAAAAGAATTGCAGAAGAAAAAAATATTCAAGGCCCTTGTAAATGCATATTTCGCTTAGACCTCCCAGATCTTACTCTTTAATCACTACCCGGCGACTGCATTAACTCATTATGAATTTTCTCCATTTTATAGACAAAATTGAAGTGTTTTGTTGCTCTTTTCATCGTGGCATTTTAATTTGAAATCAACACCTCATAAATCACAAAAAAAAAACAGAAATAAAAGTCGTTGTTACTTGATTTAATGGAAGATTGATGCAACAAAATGTTGCATATAAAAGTGAATATTAAGAGATGCAACATCGCTTAACTAAAACAGGCAGCAATTTTGAGTGAAAAAAGGAGGAAAATTTTATTTGAAACAAAATGGTAGTAATGGCATTACTTTTCAAAATGGCGACCGATTTAACAGCTGTCAAGTGATTTATTCTCAGTTTGGTTTGGCAATTCATCATGAGTAGACTCACGCCTGAACAACGCTTGCAAATAGTGCAATTTTATTTCGAAAATAATGGTTCTGTGCGGAAAACGTATCGCGCACTACATCCATTTTATCGTTGACAAAATCGTCCATCAGAGCAGTTAATTCGATTAACCATGGAACGTTTTCGCACCACGTTTACTCTTATTGATAACTTGCATCCCCAGAGACGCTGTACGGTGCGTACAGAAGAAGCTATTGCTGCTGTAGAGCGTAGCATTGAGGAAGACCCGAATGAGTCCATCCGCCATCGAGGACAGGAATTGGATCTGTGTCCATCCACTTTATGGAAGATTTTGCGGAAGGATCTTGGTTTGCGTGCTTACAAAATCCAACTCGTGCAAGATTTGAAGCCAAACGATCATCAAGTAAGGCGTAGATTCGTCGAATGGGCCCAAAACGAGATTACCGTTGTTCCCGATTTTCATAAGCGAATTTTGTTTAGCGATGAAGCGCACGCACTTCTGGTTGAATGGCTACGTCAACAAACAAAACTGCCGCATTTGGAGTGAAGATAATCCTCAAGTGTATTTGGAAACACCGTTACATCCAGAAAAACTGACTGTTTGGTGCGCTTTATGGGCTGGTGGAATCATTGGTCCGTACTTTTTCAAAAACGATGGTGGCCAGAACGTTACAGTCAATGGTGATCGGTATAGAGACATGATTACTAACTTTTTCATTCCTGAATTGAATAACCAATGATGTCCAGGAGATGTGGTAAACAACAAGACGGCGCAACATGTCACACAGCTCGTGCCACAATAGATTTATTGACAGACACGTTTGGTGACCGCCTAATTTCACGTTTTCGACCTGTGAATTGGCCTCCAAGATCTTGTGATTTAACACCGCCAGACTACTTTCTGTGGGGCTATGTAAAGTCATTGGTCTATGCGGTAAAGCCACAAACGCTTGACCATTTGGAAGACAACATTCGCCGTATTATTGCCGATATACGGCCACAAATGTTGGAAAAAGTCATCGAAAATTGGACGTCCAGATTGGACTACATCCGCGCCAGCCGTGGCAGTCATATGCCAGAAATCATATTTAAAATGTAATGCCACAAGATTATCTTTCGGATAAATAAAATTCATGAAAGACAGTTTTCAATCTCACGTGTTGCCTTTTTGCCTCAAACCTTTTTTGCGTCTTTATCAGCTTCACCCGGCCTTCCCGAACATGGTGCATCTTCGACACCAAAATTGCCGTATCGAAATTTAGCGAACCAGTTCTGGCACTGGCATACTGTCAACACACCTTCTCCGTACACATCGGCTAATTTCTTTCTGGCTTAAACAGCATTTTTACCCATTCTGTAGTAAAACAGTAAGATATGTCGAAAATGCTGCCTATAGCTCTCTATATTTAAAAGGGCACCAACCAAAACACTACTGCGTAGAATTAATTGGAATCTTTCACACACAAGTATTGCTACATGAGCTCTCAAAGCATATAAAAATTATACGGCTTAAGTGTGATGTTGGTTGAAAAAAAAGTACAATTAAATCCTCTGTCGGGAAAAAACGAAATTACTTTCTGAACAACCCAATATTATTCACGATTTCGATTTTTAACCGTTTAAAGGCAAAAAAAAAAATATTGATTGATTTAGTAGTCGTAGTCTAATAGCTAGTGGTGTGTTAGCTTATTAGACTTGAGACTGCGGTTCAAATCGCAGCCAAGTCATCACAAACAAAACGAAACACGAACAAATATTTCTTCGGCGACTTCCTCTCAGCAGATTTCTGGCAAAAACTCTGAGACTAAAAGGAAATTGCAATGAAAAGTTTCTCAAAAATTTGTCGTTCAAACTCGACTTTCAACTGTAGGTCCCACTACTCATGAATAAAATTAACAGACACAACATGAGTGTCGTGAGAAACTAGTTTGTAATCCTGACTGGAGCGTTGTAATGATCAATTATGCATGTATGAATGTATTGTTTGAGCATAATAAGAGGCAGAGTTTCATCTTACAAGTTTACAGATGGGAACGGGCCTTATCCTGGTCCACCATTATTCTCTGTGCCCAGTTTCTTATTTGTTCACCACATACGGCTACTCATGTTGTATTGTGGAGACTTTCGCCAAGGCAATGCTTTCATCTGGATCTTGCGTACCCGCTTCATTTGTTGCTTGTATGGTATTCTCTGATAAAGTCGCCGTAGTCTAGTAGGTAGTGTGATGGCTTATTAGACGTAAGGCCAAGGTTCAAACCCCAAGTCAGACATTAAAACGCAAATATGAAAAAAAAAATATTTCTGCGGCGACTTCCTCTCATCAGATTTCTGACAAAAACTCTGAGACTAAAATAAAATTGCCATGAAAAGTTTCTCAAAAGTCGGGCTCGACTTTAAGCTGTTGAGGGGACTTCAGGCATAAAATCAACACACACAACATAACTGGTGTTGGAAACTAGGTTGTAATCCTGACTGAAGGGTTGTAATGAGCAATTATGCACGTATGTTTGTATTGATTCAGCATGATAAGAGACAGAGAATTTCATCTTATAAGATTACAGATGGGAATGAGCTCTGTTCTGTTCCATTATTCTGCCCCATTCTTCTGAGTGTTCGGTTTTTTCTCCGTTGCCCGCGTACGGCTGCTCATATTATAATTCAGAGATTTTCTGCAACCCAAAGCGTTCATCTGCTTCTTGGGCATCCACTTTGAGCTGCTTAATTTGTTGCTGGTATTCTCTGATAGCCTTGGTTTGTTAGAATTGATCAAAGCTCTGCTCAGTCTACTTATTTCAAGTCACATAACGAGAACAATGTGTATTCTGTTAGCCTTGTTAGCGCCAAATGTGGTGCTGCTAAAATTTATGGATCGTGTCTTGGATTTTAAAACGCGAATTTATCTTCACATTCATACGAGAACACGCTATTGATTGCATTTGTTACGTTTCAACTTTTTTTTGTTAGTAGATGATCTGTGATATCCTTGCTGCACGGGTGATATAAATTATTCATGTTCCACTGTATTTTAATAATTTTGTTTTTCATCAGTTTTAATTTTTTTTTTTAAATTCGAAAAAAAAATCTTCATTAACCAGTGATTTCGCAAACGGAAGGAACGAATCATGCGAAATGCGAAATTAATCGAACGTGAAATTGATCTCTTTTTACGATTCTTCTTCTTTTTTTTGTGACTGCATTTCTCTTTTCTGTAACTATGATTCGAAAAACGACTCAACGTCTCAAGTTGAGGTGATGCTAAGGGTAGTGTAGTGAGATGTGAACATGATGTGAAGTGTAGTATAATGGGTGTCAGAGATGATGGTGATCATCATTATGATTTTGTGGCTTTCAGTTGCAAATAACGACGTGATAATGATGATCAAATGTCAGATACAATAATAATAAAAATAAAAAAAATAAAATAAAATATGAAAAGAAAAATACATTTCTTCTTGCCATTTCCTTCGATAAATTTCTATCAAATTAAAGTTAACATAGGATGGAGTGTCTAACCATACTAAACATGCTAGTACAACTTACAATTTTACAACCACAATGGCATACAACCGACATTCTTAAAGAATTCAAATTTAAATATGAAGACGATAACATTACCGGTTACCAGGCATGCCATAATAAAACCATTGACCCACTTAACCATGATTAACCAAAAAAAAAAAAATAAAAAAAATATACTCTTCAGAAACTAAACCTAAAAAAAAAATAATAAACAGACGTGCCAAATAGACAACAAAGTGTTGATAATGATCCTCAACAAACGAACGAATATGATCTCAGATGAGATGAAAATATTAAAAATAGAAAAATTCACACGTTCACTAATGAATGGAACACCCCATGTTTTTGATGTGATTGAGTATGAGTTTCTAATAGAAAAATTATGATGATGATGATGATGACTTCATTATAATGCCACCATCACCAAAACACCATTTTTTTTTCTCAACATTTTTTTCGTTATTGATTTTATATGCCATAAATGTGATGAGAAGATGCAAAAGAAATCTTGGAAAATATTCAATTTAAGATTCTATAAACTCTCGAGTTTAAGTTGTGAATGAAACTCATTTTTTTCTCTTGTATTTCATCGTCATTTGTTTCGCATGATTACGATTTGAATTGATTTTCAATATCAATTGTATACAATTATGATTCGCTGCATAGATTTTAATCATGGGAATAAAATTTATGATTTGTCACATTATCACCTAAAAAAAAGAGTTTTTTCTTCTGGAATTTGTATAAGCTCTACTCGCAGCTGGTGCATATCTCAAGTTCGATGTAAATGTTGTAACGTTCAAAATATTTCAATGAAAAATATTGTCAACGCAATGGGAAGAAGTTTTTGTATGGTAAATAGATTTTTAGGGTTCTTAACCCTAATAAGTTCCCTGGATCGGATAAGATGGACAGTTTTCAACAAAAGTCTGCCAATCTTATTTGCATTTCAGCTGAACTCTTCAGCATATCACGAAAAAATAAATTTTTATCAAATTCTATTTGACAATATAAACCAATCTAATTGGTTTCAGAGTGTCAGGTTAGGTGACGAACTCTCCCTGATGGACATGATCGCACGTAGGCCAGCATTTGAGCTCATTGTAGTACCACAATTAATATCTAAACCCGTAGTGCAAACATTCGCTAAAAGATACCATACCCTGACGGATATTGCTCTAGGACTTAATAGTTAAGAACCTTACAGAGCGGACTGCTATGTTCGTTGTATAAAACTTCACCATAAAGAATCGATTAACAATAACGAATTGATTGTAGAAGCATTTGAACATCATCTCTAGACACTGACAGCAGCGGGTAGCCTCAGAGTAAATACATACATACATACATAATTGGCCATTACAACCCTTCAGTCAGGATTACAATCTAGTTTCTCACATCACTTATGTTGTGTGTGTTAATTTTTATCCATAAGTGTTTTATCCTACAGTTTAAAGTCGACTCCGAACGACAGATTTTGAGAAACTTTTTATGACAATTTTTATTTACTCTCGGAGTTTTTGCCAGAAATCTGTTGAGAGGAAGTCGCCGAAGAAATACTTTTTGTATTTTATTTTGATGTCTGGCCTGGGGCTCGAACCCTGGCTTTACGTCTAATAAACCAACACACTACCTACTAGACTACTGCGATTTCGTCTGGATCTGATAGCCTCTCGATAATAATATGAACCAAGACTTTGTTCGCCTTACTTAAGATATTTCTAAAGAACTGTATGTGTTGCATATGAAATGTGTATTCTTGATACGAAATCCATTTCAATAAAAAAAAGTTCTCTCCGTTTGTAGTGAACTTAATTAAATTTCCTTTAGTGTACGAAACTTAAACAAAGAATTTTTACTTAAAATATGAATGACAACAATGACTTGTTATTTCATATGCTTTTCTGTCAAGTTTTGTTATATTTTTCGAATATTTTTTAAAAGTTCTTGTCTTTGGCAATTTTTATAGCATAAGACAACCAACTCTTCTGGTATTTTGTTTTTGTATTTGAGTTATTTTTAATGTCAATAGACTTTAAGAGCATGAACTTCTTCAGTTTACCACAGCAGTGATGGTAGCAGGGACAACCAGTTTAAGAAGAAGTCACCAAAGTTATGAAATGTTTATAATGAAATATTTTTTTTTCAGTTTTTTTATTTTAACTTCATTCCTAAGGTTGACAAACTTTAATGGACAAACAAAAAAGTGTTCTGTACATGTATTGCGAAAGAAGAATTTAAAAATTACATCAGAATCTTAATTAGTTACCCTATAATACTGTACAAGAGCTGTAGTAAGAAGAAATGTCCAATAGACGCCTTTGTTAATCTGTTAGATTTGGATGGGGGACGTTAGAATATACAGTTATGTGTTGAAGAAAACCTTAACCATCACTACTACATTGCTTAGGATAGACGATTTCTTGTAATCATAATGTAGAAATCTGCCGGGTCAGCCTAGTCAACCCTGCACTCTGTGGGCTGGTTTACAGTTCTTAGCATACATACATAACTTGCATACAGAATTAATGATTACAACCCTTCAGTCAGTATTACGACCTAGCTTCTCACACCACTTATGTTGTGTGTGTTAATTTTATATATGAGTGGCGGGACCTATATTTCAAAGTCGATTCCGAACGACAGATTTTTTGAGAAAACTTTTCATGGCAATTTTATTTTTACTCTTACAGTTTTTGCCAGAAATCTGTTAAGAGGAAGTCGCCGATTTTTTCATATTTCGTTTTGTTTAAGATGTCTGTATGTGCATATCTGAGTTCAAAAATAAAACATTTAAAAAAAATTTGTTAGAAATTATAAGGCAAAAATGGCGAAATTTTATACCATTTTCAGGAAAAAATTGTTTAAGGTTTAAACAATCTATCCTAGTGTTTATTGACACATAAGAGGAGCAATAATATTGCATTATCTTAATCTATGGGTGGTATAAATATTAAGGAGTCAGAAGCTCTTGACATTCTGAGCATGAAAATTCAGTGTAATGTTGGCTGCAACCGACACATTTTTCACTTCCTTCTTAAGATCTCATCATCTGACTTTACTATTTACACTATTTATTTATACTATTTATGAGGTCGGTCCCTCAACGTCTATTTTGAAGTTTCTCGATCGTGTACAGGAGAGGCCATAGTAGCTCGTTAATGACGGTAGTGTATCCAACTCCATTGAATCATTGGTGCATTGTTGCGATGTGGTTTGTGTTTCACTGTTCTAACACTACTACAAAAGGATCTTGCTCGAACGAAATAAGGGGACTTGTTCACGTAAATCATATATTCTTACGTAACGCTCGTCTTTCTCGGCCACGACATCCTGTCGATTGGCCAGTGGATCGTACGCTGTATTACAGAAAATGTAAGCTTTTTAGTCGGACTCTTCGTTTGTTGAACTCAATTCCTGCAGAAGTCTTTCCCGTTAGTTACGGTATAAAAATATACAAGCCTAGTGTCCATAAACACTGTTCTCTCTTTCCTTCTTCACATAAAATATTTTCATAGCTTCAAACACAATGCCATCCATCCCCTGAATGTTGGTCGTACGAAAAAAAAATAACCGCGCTTGCCTTTGTTCTTCCGATGGTAATATTAGATGCTATACTCGAATCTTTAAAATTTTCTGCAACGGCAAATGGCAAATTATGACCAATCATCACAGGTATTCGAAAGTAACTTAAAAATATGATACTTTACTCCTTGTTTTTACTAACATACAGTCACACAGATAATTATACGTACACCCCCCCCCCCCCCTAAAAATCATTTTTTTTAAAACTAAAAATCATTTTTTTAAAAAGTAATGAGCTTCTAATCTAAAATTTCTTTACATTAGCGTCTGTAACGACACATTTACTTAAATGAAGTAGAAAGATTCCCAAAATCTGTGAATTTGTGACTGCAGTTTGCTTAAAACCAATATGGCACCACAGAAAATTATACGTACGACGTATATTTCGTATAAAATTTCTCCAAGGGTAGCCCGGTATATAAAAGGTATTGTGGATAAAAATCCTAGGACTACAGCCATAGAAATACGAAATACCGCGGAAAGTGATCACAATGTTATTGTGCATTCCGAAAGAGTACGAAGTGTTTTGAGAAAGAACGGTTTCCGCAGCCGAGTGCCGAGAAAAAAAGCCACGAATTGGAATTTGCCCAATAATATATGGACCAGTGAACTGATTTTTGAGCGAATGTAATATTTAGTGATGAGAACAAATATAACTTGTTCGGCTGTGACGGAAAACAAAAAATTTGGCGCAAAAATCACTTGACTTGTCCATATATTATCATTTAAAAAAATATTTTTAGGGGGGATACGTATAATTATCTGTGTGACTGTAAATTTTCAATAGTAACAATTCCAAAGTAAATACAAAGCTTAAAGTGGCTTTTAATGTACTAAAGTTAGGGATATGACGTAAATTTTTAATTCCTAAAAATCGTCAAAATAAGGGCATAAATCGTCAAATCGTCAAACTGATATTTTTGGAGCTCAAGATTGTCAAATCTGGCAGCTATGTGAGTCACAGCAGACTTATGGCAAAAACTCAGAGCGTAACAATAAAATTGCCATGAAAAGTTTCTCAAAAATCTGTCGTTCGGAGTGGACTTTAAACTGTAAGGCCCGCCACTCATGTATGAAATTAACACACAACATAGGTGTGGTGAGAAACTAGGTCGTAATTCTGTCTAAAGTGCTGTAATGACCAATTATGTACATATGTATCAGACCCATTAAGATTAGGTTTTGTTGTCCTAGAAAGTCTAGTGTTGAACACATTAACTTGTTGATTTCTTTTCTTCTGTACCTATTGTATTACTATTGGCCTAGATACCCCAATAAAAAATGTTTGGCTTATAACACCTGCAAAAAAACCCATAAAAATTTACAAATTTCTTAAATTTAATCTTTCCAAAGTAATATCTTAGTATCAATTAAATCCATAAGAGGCGCCACCATAAAATTTTTAAGAAAATTAAAATTTTAAAATAAAAGGCATCAACAACAATATGTAGAGAATTAATCTGTAAAGACCTTAATTACTTACTTCCAAGCGGACTTGGTCTCCGCCTTTTTCCGTTGCTACAGAAATTTAATCATTAACACAGATATTTAGAAAAAAACCTTTTATTCCTGACAATGGGCAAATAAAACAAATAAAAAAGGGACACTAAAAAGCATGGAGGGAATAAAACCAACAGAACTTCAGTATGCCAGTATTCTAGTAGTAGCGATGTAGCATTGATACAAGAGCAGATAGACAGTCATTTGCTACAGCCAGTGACAGACACATTGTCGTTGTCACTGTCTTTTGGCTTTTCCCTGCAACTTGATTGATGCCTTCTTTAATAGTCCACATAGTTTTCCTTTTTCTTTATTGTATCTTTCTTTACCTATAAACGTTCACATTTAACGCTTAGAGTAAATGCTGAGGAACTTGATTGAAGTAAAAGAAACATGAAAAGTTCACTTGCCTTTAGCCAGGAATGATGTTGGCAGAAAGAACATGGTATGGCATGGCATGGCATTGGAGTAACAAACTCGCCATAAAGAACGAAAAAAAAAACTTTAATAATTGCAAAAAATGCAACGAAAAAGAAGATGAAAAATTGTTAAACAAAAGCTTATCATTTACATGCCTTAACTTTCTTTTATTATTTCATTCATTATAGTTCATGTAAATAACAGTAATGTAAAGGAATGAAATCACAGGAAGAGAAGGTTCACATAAATGAAAATTTTCCATGGAAGTATAAAAAACATTTCATTTTAAACAAAATAAATTAAAAATACACGTGCAATATTTAAAAAAAGTCGCTTAACAATGCATTCTTTTCCACTTCTGCCAATGTTTGTTTGTATGAGTGTCGCCATTTCATCATCACTGATGGCAATCGTGTCAGCCAGCCCTGGTCCCTTGTATTTCTAGCATTATTTTATTTTTTTTTTCGTTTTTCTTCTTTTTTTCTGCAATTTCATGTTGTTGTTTGCTTTTAGTCGGCAATTGGAAAATGCTTTTTTAATGCCGAGTTTCTGTTTTGATGCAAAAAAAAATGCGCATTCAAATGAAATTTCTGCCCGGCATGAAATTATGAATATGAATGTGCACAGGCATGTTACTTAAAAATACGCTACACTAAGCAATAGGTGGCTTAGCTTAAGTTTTGCCAGCAATTACTTAATTAGTGATTACAACACTTTAGTCAGGATCAAAACCTATTTTCTGACACAACCCGTGCTATGTATGTTAATCAGGATTACAATCTAGTTTCTCACACCACCAGCGCTATGTGCGTTAGTGTTATCCATTGGTAGCGGGATCTACAGTTTAAACGACAGATTTTTTTAAGAAACTTTTCACGGCAATTTTATTTTCTCTCAGAGTTTTTGCCAGAAGACTGCTGAGAGGAAGTCACGCAAAGAAATATTTTCTTTTTCGTATTTCGTTACGTTCGAGATGTCTGAGTCAGGGGTTAAACCACGGGCTCTCGTCTAATAAGCCAACATACTAGCTACTAGACTATGGCGACTCCAAAACGATTTTTTTAAAAATACTCTACACTTAAGCAATAGGAAGCTTATCTTAAGTGTTGCCAGCAATTACTTACTGAATAGGTCATTACAACCCTTTAGTCAGGAACACAACCTAGCTTCTTACACTATCCTTTGCTATGTGTGTTAATTTTATGGATATGTAGCAGCACTTACAGTCTGAAGTTAACTTCGAACGGAAGTTTTTTGGGGAAACTTTTCATGGCAACTTTTTTTACTCACCAAACGAAATATTATTTCAGATATGGAAAGAGATGGTGGTGTGAAATTGTCCGCTAGTCATCGTCAGGTAATTGCATGGGTCTCAGCCACAAGTCCACTGGACTTAGAGTTGTGAGTTTGGCCGAGCATCCAAAGGGGGTGTGTGGTGTCGTGATGGATAGCCATCTAGGTTCACGAGAACAATACTCGCTCTGTAACAGTTTAGGATATTCGACTAACCGAATCTAAGCTGTGGTAGGATGGCTCTTGTTTCCCTAGGTAACTGTTTTTCATACATACATAATTGGCCATTACAACCCTTCAGTCAGGATTACAAACTAGCTTCTCACACCACTTATGTTGCGTGTGTTAATTTTATACATGAGTGGTGGGACCTACAGTTTAACGTCGACTCCGAACGACAGATTTTTCAGAAACTTTTTCATGGCAGGTTTATTTACTCTCAGAGTTTTAGCCAGAAATCTGCTGAGAGGAAATCGACGAAGAAATATTTTTCTTTCATATTTTGTTTTGATGTCTGACCTGGGATACGTATCCGGGCTTTGCTTCTAATAAGCCAACACACTACCTACTACACTACGGCGACTTCAGGTAACTGTCTTTCGCTATTCAATATTGGGGGTGGATGGTCATTTAGTACCCTATTGTGGCTGAGTCTGTTCATGGTCGTCATTATCATTTTGTTGAGGTGTGAGCTAGGTTTTCAATCTCGGCCTAGCGTTATGCTACGTACTACTATACTATGATGACTTCAAGCTAGCATTTAGAATAAATAATAAATTCGTCTTTTTCAATTACAAAAGTTTTAAAAGTAGTCGCCGTAGTCTAGTAGGTAGTGTGATGGCTTATTAGATGTGAGGCCACGGTACAAATCCCACGTCACATATCTCCAACATGACGAAATATGAAGAAATATTTCTTCGGCGACTTTTTCTCAGCAGATTTTTGGCAATAACTCGGAGAGAGTAAATAAAATCGCCATGAAAAATTTCTCAAAAAAATCTGTCGTTCGAAGTCGACTTTAAACTGTAGGTCCCGCCATTCATGTATGAAATTAACACACACAACATAAGTAGTGTGAGAAACTAGATTGTAATTCTGACTAAAGGGTTGTAATGGCCAATTGTATATGAATGTATGAAGTTCTCCTTCTCATGGAGGCCTATTTACTGAATTATATGCTGCTGATAAATTGTCATTCAATGGAAATGCTTCCAAGAAAGCATCGAAAGCCATTGGTTTTAAACTTTCCGTGGACAATGCTTGCAACATGTAGCGTGACATATGGTGTGATTACACCGCGTAAGATAAAATTTTATTTGTTGCTTAATGAAGTTGTTGATTCGTTTAGTTTCGGTTGGTTTCATTGTCATCATCTTAATTGTTCTTTAATTTTACATTTAATTGCAAATGTTCAGCATTTTTTTGTTTTGTTTGCTGCGCTCCTCTTTGTGATTTCTAAAATGCATCATCATCATTATCATTGTCAGCATTACATAAGGCACATTGACCATAAATTTTGCAAAGCTATTCTTAATGGAAGGGTATTTATTTATTTTAGTGGTGAGATTTAGTTTTTTTTTTTAGAAAATAAAATTTTTCTTAAAAAGTCTTCTGTGTATAACACTTTTAAATCAAAAAAAAATAAAATAAAATATAATTTTTTTTCCAAAAATTTTTATACCTTTGGACCCATAAAAAAAAGAAAAATAATCGAAAAATAAAAATTTTCTTTATTAATAAAAAGCGCACAATAAAAACTCAAGAGTAAGTAATAAAAATAATAATTTTTTTTACAACAAAACAATGAAAACAAAATGAAACAGTCCCAAGACATTTTTCATTTCACTCTTGTTCTCTCTGTCTCGCACTCCTGTGCTTGTTTCTAACATCACCCATAAACTCCTCCGGGCCCATATTTATGCTCTCAACTTGAAAGCCACTCTAAAATCTCTACTAAAATCAAATTTTATGTTCATAAAATGAAATTAACGTTTAGGAAAAAACAAAGAGACAAAGAAAAGAAAACAAATATTTTCTTTTAAGAACCACAACGACAAAATATGTATGTATTCCGAAAAGAAAACAAAGAATCTTGATAAATATTTTAATTTATGAATGCATATGCAAAACAAAAAAAGAAAAAAAATTCTGAAGGAAAATGCTTTTAAAGTTCAAATAAAACACAAGCCAAAGAGTAGCCTTCGAGAGTGTGGCATGTTTGTTAAAAGAAAAAAAGGAAAAACGATTCTAATTCTGGTGCAACAATTCTACATGTGAGTCGAGAAAAAAAATGTGAAGGATGAGCCGTTATGTAAAGATAGACCCTAGGCGATAAGCGAGAACGATAAAGTAATTGTCTGACAAGCCACAGGAAAATTTCTTAAAAGCTTACGTTTAAAAAAACATAAAAAATCTGTTTTTTTAATCAAAGCCGAGAAATCGATGTAAATTTATATCATTCTAATGATCGTTTGTTTGTCTTTGAAGTTATCAGGAGGAAACAATGTCTTCCCATTGTCAATCCCATCCCCTTAGTCATGATTACGACCTAGTTTCTTACATCAACCACGTTGTGTGTATAAATTGTATAAGCGGCGGAATCTACAGTTTAAAGTCGACTCCGAACGACAATTTTTTTTTTTTTTTTTAATAACTCAGAGCTTTTGCTGAGAGGAAGTCGCCGAAGTCGCTACCCATGTTGTGTGTTAATTGTATCCATGAGTGGCAGGTCCTAAAATTTCAAGCCTACTCCGAACGACAGATTTTTGCAAAACCTTTTCATGGGAATTTTATTTCCCCTTAGAGTTTTTGCTAGAAGACTGCTAAGAGAAGAAGTCGGTGGAAAAAAATGTTTTGTTTCTGAGCCAGGGGTTGAACCTACTGGACTAGGACAGTATTAACATACATACATACATGCATATATGATTGGTCATTACAAACCTTTCAGTCACGATTACTGCATAGTTTCGTTCACCACCCATGTTGTATGTGTTAATTTTATCACAGGACCTATACTTTAGAGTCAAGTCCGAATGACAAACTTTTGAGTAGCTTTTAATGGCAATTTTATTAGCTCTCTGAGTTTTTATCAGACATCTGCTGGGAGGAAGTCCCTGAAGAAATATTTTTTCATATTTCGTTTTGTTGGAGATGTCAGACCTGGGGTTTGAACCGTGGCCTTCCGTCTAATAAGCTAACACACTACCTACTAGACTACAGCGACTTCTTTTCCTAAGTTTAATTATTAATCGATTTTAAATTCAGATTTTGTGTAGATACTTGTGTTTATAATAAAGCGTTTATAAATTTAAAGTTTATTGGAGTCAAGTTTCCTTCTCATCCTGAGAAATAATGAAATAATAGATCTAAACAGTATACTTTTTAAATCCATCAATAAAAAAATACAAGTATTTGAATTTATTTTGCCTTTTTTATTGTACTCAACCAACAATATCTCAAGAAATAATAGCACATTTCGAGTGTAATTAACATTCATTAAGGAATAGTTTGTATTCAACATACATACATACATACATGTGGCAGTTACAACTGCTACCAGCAAGCAACCAAACAGCCACAGCTCCACTCATTCGGTAAAATGTGAGAGACAACAGTGAAGTAAATCAAATGAAAGAACCGACTGCAAAAGAACAATGAATGTCTGACTGAGTGAGTGCATGCATGAGATTAAATCAAATTTAGTCAGATAAACTCTTACAAAAGCTTATACAACAAATATTGACTTAAATTGTGGGATACAGGGCAGAATGTAAATGGAACATGTTAAAATTTTGTAGAAAAACAAAAAAAAGTCTGGCCTTTGGACTTGAAAATAAAATCATCATTCGAACATGTTTTTTTAGGGGTAATTAAGAACAACATGAATTGCAAATATTTGAATACAACTTAAACACGTTTACTGAGAAGTACTACTCGAAAGTGCAAATAATTTAAAATCGAAAGAATTTTTGTTGGATTTTTTTCTTTTTTCCTCTTGAGTGATTAACTTTAAGGGGAATTTTTGAGAATTCCGTCATATAATTTCAACATTTTGACTGAATAGAGAGATCATCGTAAATAGGGTGATTAAAGCAAAAATCAAAGCTTAAAGTTGAAAATCGAATTTTCGCGATGACGTTAATAACGTTTAAGAACTTGAACTTGCTGAAACTCTGTGATCCACTGATCACTATTATCCCTTAAGAATTTTAAAAAAATATTGCTTAATCTGGTTGGGAACTAATGGGCTTAGTTTAGCAGGATAGACTTAGAAATCTTCAATTAAAAAAAATTAATTTCGTTCGACCCATTAACCATAAAAGGAGTGTTTTCTAGAAGAGGTTTTTAAGAGTTTTTAAAAGAGTTTTTTAAAAGAGTTTTAAAAAAAAAATTAAATGAGCTTCTGTGTTTTCTGTGTAATCCACTGATCACCAATATCCTGAACTTTCAAAAGAATTTTAGAAAAATATTGCTTAATCTAGTAGGGAACCAATGTTCTTAGTTTGTCGCGATCAACTTAGAAATCTTCAATGAAAAAAAATTTAATTTCGACCCATTAACCGGAAAAGGAGAGTTTTTAAAAGAGGTTTTTAAGAGTTTTTAAAAGAGTTTTTAAAAGAGTTTTTAAAAGAGTTTTTAAAAGAGTTTTAAAAGAGTTTTTTTTAAGAGTTTCTTAAAAGAGTTTTTAAAAAGAGCTTCTGGGTTTTAATTTAAAGAATACTGCACAGTGTAAACCTGCAATTTTCACTTCACTCTAGTTGTGGCGCATAATTCATAAGCTCTGTTGACTCAATCCCGCATGAGATCCAAATCCTCAAAGATAAATACGCACATTTTATGAAAATGTAGCAGACTGGGTCACTTTGATTTTGAAGGCTTTGAAGCTATAAAATATATGTAGAGAAAGAACAAAAGATTTCCTTTACTTTGTAAATAAATTCCAAGGACCACTGATCCTGCATACGGCAGAGTATGGTACATGGATGATGCCGTGATTTATGGTTGATTAAAAAGTAGTTCTGCAGCAAACTTAAGCCTAAATGTATGCTGACATCACTAAGGGTAACACAGCATCCGGGAAGCAGTTTTCGTTATATAAGAATGCAACGAATGGAAGAGAGAATATTGTCCATGGGTTACTCCACACTGTAGAGAAGGACCGGGAAAGTAAAAGCCTTAGCTTTCCCGGCAATAATGCTTAAACTTCTAAATAGGTTTACTCGATGAATAAACACGCATATTATTTGATGATCTAAAGTCGCCGTAGTTCTAGTGCGTAGTGGATTGGCTTATTAGACGCGAGGTCACGGTTCAAACCCCAGGCCAAACATCAAAACGAACATATGAAAAAATATTTAATCGGCGACTTCCAAGCCGCAGATTTATGGCAAAAACGCTGAGACTAAAATGAAAGTGATTGCCACAGCATTAGGCTTCTAATACCATCTCCAACGAAGAAACACTATAAAGTAAGGCTTATACAGTCCAGGAATACGGGATCAAAGACCTTCCGGGAATGTAAACTGGTGATTAATAAATACTTCAGGCATGGGTTCCTAGTCATTGTGGAGTGATTAGACATCAGAAATCGAATATCCTGGCTTAGGTCGCCGTAGTCTAAAAGGTAGTGGTTTGGCATATTGGACGTAAGACCACGGTTCAAACCCCAGGTCAGATATCTCCGAAATATGAAAAAATATTTCTTAGGCCCTTTCCTCTCAGTCGATTTCTGGCAAAAGCTCTGAGAATAAAATGAAATTACCACGAAAAAGTTTCTCAAAAATCTGTCATTCGAAGTCGACTTTAAACTGTAGGGCCTGCCACTCATGGATAAAATTAACACACACAACATAAGTGATGTGAGAAACTAGGTCGTAATCCTGACTGAAGGGCTGTAATGACCAATTATGTATGTAAAGTATGTGTTATTTGATGATCCATGGATACTCTTCAAAATTTCACTTGATGGTGGCCATTAGCCAAACTCAATTTCGTTTGTAGCACGAATCAATATAAATGAACAGCAGACGAGTTAGTTACGGCAAATGGAATACTTTTTCTATTTTTGGGAAAAAAGAAAATTTCAACACAAACGAAATTTAAATAACCAGGTCATGAAAAACACTTTCATTTTTTGTTCATCATTTTTTTTTGTTTTTTTTTTTTTTCAAACGAGAAACGAATTTCTAATAACAACGTTGCAGATGATAATAATACTGGCGATGAAGATGATAATGATAATGATGATCAAATTGGTTGTAAATGTTGTGTTGAAAATGGAAATAATTTGAATAATGAGCACATAACCAGAAAGAAAGAAAGAAAATTTTTTTGTATAAAAATTGAAATGAAGAACTGCAATAAAAACAAGAAATAAAAACCAAGCAAATGATAGGTCTCCACCTGAAAAATTCATCATTGTTTCACACAATTAAGGAAGACTTTTTAGGGGTTTTTTTTTTAATTTAATTCACTTAAGAAATTTTCTTTAAATTTGAAACATAATATTGACACTCATTTAGCATAACATTTTAAAAATACTGACACAGTATTTACATACATACCCCATCTAATGCTTTGCTCTGTTTTTATTTTCATAGTAAAAGTGTAGCTTGAAATTTCTTTTTTCTATCTGTGCTGTTAGTCTGGGCAAAAATGTATTGCGGTTTTTGACTATCGTCGTCGTCGTCGTTTTGAAGGTGTCAGTTTATGGGAAAACCATAAAATTTTTTATTGGGTCACACAATTCACACCTTTTGTTTTCCCCAGTCTACATTTTCCCAGTCTTGGGAATTGTAACTTCTAACCAGGCATTAAATGCCAGACTATTTGCCATTTGGATGTTGTCAAAAGAAAAAATGTTGCTTAAAAACATTTTATTCAAATACAATGCTCTACAGATAGTAAGTCAAGAGTTTATTTGCTTTTGCAATTACTACGTAAGGAAGTTCAAAATATTAAAAAAAATTTTTTTTTAAAATTCAGTCAAACAAGCCCTCTCATGACATTCTTAAGGAATAGGGTTCACATATTATTTACCTAATTACTCAATTAATTTGTCATTAAAACCCTTTAGTCAGGATTACGACCTAGCTTCTCACATCACACATGTTGTAAGTGTTAATTTTATCCACGAATCGTGGAACCTTCTGTTTACTTACAAATTTGAACGGCAATTTTGAGATATTTTTCAGTGCCATTTTACTTACATACATACTCGTACATACTGTTACGTTTTTAACTTTTTAAAAACGTTTAAATATGAGTTCGTTAATTGCAAACAAAGTAAAAACAAATATGTGTTTAATTTCAGTTAAACTCTTTATTCTTTACACTACTTTTGTGCCACTGTTTACAACTTAACGATACAACAACAATTTGCTTGTACACTATTCTATTTCACACTTCTGTCCGCGTTAACACTAACAACTGTTCGTTAGATCTTCTCTGCTTACAACCTTTTTGCAAGCAATACCACTTGTACGTTTAAACCGCAACGCGCCTTCACACAAGGCTGACTGAATTATAACTGACTGCTGCCTGCTTTGTCCAGCCCTTTTATAGTCCGACACAACCAGTCTAACGAACATTCTTGAAGTGGAAGGTTCGTGATCTCGCCTTCTCGAGAGCTCTATTGCTAATACATTGTTGTTTGTGTACTTTGCTTATGTTGTCTATCCCTTTTTGTTAAATGCATGTTGTTGTTGGTACCAGGCGCAACCAGGTTCGTTGTACATATGTGTGTGTGCAGCTTTTAGATAACCAACACGTTCATTGTATTCTTGGTGTTAGTGTGTATTTGTATCGTGTGGCTTTTCAACCCTTCAGTTAAGATTACAACCTAGCTTCTCACACCACCTATGTTGTATTTGTTAATTTTTTTATAGTGGCGGGCCCTTTAGTTTAAAGACGACTCCAAACGACAGATTTTTTCTGAGAAACTTCATTGCAATTTCATTTTACTCTCAGAGTTTATCCCAGAAATCTGCTGAGAGGAGGCAGTCGCCGAAGAAATATTTTTTCATATTTCGATTTGTTGGAGATATCTGACCTGGGGTTCGAACCGTGGCTTCATGTCTAATAAGCCAGCACACTACCTACTAGGCTACGACAGCCATTTTATTTAGTCTTAGAATTTTTGCCAGATGTCTGCTGAAAAGAAGTCGCCAAAAGAATTTTATTTTTCGTTAAGTTCGAGATATTTGAACCAAGAGTTGAACCACGGGCTCTCGTCTAGTAAGCCAACACCTACCTACTAGACTACAGCGACTTTATAAACCAATCACGCGGCTTATTTCTGACTGCCTTACTCAATTATGATAACAGAGAGTGCGACAATCAAAAATGTTCAATAATCCTCTTCAATCTGCTTGGGTATGCCATTTGCCTCGGTCAAGTTGGCCATAGCGCGGAAATTTTTTCTAGATGCCAACCTATCCTCCAGGGTCAATGAGGAGTCCTGCTGCACCGCTAGACTCACTTGGCCCCTGATGGATAGAAGGCGTACCAACCAGTCATTGTGTTATGGGAAGACACGCGGAAAAGATGCGGCTCCCATTTAACGACTTCTGCCGTGAGTGCAGATCCGCTGAGGAAGAGGAGACTGTTATTAACTTTCTTTGTCAGTGCCCATCTCTTGCGAGGTGCAGATATAGGCGATTTGGCTCTCCATTTCTTGTCAGCTTGACGGAGCTATCATCTATTGATGCCAAGGATATAGCTTCGTTTATCAAACTTTCTGGCTGGTTTTCCAGAGTAGGATAGTCGTGCTTTTGATGTGCAGGCTTTGCGCTGACCAACTTCTTCCTCTTCCCTGGTTTTGGTAGAACTTGGTGAGACAGTGTTAACCTGTGGCATTACAACGGGCCACTGTGCGTGCTCAAGTGAGCTTTTTGATATCAGAGCTACCACTCCGTCCTAACCTAACCTAAAACTTTTCAATTGACGTATTGCCTTAACGTTCTCGGTGTAATAAGGAAAAAATATGCTGACTTCGGTATCATATGGACAAAATATGCTGGCATATGTATGCTACACAATTGTTGTTCGTTGAATTGATAGCAAGTCGATGTAATAGGCCTCATCATATTGCCAGTTGTCGTTTTAAAAACTGCTCCTGATCTTTTAAAGCTCTCTTGTTCATTTTACGGAAATCCACAGTATTTTGTACAAAAAAACAAAATGTGTTGTTCAGTTAAGTTGATAAGCTGCTGAGATTAGTTTAAATCTTTCTGGTGTTAGTGTTAAATTTTACAACAAAATTATCCCCAAGATTTTTTTATTTTAACCACCACTGTAGTCTGCAACACACTCACCCACTGTTTTCTTTTCATGAAGAATTTTGTATACGTTGGGATTTTGCGTTTTGCTTCACTTTGTTTTTAGGTGATTTCCTTTACTGTGCATGTCACGATTTCCGCAATAAGCAAAAATAACAACAACAACAACAAAATAATTCTGCGAAAATTAGAACCACAAAGAAACAAAAGAGCCCAAATGTGTCAAAGTGTCACACGCACCAAAAACAAAAGTTTCATCAATTTTGACTCTTGTTTTTCTCTATGCTTTCTCGTTATTCGGTTGGCTTATTTAAGTTTTCACACTTTTTTGAAAACATGACAGACAGACAGACATGCTACTCACTGGTGACCTAATGAACTACAAATGACACAAGGAAACTTTGCAAAGACTTTAAGACAATTTGGTAGTAATTTTATGTTGGAGATTGAAAAGAGCTTTAAGGCTTAATGAGCATGAGGGTTCGTGAAGCAAAAGAAGAAAAATCTTCAGCTGCAGCTATCAGACTAATACGGAATTTTAAATAAAATCTTAAAGACGTTTTAAGCTCGTCAGAGATAAATACGTAGGTAGGTGGAAGTGACTGTCCCCTCAAGCTTCCGATGAAGCAACTCAGACTGTCAATATCAATTCATGACAGTTCATCTAGATCCTCCATATAGTACGCAACCAGGTTCCTCTTTCTCCTCCGACCAAGTGCCCGGCATGTAGACAGTAGGTGAAGAACAGTCTCCTCCTCCTCCTCATCTCCACAGTTTCTGCAGAAATCATTTGCAAGGTGGTCCAAGCCCAATACGCCTCGCATGCGTTCACATAATAAAGAGTGTTTTTTATAGAGGTATATAACTTTAAGTTGGCATTACTTTTCAAGATGGCGACCGATTTAACAGCTGTCAAGTGATTTATTCTCAGTTTGGTTTGGCAATTCATCATGAATAGACTCACGCCTGAACAACGCTTGCAAATAGTGCAATTTTATTTCGCAAATAATGGTTCCGTGCGGAAAACGTATCGCGCACTACGTCCATTTTATCGTCGACAAAATCGTCCATCAGAGCAGTTAATTCGATTAACCATGGAACGTTTTCGCACCACGTTTACTCTTATTGATAACTCGCATCCCTAGAGACGCTGTACAGTGCGTACAGAAGAAGCTATTGCTGCTGTAGAGCGTAGCATTGAGGAAGACCCGAATGAGTCCATCCGCCATCGAGCACAGGAATTGGATCTGTGTCCATCCACTTTATGGAAGATTTTGCGGAAGGATCTTGGTTTGCGTGTTTACAAAATCCAACTCGTGCAAGATTTGAAGCCAAACGACGATCATCAAGTAAGGCGTAGATTCGTCGAATGGGCCCAAAACGAGATTACCGTTGTTCCCGATTTTCATAAGCGAATTTTGTTTAGCGATGCAGCGCACTTCTGGTTGAATGGCTACGTCAACAAACAAAACTGCCGCATTTGGAGTGAAGGTAATCCTCAAGTGTATGTGGAAACACCGTTACATCCAGAAAAACTGACTGTTTGGTGCTCTTTATGGGCTGGTGGAATCATTGGTCCGTACTTTTTCAAAAACGATGGTGGCCAGAACATTACAGTCAATGGTGATCGGTATAGAGCCATGATTACTAACTTTTTCATTCCTGAATTGAATAACCATGATGTCCAGGAGATGTGGTTTCAACAAAACGGCGCAACATGTCACACAGCTCGTGCCACAATAGATTTATTGAAAAACACGTTTGGTGACCGCCTAATTTCACGTTTTGGACCTGTGAATTGGCCTCCAATTTCTTGTGATTTATCACCGCTAGACTACTTTCTGTGGGGCTATGTAAAGTCATTGGTCTATGCGGTAAAGCCACAAACGCTTGACCATTTGGAAGACAACATTCGCCGTATTATTGCCGATATACGGCCACAAATGTTGGGAAAAAGTCATCGAAAATTGGACGTCCAGATTGGACTACATCCGCGCCAGCCGTGGCGGTCATATGCCAGAAATCATATTTAAAATGTAATGCCACAAGATTATCTTTCGGATAAATAAAATTCATGTCAATCGAATAATCCATCGTTGTTTTATTGCAACTTAAAGTTCTATACCTCTATAAAAAACACCCTTTACAATGCCCCATAATAACCCCGATAACAATGCTGAGCCTACTCCTTTAGAATTTAAGCAAAGCTGCCATGCGCCTTCTATCCAGCCTTGGCCAGATTTTTTGTGCCGTTCTGCCCATCTCTGAAGCTGCCACGATTGCATTGCCAATTACAAGCTTGCAGATACCCAAAGGGATGCCCAATGTCGAGAATTCATTAGAGAGTTCGATGTGCGTGCCCCTTCTGGCCAGTACCCATGTGATACAAACATCATATCGATTCGCTACCTCGTTAAGACATCTGCGACAGTCGTATACTATTCTGGAGTTCATTATATTTGAATACAATACTCTGATTGCCGCCTGGCTATCGGAAAGTATGGTAATTTTCCGATTGCGAACATTTTCGTCCACAACAATTTTCAACGCAGCCCGTATTGCCGATACTTCCGCCTAAAAGACACTGCAGTGATTTGGTGGCCTTATGGACAGTGAAATCCCGATTGTTTCCGAATAAATTTCACATCCAACGATACCCTTCAACTTGGTCACCAGAGATAACTTAAAGACAATAATCCATTGGCATTGTTGAGAGACTAAAACTCCTACTACAATAGGACGAGCAAATTGTTAAAAATTCTATTTGAAGCCACTTAAATCAGAATGGATCCACAATGGATCCAATGTTTCCTTGTACGGTTCCCACAAGAATTAACCCAAAATTAATCTCAGTTCTGAAGCGGTTTGCGAATGATTATCGAATGGCAGAGACTGGAAGCAAAAACTAACCCTGCAAGGATTAACTGTCTGGGAGGTTTTGTTTTCTATTTGATGGAACTGGTAGTAATTTGATGTGTGTGTGAAGATAAATTCAAATTTAACTAGCAATGACAATGACTAAAACCAAAAAATTTAACAGAGCTAATGTTAAAGTTAACAGAGCAATGTTACGTCCGAAAAATAGTCCAGGAAGAAATCACCCAAATATACCTAATATGGAACTTGTTGCAGATATCCCGCTGTATACAAATTGTAGCCTAAGGTGTCCCTAATAAAACCCATTAAGTGGCATATCCCAAATAATTTTGGAACTTGAGATATCGGGCTTCAAATATTCCCTATGTTAATAGTGCCTTGGTAGGATGGCGGATAACGGATATTGTGGAAAAATGGGACTTGCTGCGCATATCCCACTTTATACAAATTGTGGCCTAAGGTGCCCGATATCTCAAGTTTGGGATAACGACTTATTGGATTTTATTAGGCACACCTTAGGCTACAATTCGTATACAGCGGGATATTTGCAGCAAGTCCCATTTTAGGTATATTTGGGTGATTTCTTCCTTGGCTATATTTCGGATTTTCTGTTAACCACTTAACATTGCTCTGTTAACTTAACATTAGCTCTGTTAATTGTTTTTTTTTTTGGTTTTTGTCTTTGCTAGTTAAATAAATAATTTATCTTCAGACGGCTGTAGTCTTAAACTCTTAATTCAGAGATAGATTATCATCAGGTGGACTCTTTCAAGCCAACTTGTCCAAGAGCCTGAGAAAGTTTTTATGCAGCAATCCCGGTACGCGCACGTTAAAAAAATGAGTCGTCGTAGTGTAGTAGGTAGGTGTGATGGCTTATTAGAAGTAAGACCACGGTTCAAACGTCGGGTCCGACATCTCCAACAAAATGAAATAAGAAATTATATTTCTTTGGCGACTTCCCCTCAGCAGATTTCAAGTAAAAGCTCTGAGAGTAAGTTTCTCAAAAATCTATCATTCGGAGTCGACTTTAAGCTGTAGGTGCCGCCACTCACGTATAAAAATTAACACACACAACTTAAGTGTTGTGAGAAGCTAGGTCGTAATCCTGACTAAAGGGCTGTAATGACCAATTGTGTATGTATGTGTAATACCTAATATTTTCAAACGGAGAATAAACTTGTTTGAGATTAATATGTCTCATGAAAAGCGAAATCATCGGCGAATATTTCAATGAGAGCGACTAGTGGAATTATATTCAAAATGTCCGCATGCTAGTGAACTATACTGGTTTAACAGACTAATGCTTGTTGACAAATGAGAGTTTGTAGGCATTAGCCATTGTGTAACTGTGGTAGCATAGCCAGCCTTGAACCCTGTAATTATAAGTAAAAGTTTTTTGTTTAAAAATTTAATTTTTTTTTTCGTATAATTCATGTGTAGACAGACAGACTTTCGTTTTAAAGAAATATTAGATTTTTTTTTTTAATTTTAACCTGACAGAATATCTAAAGGGTCCGCCAAATACCTTTTTTTTTGGAAAATGCTTTAAAAAAAACTACTGAATATTTTCTCAAATTTCTTTTTTTTTATTTGAAAGTACCATCCTTCCGGTTAATAATGGAAAATAATTTCCTTCACATGGCTGGCTCAACTGGCCATGCAGTAGCCTACACCAGAAGATGCCGATTTTGGCAAAAAAAAATCATCTTTTCAGATGAAGCTCATTTTGATCTCGGCCGGTATGAAAACAAGCAAAATTGTCGCATTTGGGGCACAGAAAACCCGCACGCATACATTGAAAAGCCGCCGCACCTAAAACGAGTCACTGTTTGGTGCGGATTTTGGTCCAGAGGCATAATTGGGCCATTTTTCTTCGAAAATGAGCAAGGAGTGGCCGTTACAGTCAATGGCGATCGTTATCGGGCCATGTTAAACGAATTTTTTCACAAAAATTGAAGAGGAGGATATTGGCAACATTTGGTTTCAACAGGACGGCGCTAAGTGCCACACAGCCGAAGCTACACTCGATGTTTTGCGCCCTGTTTTCGAAGATCGCATTATCAGCCGCAGAGCTGATGTCGTTTGGCCACCTCGGAGCTGCGATTTGACACCGTTGGACTATTATTTGTGGTGCGGTGCCGTCAAAGATAAGTGTTACGCCGACAAGCCAGGGACAATTGACGCCTTAAAGGACAATATTCGTGAAGCCATTGGTGAAATACAGCTGCACACAATCGATAATGTGCTTAAAAATTGGACCGATCGTGTAGGCTACTGCATGGCCAGCCGAGGCAGCCATTTGAATGAAATTATTTTCCATTATTAACCAGAAGGATTGTACTTTCAAATAAAAAAAGAAATTTGAGAAAATATTCAGTAGTTTTTTTTTAAAGCATTTTCAAAAAAAAAAAAAAAGTTATTTGGCGGACCCTATAAATGTTTAGCAAATAACGTTTACATAGGCCTTTCTGAATTAAAAAATAAATAAAAAACCTTGCCCATCTTTTTGTTGTTTTGAGAAACTCTTCTTTCTGTTACTAAATCAAGGCAAAAATCAAAAAAAAAAATATTTTCTCCTTTAAAAAACGTTTTTTCTTCTTCTTCGTTTTATAATTTTTTTAATCGCCCCTTTAGGGTGTGTAGGTATTTATTATTGTTTGTTGTGTGCTTTTTTTTCTTCTTCTTTCCATCTTTGCTGCAATAATTTCTTTTATTCGCCACTTTACCACCATATTGTTGTTGTTATTGTTGTTTGTTTGTTAGCTTCTATTGTGTGTGTGTCTATTATTATTTCTCTGATGCCATTTAGATTAAACTGAGCTGAGCTTCTTTTGCTGATTGTTTTTTAAAAATAAAAAAATAAAAAATTTTAAATAAAAATAAGAAGAAGAAGAAGACTTAAACCATAGACTTACCTATGCCATCATTATCTCTGTAGAAAAAAAAAATAAGCCATGAAATAAGAAGTAAAAGATCAGCGCACTTAAATTAGCAGACCTCATAACTTTCTATTTTAAATAAAATTCGTTTTATTTTTGGGTTTTTTTTTTTGTTTTGTTCAATTCTTTAAATATTTATTTTTAAATTTAGTTTTTTATTTATCATCATCATCATCTTGTGTAGTCTTGCTTGTCTCAAACCGTCTGGTTAATGGGTCTGACATTAACAAACAATAATAATCGCCGTATCATTTTACGAGAGTGTAAGAATTCATTGTGTTTTCTTAAAACTTAACACGACTTTCCATTGTTCCCGGAAACTTAAAAACGATTCGTTACATTTACATTCCATCCACTTGCCATATACTCTGCGAAAGAGAAAACACGCTAATTTTAATGCAAATTTTAACAATTAGTATGACCAGGGAAACATTAAACAAAAAAATCCAAAACAATTATTTCCGGAAGTGAAAAGTAAATAAAAAAAGAAGGCCCAACATTTGTTTTCTAAAAGGTGAAACCACCTGTACTGTACTCACATAAGATAGAGTTTTCTAAATTCACCATAAAGTATGAGTCATTAGGTATCGTTTATGACCTTGAAGATAATTTCTAATCTATCCATTCACCAGCATATTCTCAGTTGTGCTTTATTAATAATGGTCTGGACTTAGGATCGTATTTATTCTGTTTAAAAAACCGAAAATTCTCTATGAAAACTATTTGGGAATCAGTGTTCAAAAATTCGGTACTTTAGTAGTTTTTTCAGTACTTTTTCGTTTCAAAAATAACTTAGTATCCTCCACGACACTCAGTACTTTTTTATTGTTACATATTTTATATCTAGCGCTTTTCATCTCTTTAATGCATTAGCAACATGTTCAGCGTAATGCTAAAGATAGAATCAGGCTTTAGCCCCGATTAGCCAAACGTATACGGAACATATGTTCGTTCTTAGACTACGAAAAGCAATAAAAAAAGCTTCAGAACCATAATGTAATATCGGTAAGCATTTGCATTGCTCTTCATATGCTAAAAACGAACGTATGTATGTTCTACTATGTTCCATCTACGTTTGGCTAAACGGGGCTTTTACGTTTTGTTACGTTCCGAATAATCTGTTTTTATTTTGTATGTGACGGACACGTATAAGTCGTTAGTTTTTCTGTTACGAGCCGCACGTATGTTAAATATAAATAAATAAATAGTCTAGCAGATAGTGCGCGGGCTTACTAGTTGTGAGCCTACGGTTCGAAGCCCATTTCAGACCAATCCAATAAAACGAAAAATGAAAAAAAAAATATTTATTCGGCAACCTCTTTCTGGAAAAAACTCTGGGAGTAAATAAAATTGCCATGAAAAAGTTTCTCAAAAATCTGTCTTTCACAGTCGACTTTAAACAGTAGGTGACCCGCTTCTCATGTATAAAATTGACACCCACAAAATAAGCGGTGTGAGAAGCTAGACTTTAATCCTGATTGATCCTTCAGTCAGGATTACGACCTAGTTTCTCACACCACTTATGTTGTGTGTTAATTTTATGCATGAGCGGTGGGACCTACAGTTTTAAAGTCTACTCCGAACGATAGATGTTTGAGAAACTTTTTCATGGCAATTATATTTTTTACTTTCAGAGTTTTTTTCAGAAACCTCCTGACAGGAGTCGCCGAAGAAATATTTGTTCATATTTTTATTTTGATGTCTGACCTGGGGTTTAAACCGTGGTCTTACGTGTAATAAGCCAACACACTACCTACTAGACTATGACGACTTTGTCTGTAGGATATGTCAGCGCATGATGACTGATGGCTGAATTGTTTAAGACCGGAAGTAATGAGTTGGTAGGGCGCATGCACCACCTTATTTACAAAATATGGCTAGAGGAAAGTATGCCCAACGATTGGAACCTGAGTGTCCTCTGTCCTGTCCTGAACAAGGGAGACCTCACGATGTGCGCCAACTGCAGGGGTATAAGCTTTCTCCCTGTCGCATATAAGGTTCTTACAGGCGTATTGTGTGAACGACTGAAGTCACTCGTCAAAACACTGATTGGACCTTATCAGTGCGGCTTCAGACCTGGCAAGTCCACCATCGACCAGATCTTCACATCCTTTTTGTGGACTATAAGGCAGCCTTCGATAGCCCCATAAGGGATCGTGTTTTTGCCGCAATGCCTGTGCTCGGTATACCTGCGAAGCTGATAAGGCTATGCAGAATGACGTTGAGCAATTCGTGCAGCTCCGGCAAGGTAGGAATGGACCTCTCCGAACTTTTTGATACCGTGCGAGGTTTCACACAAGGCGATCCCTTATCATGCGACCGCTTCAACTTCGTCATGGAGAGTGTTCTGCGAAAGGCGGGAGTGCATAGCAATGGCACTATTTTTCAAAAAAGTGTCCAGTTTCTTGCGTACGCTGACGACATTGACATCATAGGGCGTACCAAGCGAGATGTTACTGCTGCCTTTAGTGCTATTGAACGGGAGTCTACTAAGATGGGTCTGGCAGTAAATCAGGACACAAAGTATATGTTATCGACAAGTAGAGACGTGCGGCGTATTGATTCTCAGATTACGGCCGATAACTATACTTTTGATACAGTCAAGGAATTTGTTTATCTTAGCTCCGCCGCTACTACCAAAAATGCTACTATGGTCTCAATAGGCAATTGAGTAGCAGAGACCTCTCTCGTATGACAAAACTAATACTCTACAAGACGCTCATCCACGTGCTTCTTTATGGCGCAGAAGCATGGACCTTATTAAGCACTGATGCAGCAACCTTGAGAGTGTTCGAGAGAAAAGTCCTACGTAAGATCTACGGTCCTGTACGAGTTGGCGATGATTTCTGCATCCGATACAATTGTGAGCTGTATGAGCTCCTCAACGACATAGACATTGTGCAGCGTATTAAAATCCAGCGACTGCGCTGGCTCGGCCATGTCGTTCGAATGGAGGAGGATGCTCCGGCAGATGGTATTTGATGCGGGGATCTACGGAAGTGGGCGAAGAGGATGACCTTGTTTGCGTTGGAAGGACCAAATCGAGGAAGCCCTGTCATCGATTGGTGTGACCAACTGGCGTAGGCGCGCAAGAATCAGAGGCGCCTGGAAAGATGTGTTCCGGCAGCCCGAAATCCGTTAAGTGGGTTGTTAATGGCTAATTAATTCGAATTCGATATGTCAGTCCAATTTGTCCACAAGATAGCGAGATCGTTTAATGCAATACGTAAATCGGAAAGTTTTTATTTTCCCACCTCTGTTGTCATAACTAAATAAGGGAGTCAAAAATAAGCCGCAGTCTAGTAAGTAGTGTGTGAGTAGTGCTTATTAGACTAGAGCTCACGGTTCAATTCCCGGCTCAGGCATCTCAAACGAAACGAAATATGAAAAAATGTTTCCTTCGGCGTCTTCCTCTCAGCAGTCTTCATGGATGATGTGGTGAGAAGCTAGATTGTAATCCTGGCTGAAGGGTTGTTTCTGAATGCAGAGAAATTCGTGATATTTTCTAATTTTTCTTAAAAAAAAAACAAACTTAATGTTTCTTATCGACCTTAGCGTAGGCCATTTTACGGCGGACTTTTTGAACTGATAGGCAGTAATAATAAAACAATAAACCAATGTTGACAACTGTAAACTTTTATTGCCCAATTAAAACAAAAATTCTATTTTAAAAGGTGTTTATGACAGACAAAACACTGATTAACACTGTTTTATTCATAAAGGATAAAAAACTACGTTCCCACGAACGTATCTTTTGTAATGTTATTTTTTGTTTTTTTTTTTTTTAATTAAAATAGAAATTTTATTACAAAAACTATAAAAAAACACCACCAAAGATTTCAAAAGATTTAATTTTATTTTTATCGTCTTTTTTGTTAAAGCAACTGATTAAAATATTTATTTTTTTTTATTTTCTAAACAAAATTGAAAGTGTGTGAAAAGATAGACAGATGGGACGGGGCGCATTGATGTGTTCAGTTTTTAAACATAAAAATAAAAAATAAAAATATAAATAAAATCAAAAACATTCCAAATATTGTAATTGAATTAATGGTTGAAGCAGCAGCATCACTTTTACTTGTATTGTAATTTAAATCCCACTGATTTAATCAGTCAATAAATTTAATTTAAAACGATTTTAATGCCTTAAAACCCGGTCTAAACACCTTAAAAAACTGTCTACATTTACATGATGATGATTTTTGGTTAAAAGTCATTAATGCCAACGGATCGACGGATCAAAAGCTACAAAGTATCATAAAATAAATGCCTTCAAAGCCATTTAAAAAAACAACCTGCAGCGACTTTTTCTTTAAAGTGATTAAAAATCAACAGCAACTTTCATTGTAACGAGCAAAAGCAAAGAAGAAAAAAATCTGTTTTTAAAAACACCAAAGAAAAAACAGTTACAAAAACAATATTGTAAAGGAATTGATAAACAAAAATACTTAAAAAACAAAAATAATGAAACGAATTAATAAACACAAAAGGAGTGAGAGAGAGTGACTGACTAGGTGAGTGAGTGCAAAAATCATCACAGTCAGTCAGCCAGTCAGTCCATGTCATATGGATAAATAATGATTGTGGATAACGATCATCATTATCACAATCGCCATCAAAACAATGATTGATCATGGCATACTCGGTTGGCTACCTGATTTTTTTTTCCTTTAAACTCACTTAATAATTACCCCGGCTAAATGCTATGAATTTATTATTTTCATGCCAAAAATGGCATGAAAAACTGTTTTTTTTTTCTTTCAAGTTGTTGAATTTAACTTACTTTTTTTGTATAAAAATTTATAGGAATTATTATTGAATTTTTAATGCAAAATGTATGGACTTCAAGTCCCTATATACCTAACTTATTTCGTTATAGTTCAAATTGAATCAAATTTTTAACGCGGTATTGTAAGCAAACTGCTTGACTAAACTTAAATTTCAAAATATCCGGAGTTCAAATACAACAGAAGACAACCATTTGTTTTAGCACGGATTTTTAGTATTGTAAAAACTAAGAGGCGTGTACCGTAATCTATCGGGTACGCCATCTAACGTTTGTTTTTTCAACTAGTGGTGCTTATTTCGTGAATGGTAACACTTAGCTCATGTCTGATTTGACAGATAATTAGTTTTAATGTTGCAGAATGTGTGCGAAAATTGCGTACGGATTTTGAAAGAAGAGAAGCACCGTCAGCTCCGTATGTTCGTTATCTTGTGAAAAAAGTGAAAGAAACTGGCATCCTCATCAATAAACCAAAGCGTGAAAAGCCAAAAACAGTGCGTACACCCGAGAATATTGTTGCTGTGTCAGAAAGTGTGCGTGAAGCGCCATCAACATCAATTCACCGTCGTTCTCAACAATTGAACATTTCGGAGACATCATTGAGACGAATTTTGCATAAAGACCTTGGTATGACGCCATACAAAGTCCAATTGGTTCAGGAGTTGAAGCCAATTGTCCATCCAATGCGTTTCCGCTTCGCTAAGTGGGCCTGCGATCGAAAATCATCTTTTCAGATGCAGCTCATTTTGATCTTGGCGTGTACGCAAACAAGCAAAATTTTCGCATTTGGGGCACAGAAAACCGCACGCATACACTGAAAAGCCGACGCACCCAAAACGAGTCACTGTTTGGTGCGGATTTTGGTCCAGAGGCATTTTTCTTCGAAAATGAGCAAAGAGTGGCCGTTACAGTCAATGGCGATCGTTATCGGGCCATGTCGAACGAATTTTTGTTTACAAAATTTGAAGAGGAGGATATTGGCAACAACATTTGGTTTCAACAGAACGGCGCTACGTGCCACACAGCCGAAGCTACACTCGATGTTTTACGCCCTGTTTTTGAAGATCGCATTATCAGCCGCAGAGCTAATGTCGTTTGGCCACTTCGGAGCTGCGATTTGACACCGTTGGACTATTATTTGTGGGGTGCCGTTAAAAACAGTGTTACGCCGACAAGCCAGAGACAATTAACGCCTTAAAGGACAATATTCCTGAAGCCATTGGTGAAGTACAGCTGCACACAATCGATAATGTGCTTAAAAATTGGACTGATCGTGTAGGCTACTGCATGGCCAGCCGAGGCAGCCATTTGAATGAAATTATTTTCCATTATTAACCGGAAGGATTGTACTTTCAAATAAAAAAGAAATTTGGGAAAATATTCAGTAGATTTTTTTTAAACATTTTCAAAAAAAACAGATATTTGGCGGACCCTTTATTACAAAGAGACTTTTACTGTAAATGGGCCCTAGTCAATTAGTAATATAACTTAACCCCCTTTGATTACCTTAAATACAAAGCCTTTAGAGAATATTTTAAAGTCATAAACTCTAGTGGCCTATTTAATGATTTATAAAATGAAATCCATTTTTGTTGTTTTTTTTCTTTGTTTTTATTGTAATATTTTCATTTAATAGCTCGTTCCGTCCGAGAACCTACTGTTTTTATTGTTTTTACTAAAAGGTGTGAACAATAATCAACCAAAACTAATGGTGGGGCTAAAAGAAGGGGGTATTTGGGCTAAAAGGCGAGGTGTTAAAAATTATTTACCATAATAAATTATTATAATAAAAAGATTAAAAGAAAAAACAAAAAAACAAAATCTTAACGATTAAAAGGAAAAGAGAAACAATGAAAATATTTCGCTTGATTGATTGCAAAGTCATTAATTAAGAAGTTTTTGTTTTTTTTGCTAAAGAAATTCCTTGAAATGAATTTTTACACTTAATCAGCCAACTCTCAAGCCAAACAAAATTAAGCAGCATTTTAGACATTTTTCTTTGGGTTTGTTTTTGTTTTTGTACTTTCTAAAAACAAAAACATAAAACTGGAAAAAAAAACGAGAAACAAACAAACAGTCATTATAAATAAAATAAATTTAAAAAAAAACGAAGAGAGAAAAATGAAAATAAATGGCAAAATCGGCTTCTTTACTTTATTATTTTCTAACACCTTTGATTTAGACATGTTGTCCCATTTTTATTTGGCTGATTTGGCTGGTCGGTCGTCGTCATCTCCTTCACTAGCTAGATATGTACCTCATCTATGGGAATTGAAGTTAAACAAACTCACACTCAACTCAACTCAACTCGCGATTAAAAGCCATTGTATTTAGAAGCGTAGTTAAATTTGTTTGTATTTGTCTTTCTAATTTGTCTTAAATCAACAGTTTCGCTGTAAATCAACCAAAAATCCCTCAATGACAGTTTAAACAGATTAAAAGAAAAATCAACAATTGAAATATAAAAAATATACGAAAAAAAATTGACAAATTTTGTTGGCAAATTTCACAAATTGTAGGTGAAAAGTGAGAGTGGAATTGAAATAAAAGAAATCCTTTATTGTCTTTCATTGCATAAAAAAGTTTTTTTCCCTTTTACTTTCAGAATTTCCCTTTTTTTAAAGCAAAGAAAGAAAACAGAATAAAAAAAGAAATATTGTGGCTCTTCGAACGTTTTTTCTTGAATTTACCAGAATATTGTAAAAATTCTGTGCAAATATAGGCCGTATGAAGAGAAAGTTCGTATATGTGCTGTTCGAACATAAAAGAAGTAACGCTGTTATCGACACAATTTTTATTACCTATTTAAGTACATAATTTGGGACTTTATGTAAACGCTCTCGATGGTATCGTTCATATAGTTGAACTCATTGCTGTTGTCATTTCGTATCGTAGCCCCTACGAACTCTTTACATGAATGCAGAGTCTTATTTTAATGCTTTCTTTCTTCTCCCAATGAGGGGAGAACCATGAGTATTTTAAACTAAATAAGGACGACCTGAAGTCGTCGTAGTATATTTGGTAGTATTTTGGCTTATTAGACGTAAGACTCCGATTCAAACCTCAGGTCAGACATAAAAAAATATGAAAAATATTTCTTCGGCGACTTCCTTTCAGTAGATTTCTGGCAAAAACTCAGAGTAAATAAAAATTGCCATGAAAAGATTCTCAAAAATCTGTCGTCCGGAGTCGACTTTAAACGGTAGGTCCCGCCACTCATGTATAAAATTAACACACACAACATAAGTGGTCTGAGAAACTAGGTCGTAATCCTGACTGAAGGGTTGTAATGACCAATTATGTATGTATGTTATCGACGCCATTTTTATTATCTGCTTAAGTACACAACTTGAGACTTTAAAGTTTAAACAAACAATTTTGATGGAGTCGCTCATACGGTCGAACATTAAAATTTCTTGTCACTGCTCAACGAATAGGCTCACTGGTGCTGTAATTTCATATTGCAGTCCCTACGATCTCTCTACATGAATGAAGAGTCTTCTATTGATGTTCTCTTTTCGGATTAGTTATTTATATGTCCGCTAATATCAAATTGAACTTCATTCGAAAACAAAATGTTCGTAAACGTTGAAAAGTTAAGAATTCAACGGCACTATGTTCTCAGGAGACCACTAAATATACCTGTTCCCGGCTATCAGGCAGGACATTAAATAAAAATAAACTACTCCTTAATATATCTTGATTTTTGAAGAAATGTTGGCATTCGAATCTTGATGACGATATAAACTTAGAAGGATGTCTGGTTTTAATGCTATGAGCTGAAATTTAAAGGGTCCGCCAAATAACATTTTTTTTTGAAAATGCTTTAAAAAAAAACTACTGAATATTTTCTCAAATTTATTTTTTTATTTGAAAGTACAATCCTTCCGGTTAATAATGGAAAATAATTTCATTCAAATGGCTGTCTCGGCTGGCCACGCAGTAGCCTACACGATCGGTCCAATTTTTAATCACATTATCGATTGTGTGCAGCTGAATTTCACCAATGGCTTCACGAATATTTTCCTTTAAAGCGTCAATTGTCTCTGGCTTGTCGGCGTAACACTTATCTTTGACGGCACCCCACAAATAATAGTCCAACGGTATCAAATCGCAGCTCCGAGATGGCCAAACGACATCAGCTCTGCGGCTGATAATGCGATCTTCAAAAACAGGGCGCAAAACATCGAGTGTTGCTTTGGCTGTGTGGCACGTAGCGCCGTCCTGTTGAAACCAAATGTTGCCAATATCCTCCTCTTCAATTTTTGTGAACAAAAATTCGTTCAACATGGCCCGATGACGATCGCCATTGACTGTAACGGCCACTCCTTGCTCATTTTCGAAGAAAAATGGCCCAATTATGCCTCTGGACCAAAATCCGCACCAAACAGTGACTTGTTTTGGGTGCGTCGGCTTTTCAATGTATCCGTGAGGGTTTTCTGTGCCCCAAATGCGGCAATTTTGCTTGTTTACATACCCGCCAAGATCAAAGGTTTTTCAAAAAAAAAGTTATTTGGCGGACCCTTTAGTTTTTTCACTTGATGCTGAACAGTCGTAGTCACCGTAGTATATTTGGTAGTGTGTTGACTTAATAGGCATAAGGCCACGGTTAAACCCCAGGTCAGACATAAAAGAAATATTAAAAATATTTCTTCGGCGACTTCCTCTCAACAGATTTCTGGTCAGAAATTCTGGAAGTAAAATAAAATTTCTATGAAAAGTTTCTCAAAAATCTGTCTTTGGGAATCGACTTTAAACTGTAGGTCCCTTCACCATTGTATAAAATTAACACACACACAACATAAGTGGTGTGAGAATCTAGGTCGCAGTCCTGACTGAAGGGTTGTAAAGACCAATTATGTATGTAAGGACGACCTGAGCATGCTAATGAGCGTACTTACGGTAGAAACCGCCTTACATGTACACCTGAACCTTATTGGTGTGGTGGGAAAGCGATGAATACATGGCATGTGGTGAAGACATTGAAATGATAGAGTATCATATTATTTTGGAGATGACACTGTACCAGACATAACTCGTCTCAAAGAAGTTGACTGGAAGAAGTTAAGGAAGTTTGTACAAGGTACGGAATTCCTAGACAAAGTATGGTTGGTAGTCCTAATGGTGAGCGCACAACAAGCCTAAATGATAGTTTAGGTGTATGTCAATAGGCATGAGACCATCATTCAACATACCTATCTATATACCTGTGGGTTTATAAGATGTTCGTAAGCGTTGAAAAGTACGCAACTGTTTTTCCAGGAGACCCATGAATATCTTAATTTCACGGAAAGTCTCGACTTCAGGCAGGAATCTCTATAAAAATAAACTTTCTCTTAAGATATCTGGATTTTCGAATGTTTACATGGCCTATGGACAAATTGGCATTCGAATCTTTTCGGCGCTATGAACTTAGATGGATGTCCAGCATTAATGCCTAGGAAAGTTTTGTTTTGCAGCGGTAACTATATAGGCCGACATCGACAGCTTTCAGCTGTAATTTAGATTCGTCAGTCGGTGAAAGACAGCTACAATGTTGGATAAGCTCTGCCTTACCCAAAACTCTAACGTGGCCTATTAAACTAGCTTGAGCTCCTTTGCATTGAGGCGAATTGCAAGATAGCCTGTTGGGGGAGCCTATCGAATGAATTTTGATGAAGTCGTTGAACGCCAGATGAAATAGGAATTGCTTGCCACTGATTGCAGTTATGTAAAGCTTTACAGTCTGAAACAATGGCTATTAAAATTGTCGCCATACGAATTCGGTATCGGGATATATCGTATGGTAATACACGCATATGAGCCGACAGTATAGCCGCCAATAGATCCCTAGAGAATGTGTACACCACATCTAAGATTAATCAAGAAAGCGGGGTGCCTTTGGAGCATGTAGCAAGACATTCAACGGTTACCCTAATTTGGCTTCCTGGACATGGGAACATTGAAGGTAATAACAAGGTCGAAGCACTTGCTAAAGCTTGCAGCATGGAATTTTGAATTGAATTCTTACATGAGATTGGTGCCTCTCTGCAGACAGACAAACAAATGGTCGCTCACAACAATTCTATTCATTGGCAAAGTTGAGATGGGTTAATGAACCCATTTATAGAGATAAGAAGCCTATGCATTGGCAAATGCATTTTGTCCCAATATGGGTATTTACAGAACGGAATTCGTATTAAACCTCAGGTCAGGACACTGACCTCTGGGTGTTCGCGCCAGGAGGCTCGTGTAATACCACATAACGACTTCTGCAAAAGCTGCAATGACTGAGAAGAAGGATAGACCACAGAACATCTCCGGCACTTGGGAAGCTAAAAAGAAGAAGAACACAGAAAATCTCCTTAGTCATTGCCCGGCACTTGGGAGCCGAAAGAAAGAAGAAGAATTCTTTGATATCCAGAATTTAAGGACAAAACGTGTCTAGTGAAAGGTGATATAATGAGGAAAATCTACACGTTCATTAGGCTCTCGGAATGAATGAGAGATGCAAACCAGAAAATGTTTTTCTGGTGACCATACAGGAGCCGAATAAGCAATGTCTGATGAGAAGGCTGCCAGATTAATATAATCTAACCCTTGTGGAAGCGTCTGTGGTGGCATGCAGCCATGTTTCTCTAGACTGTAAATGGCCTCGATTATGTGTATAAATACAGTCTTATAGTAATTAAAATTTTTTATAATCTTTAGAAAATTCCATTTTAACGTATTAACTTGCATTAAATCGTAACAAAACAGTTCTTAAGCATTCTATATTTATTTTGCCTTAACTTTCTAAAAGAAAACTTAAACTTAAACTCAACTTAATTAACCATTAAATAGCATCTGCTGGTTTGGTTAATAAAAGAGCAAAATTCGTTTTTATCGTTAAGACTTGTCTTATTTTTTTAGTATTTTGTTTTAAAGTTAAACGTTATTTGGCAAATGGTACTTGGTACTGTTGTTGGTGTTTTCTTGGAATTTAGGACGAACAATTCATACGGTTGTCATAACAATTATGCCACACAAATTATATACATAGTTTGGTCATTAACAAAAAAACTTCAAAATAATGCTGAAGCAATAATTGCAATTATTCTGGGAATATTACAAACTGATAAGTAGGTTGCTGTATGAGATCTTCTTACTTTTTTTGTTGTCCTTGAGTCAGTGATTTCTTGTTTTCAAAAATGGAAACAAGGAAGGGTTTCCGCCAAATCTATCGGTCGTATTGCCATGAAGATATTCCAGGATCTGAAACAGAGAAAAAGTGCACGAGAAAGCCAATATAACTGATGGAGGAGACAAATAGCCAGTCTAAGGCAAGAGCGTTTAAGAAGTAAATGAAAATACCACATAAACTATGTAATGAAGCTGCCAGAAATGTCTGAGGATATGCCATCTACCAGGTAGAACGGCCCGTAAAATCTGGCCAAGGCTGGATGAGGGGCGCACAATGAGTCTACTTAAACTCCAAAGAGGCGCGCTCAGTGTAGTTGTCGGTATCATTACGAGGCATTGCATTATGGGTACGCATGCGAGGCGCATTGTACTTGGACACCTTGCTAACGACTTCTGCAGAAGCTGCAGGGATGAGGAAGAAGAGGAGACTGTCCCTCATCTGCTGGGTACATGCCCGGCTCTATGCCAAAGGAGAAGGAAGTACTTGGGTACTTACTACATGGATGATCTGGAGGAAATGTCAGGGATTGACATTGGCAGCCTAAATCGCTTCATCAGGAGCTCCGAATGGTTTCGAGACTAGGGGATAACGGATGACTGTGGTAGCACAATGGGCCCAATGCGGCCTAAGTGTGTCCATCCAAGTATTTTGTCTTGGATGGGCAGCCACCTCTACCTACCTACCTATGCCATCTACCAAGTTTTAAAGTCCCTTATACTGGGAGTATAAAGAATACTGCCCAAGAATATATCCGGTTCCCAAACAGTAGTGAATTCAGATAATATGCCAATACGAAAGCATATTGAGATAACTAAAGAATATGTAGTCGCCGTAGTCTAGTAGGTAGTGTGTTGGCCTATTAGACGTAAAGCTAGGGTTCAAACCCTAGGTCAGACATCAAAACGACAATATAAAAAAATATTTTTGCGGCGACTTCCTCTCAGCAGATTTCTGGCAAAAATTCTGAAAGCAAATTAAATTGCCATGAAAAGTTCCTCAAAAATCTGTACGTCTCGCCACTCATGGTATAAGAAACTAGGTTGTAATCCTGGCTACAGGGTTGTAATGAGCAATTATGTATGTAAAGACGACATCAATAATTTCTGGATTCTTAACACGACCATGAAATGGTCGGCTTCTTCATCTAAACTTTATAGGTTGTAATAAAGATGGTGGCTCAACTTCTCAGCAACTCTGTTTTATACTGATCCCTAAGCCTATATGATCAATTGACGCTGCTGACAGCTGTACAGCCTGCTAAAAGACAATCTCGGTGATTGATGTAACCCAGAGTTACATGGGCTCTCAAGAAAGAAAGTAATACCAGAAAATAATTTGTTCTCGTTATTCAATACTTAAACCCGGATTTCAAGGTTGTATGTGTCTGAGATTTTGTCTCGAATAGTAAGGAACTACTTTTTTATGAATCTATGATCGAGAATATCGAGAATATATTAACCCCAGGTCAAACATCTCCAGCAAAACGAATTATGCAAAAATTTTTCTTCGGCGACTTCCTCTCAGCAGATTTCTGGCAAAAACTCTGGGAGTAAAATAAAATTTGCCATGAAAAGCTTCTCAAAAATCTGTCATTCGGAGTCGACTTTAAACTGTAAGGTCCCACCACTCATGTATAAAATTAACATACACAACACAAGTGGTGTGAGAAGCTAAGCCGTAATCCTGATTGTATGTAAATTGTGTATGTACGTATGCCTAACGGTTGCTGGCACTACTGGTGCACTACAACTGAATTGCGTTTGGAATTCCCGAGGCCGCTTTGTAAATTAAAAAGGAATGGAAGTTAGTATACGGGTATACTATATCCATTTCTGTATGTATCACATGAAACAAATAAAAATCAATTTTTTTTCGGTTTCTAAATTAATTTCCCTCCATTGGAAAACCTTGGCAAAATGATACGCCATTCGTTTTTTTTCTCTATGATTTTTAATGGACTTTAATTTTCTATTTTTTTTTAAATATTGAAAAAGAAAGAAAGAAAAAATTTAAAATTTTACTTTCTTTTAATTGTAAGATTTTCCATGAAAATAAATTTAAAAAGTTTTGAATCCATGACTAAACAAAAATTATGATTTTTTTCTTTGTCTTAAAATTACGATTTTATTACCACAGCTGTCTTGAAAGTAAAAAAAAGAACGTAATTTTTATAAAAGAAAAAATTCACTTTCAAGAAATTGTGGAGGAGAGAAATGAAATGAAAATAAAAGAAAAGAAAAGGAAATTAAAATTAATTTTATTGAAGAAGAAAAAAAATGACAAGACAAAAGCCCTTCTCGAGTGAGGCTAGGCTAATAAATGTATGTATTATTGTATAATTATTGCTGCTTATTGTATAATTAATTAATTGTAATAATTAAATCTTATGCATGAGAATATTATTTTTGTTTTTTTTGTTTTCTTTCTTTGACCAGAAAAGAAACTTTTTCTTAAGCGTTACAATCAAAATTTCACTTCCTCTTGTAAATGTGACCCACACACAATACGAAACTCTTGTATACGATGATTTTGTGAAAGAAATCTTTAAATATAGCCGGAGTCAAACCAAAAACAACACTTTTTCTTAATTTGAAAACAAAATCTGAAAGACTAATATTTGTTTTATGATTAGCATAACAATTAAATTTAGTTGAGATTAAGCACATCAAATATTGACTTCCCAAAAAAAAAAAAAAAAAAATTATTGCCAATACAATAATAATGGTCATCATTATTGTCATTATTATTGTGGTTGAATTTCTATTGTGTTTCTTTGGAGAGCCCAAAATCAACAACATAATGAACAACAAAATCGTTTTAAAATTTTTATTTTTTTTTCTTCTAATTTTTGTTAAAATTATGAATAAAATACGGAATTTATTATTCAAATAACTTTTGCTAGGTTTTTTTCTTCTTTCGTTTTTACAACCGTTAATTCAGTTATTATTTACGGTTATATGATCATTATTGGTGACACACTGTATAAACAGCAAATGCTTTAAGCCAAATATTTACAAACAAAAACATTTAGATCTTCTGAGTATCAAAACTTGTTTCAACATCTGTAAAGATTCTAGCAATCTGGCATTATCAGTACGCAACACCGTCCTTTTTTATATATTTCCTCAGCACATTAGACTCCCTAAAGTGTTTTATTGTGCCTTTTGTAACTGCAAATTTAAATTTTTCTATTTTCGTACTCCCATATATTACCGAGGGGCATGGATCCTATTAAGCACTGATGCAGCAGCCTTGAGAGTATTCAAGAGGAAAGTCCTACGTAAGATCTTCGGTCCAGTGTGAGTTGGCGATGATTTCCGCATCTGATCCAACAGTGTACTGTATGAGCTCCTCAACAACATAGACGTTGTGCAGCGTATTTATATCCAGCGGCTGCGCTGGGTCGGCCATGTCGATCGAATGGAGGGGGATGCTCCTGCAAGACGGGTATTTAATGTAGGGATCTGCGGAAGTCGCCGAAGAGGACGACCTTGTTTGCGTTGGAAGGAAAAATTGTGGAAGCCGCCCTGTCATCGATTGGTGTGACCAACTGGCGAAGGCGCGCAGGAAGCAGAGGCGCCTGGAGGGATGTGTTAAGGCAGGCCGAATGGAGGAGCATGCTTCTGCAAGACGGCTATTTAATGTAAGGATCTGCGGAAGTCGGCGAAGAGGACGACCTCGTTTGCATTGGAAGGAAAAATCGAGGAAGCCCTGTCATTGATTGGTTTTACCAACTGGCGTTGGCGCGCAAGAAGCACAGGCACCTGGAAGGATGTGTTAAGGCAGGCCGAAATCCTTTAATTGGGTTGTTAATCGTCAATTAAGTAAGTAAGCATACATATATTACCGTAGCGAGTTAAAAATGCGGCAGCCGGTAGTCACCTTTTCAAACAATTTGGAATCACAGATTTTCTGTGACCCTATCTTCTCACTGTTCCAACACAACAGAGTATAATTTTGATTACATGGCCTAAATCTATTAGTTTTCGCTTAAATCGTTATTTTAATATGTTTACCCCTCAAAAAAACCTTCGAATTGTAATCATTCGTTGATAATCCCAAGAAGTCACTGCCTTAGTGTAACCCTTTTTGTTGTACCAAATATTATCAGCTACACTGTGTAAGTGTTAATATGTATTTATGCCTTAAAGTTGTGTTTATTGGCCTGTTTGGCTGGTTAGTTGGCGTAAATAAACATCGCCGTTTGTCGTGACCATCGTTGGTTTTCCTTTTTTTCTTATACTTTTTTTATTTTTGTGTGTTTGTCTTGTGTGTCTTCGTTACATTTCGTTTCCTCTGACAATAACAATTTAACGCTGGTCTAATTTTATGCAAATTTTTTAATTCTCTTGTTGGTGTCCGTGAGTGTGTGCATCAGTGTTGTATTGTATTGTGTTGAGTTCAGTTTACTTCTGCAATTGTTTAACATTTTTATGGTTGTTTGTTTGTTGTTGTAGTTGTTATTATTATTGACTTGTTGGTGTTGTAATAATTACCATATTACATTTAATTAGAAAATCACACACTCTCACTATACGCTTATACAAACACACATGCATACATACTTTCTCACTTACACTTTCAATGATGGCGACCACAATATTACAGCAACACGAAAATGCAACATGAAAAAACAAAACAAGAAAATTAAGGAATCAACTCAAGAGTAAGAGTATACATATGGGTGAGAGAGAGCGGGAGAGACAAAAACATGGAATTAACAACAACCTTAAGAGTACTTGGAAATTTCATGTCTGCTGGTGGCTGTTGTACCTTAAAATACTTCGTCTTCGTCGTTTTTTTTTTGTGAAGCGAATTAACAAAATCAAACATTACTTGGGAAAAAGAAAGAAAAGAGTGGAAAAACGTGAATATTTAACGAGGAGAAGATGTAACTGTAGAGTGCCTTTTGCTTTTCGCTGTTGTCGTGGTCGTTGTTATTATAGTTGTTGTTGTTGTTGTCACAATTGTACTTTCACTATTTAACATTTATAGTTTGGTTTTCGTTGTTGTTATTGTTTTTTTTTATTTATTTATTTTTCCTTGCACGCACTTATACACACACACCCTCGCAATCATTTTTAATCGAAAAAATTGTGTTTTATGGAGGGATTGTTTTTTCAATTAAAAAAAACATGGCCCCTTTGACTTGTTGGCGCTTAAATTTTGAATTTTTATTTGATTTTCCAAAAAAAAATTCAATTAAATTTATTGAAGTGCTGCTTTAATATGACAAACGCGAAACCGTAGAGTGTAGCAATAAAATAAAATAACCAAGAGACGAATAAATACGAATAAAAAATAAAAAGAAATTGAATGGAAATCCAACATTTTTTTAAAGAAAGACAGTTACACACACACCTATGTATGTACCTGAAATGTATGCTTCAAAGAACCTTGTTCTATCCAAAAATGTGCATTTAATTAATTATCCTGCCATACATCCTTAGCAGTAAAGCTAAAAATGATTGTATAAAGACTATGTGATGCAAAGTATGGTAATTTTTTAAATATTACGCACTACCTACACGATAAAATATACCAAAATGTCTTTGCATTCTATTCTGTTCCATTAGAGATTTAGCGATTAGTTTCATATGCTTCTAGTCTAGTGAAATATTGCCACTAAAATAGTTTACCATGGCCAGGAGTATCAGCAGGCAACAGTCTGGACTGTTAGGAATTTCAGGCGAAACACTGTTGTGGTTTGATGCAATACAAATTCTCTTTTTATGGGTAAAGCTAACACTTTCTAATGCTTTCATTGCTAACAGTACTCAAACGAATTAAGAATTTTACCATAGGAAAGCAATTTATAGTACTTCATCCCCTGACAATCCCGCTGAATACAAGTGAATACCATCCTGATCATCAATCCTGGTATGAACATTGTCATCGTAATGCGTTTTCGAATGTTGTTTTTGTAAATAATCCACTTTATATTATCGATAACTATGCACTTTAGAAACACGTATATTTTGTTCCGATTCAGTAACCATTTGCAGGTTGAATTCTGAACACAAAATGGGGCCCACAATATATCCTCTTCCTATTCTAATGGATCCAAACAGGTTTTTGTGTTATATTTAGCCTCTGGAAGTCGCCGTAATCTGGTAGGCTGTGTGTTGGCTTATTAGACGCTCTCAAACAAAATGAACTAAAAAAAATTGTTCCTTAGGCGTCTCCCTCTCAGCAATTTTCTGGAAAAAAGTCTGAAAGTAAAATAAATCTTCCATGAAAAATTTCTTAAAAATCTATCACTTGGAGTTGGCATTATACAGTTGAGCGCACCCACTCATAGTTTAAACTACACGCACACAACATGAATGGTGTGAGAAGCTAGGTTGTGATCCTGCCTAAAGTAATTAAGTAATTTAGCTTCTGAACAATACAAGTTAATTCTATGCCCCAGACTTTTATTATTTTGTCAAAGTTTGGATGTTTGGCCTTGCAGAGGATGCTACATCTTTGACAATTCACTCGACAAAACTCAAAAATATGTAGATCTGCATGATATTTTCCCCAAAAAAGCCTTAATAAATCAGATCTTCTAAAGGGTCCGCCAAATAACTTTTTTTTTGAAAACGCTTTAAAAAAAAACTACTGAATATTTTCTCAAATTTCTTTTTTTATTTGAAAGTACAATCCTTCCGGTTAATAATGGAAAATATTTTCATTCAAATGGCTGCCTCCGGTGGCCATGCAGTAGCCTACACCAGAAGATGCCGATTTTGGCAAAAAAAAAAAAATCATCTTTTCAGATGAAGCTCATTTTGATCTTGGCGGGTATGTAAACAACCAAAATTGTCGCATTTGGGGCACAGAAAACCCGCACGCATACATTGAAAAGCCGACGCACCCAAAACGAGTCACTGTTTGGTGCGGATTTTGGTCCAGAGGCATAATAATAATAATAATCTTCGAAAATGAGCAAGGAGTGGCCGTTACAGTCAATGGCGATCGTTATCGGGCCATTTTGAACTAATTTTTGTTCACAAAAATTGAAGAGGAGAATATTGGCAAAATTTGGTTACAACAGGACGGCGCTACATGCCACACAGCCAAAGCTACACTCGATGTTTTGCGCCCTGTTTTTGAAGATCACATTATCAGCCGCAGAGCTGATGTCGTTTGGTCACCTCGGAGCTGCGATTTGACACCGTTGGACTATTATTTGTGGGGTGCCGTCAAAGATAAGTGTTACGCCGACAAGCCACAGATAATTGACGCTTTAAAGGACAATATTCGTGAAGCCATTGGTGAAATACAGCTGCACACAATCGTTAATGTGCTTATAAATTGGACCGATCGCGTAGGCTACTGCATGGCCAGCCGAGGCAGCCATTTGAATGAAATTATTTTCCATTATTAACCGGAAGGATCGTACTTTCAAATAAAAAAAGAAATTTGAGAAAATATTCAGTAGTTTTTTTTTAAAGCATTTTCAAAAAAAAAAAGTTATTTGGCGGACCCTTTATATAATTTTTGTAAGCCATTAAATTGGCATCCATCTTCAGTTTCATTTTTTTTTTTATAATATTTTGGAAAAGTATGTTAATTGAATATTATGTTGTTCATTTGGAAATTCCCAACTTTTGAAAACAAACTTCTTTCTCCCTCCCTCCTCTCTCTCTCTCTCTCTCTCTCTTTCACTCTGTCTTTAAAATTATTTTAAATTATCTATTCGCGGATATTGAATTAAAACCACCATTGTTAAGCAAAATCCAAACCATTAAATCTTAAAATAATTTTCCATGAAACAATAAAAAAAAGAAAAATGAGAAAAACTAAGAAAGAAAAAAAAACAATTGAAATCATGCAAAAAAACTCAACTCATTGGTTTCTTCATTATGTGGCTGAATAAAATTTGATTAAGGCAAGCAAAACAAAAAACAAAACCAGCAACAACGATAACAAAAACTAATGGAAAGAAATGTAAAACAGAGGAGCGGGGGGAAAGAAAAACACGATCATCTATTGTTTATAATGTTGTGGTGTAAAAGTAATTAACTTTCTTTTAAAAAATAAATAAAAATCAGCCTTTTGTTGTGTCGCATTCAAGAGCAAAAGCAGAATCAAACAAACCGAAAAAACGAAACATTGTATACAAAGGAAAAAGAATTGAATTGAAGTTAAAAACGGTCAAGATTAACCATAGGATACCCCATAGTGTGCCAGCGATTTACTTGACATTTTATTAGCCACAGAAAATTGCAATGAAATTCGGTTCAAAATAGATCGTGATTCCTTGACTCACTGTTATCAACTACGTGTTATTCTAAATCATTTTCATATCATATCACAGTCATATCTGCCAAGAGCTAGAAAGTTTTTAAATCGACTTTCAGAATCCATCGGATGTATTCCATCCCCACATTGTCAATTTTACACTGAGAAATGGGCCCAGCAAACTATTCTATTAGAGGCTTGAGTATTGAGTACAAAAGATCTGCAAAATAAAACCCAAAAACAGGACCATCATCTAAAGGGTCCGCCAAATACCTTTTTTTTTTTGAAAATGCTTTAAAAAAATCTACTGAATATTTTCTCAAATTTCTTTTTTTTATTTGAAAGTACAATCCTTCCGGTTAATAATGGAAAATAATTTCATTCAAATGGCTGCCTCGGCTGGCCATGCAGTAGCCTACACCAGAAGATGCCGATTTTGGCAAAAAAGAATCATCTTTTCAGATGAAGCTCATTTTGATCTTGGCGGATATGTAAACAAGCAAAATTGTCGCATTTGGGGCACAGAAAATCCGCACGCATACATTGAAAAGTCGACGCACTCAAAACGAGTCACTGTTTGGTGCGGATTTTGGTCCAGAGGCATAATTGGGCCATTTTTCTTCGAAAACGAGCAATGAGTGGCCGTTACAGTCAATGGCGATCGTTATCAGGCCATCTTGAACGAATTTTTGTTCACAAAAATTGAAGAGGAGGATATTGGCAACATTTGGTTTCAACAGCACGGCGCTACGTGCTACACAGCCAAAGCTACACTCGATGTTTTGCGCCCTGTTTTTGAAGATCGCATTATCAGCCGCAGAGCTGATGTCGTTTGGCCTCCTCGGAGCTGCGATTTGACACCGTTGGACTATTATTTGTGGGGTGCCGTCAAAGATAAGTGATACGCCGACATGCCAGAGACAATTGACGCCTTAAAGGACAATATTCGTAAAGCCATTGGTGAAATACAGCTGCACACAATCGATAATGTGCTTAAAAATTGGACCGATCGTGTAGGCTACTGCATGGCCAGCCGAGGCAGCCATTTGAATGAAATTATTTTCCATTATTAACCGGAAGGATTGTACTTTCAAATAAAAAAAAAGAAATTTGAGAAAAATTTCAGTAGTTTTTTTTAAGCATTTTCAAAAAAAAAAAGTTATTTGGCGGACCCTTTATATAATTTTTGTAAGCCATTAAATTTGCATCCATCTTCAGTTTAATTTTTTTTTATAACATTTAGGAAAAGTATGTTAATTGAATATTATGCTGCTCATTTGGAAATTCCCAACTTTGGAAAACAAACTTCTTTCTCCCTCCCTCCTTCTCTCTCGCTCTCTCTCACTCTGTCTTTAAAATTATTTTAAATTATCTATTCGCGGATATTGAATTTAAACCACCATTGTTAAGCAAAATCCAAACCATTAAATCTTGAAATAATTTTCCATGGAACAATAAAAAAAAGAAAAATGAGAAAAACTAAGAAGAAAAAAAAAACAATTGAAATCATGCAAAAAAAAAGAGGAAAAAAGAGCATTGAAAGACTCAACTCATTGGTTTCTTCGTTATGTGGCTGAATAAAATTTGATTAAGGCAAGCAAAACAAAAAGCAAAACCAGCAACAACGATAACAAAAACAAATGGAAAGAAATGTAAAACAGAGGAGCGGGGGGGAAAGGAAAACACGATCATCTATTGTTTATAATGTTGTGGTGTAAAAGTAATTAACTTTCTTTTAAAATAAATAAAAATCAGCCTTTTGTTGTATCTCATTCAAGAGCACAAAACAGAATCAAACAAAGAAACAAACATAACAAACGAAACATTGTATACAAAGGAAAAGAATTGAATTGAAGTTACAATCGGTCAAGATTAACCATAAGATACCCCATAGTGTACCAGCGATTTAATTGACATTTTATTAGCCACAGGAAAATTACAATGAAGTTTGGTTCAAAATTGATCAGAATTCCTTACTTAACTCAGTGTTATCAACTACGTGTTGTTCTAAATCATTTTCATATCATATCTCAGTCATATCTGGCAAGAGCTAGAAAGTTTTTACATCGACTTTCAGAATTCATCGGATGTAAGCCATCCCCACATTGTCAATTTTACACTGAGAAATGGGCCCAGCAAACTAATCTATTAGGAAGTCGCCGTGGTCTAGTAGGTAGTGTGTTGGCTTATTAGACGAAAAGCCAGGGTTCGAGCCCCAGGCCAGACATCAAAATAAAATAGAAAAAGTATTTCTTCGGCGTCTTCCTCTCAGCAGATTTCTGGCAAAAACTCTGAGTAAATAAAAATTTGACATGAAAAGTTTCTCAAAAATCTGTCGTTCGGAGTCGACTTTAAACTGTAGGTCCCGCCACTCATGTATAAAATTAACACACACAACATAAGTGGTGTGAGAAACTAGGTCGTAATCCTGACTGAAGGGTTGTAATGACCAATTATGTATGTATGTAAACTAATCTATTAGAGGCTTGAGGAGATCACCTCTATTGAGTACAAAGGATCTGCAAAATAAAACCCAAAAACAAGACCAGCATCTACTACGCGCCCAGGTATTACCTCCTGAGATACATTAATGCCTCACAGAGGCTATCACAAAACCTTTACATTGGGTTCGAGACAACTGTACCCGGTCATAAGGCCGATTACTTACTAATTCGGCATTACAACCCTTTAGTCAATTTTACAACCTAGTTTTCTCACACCAATATGACATCAAAAAAATTTTTTTTGGCGAATTCCTCCCACCAGTCTTTCCTCCTGGGATGCATTAATGCCTCACAAATACCATCACAGAACTACTTGTTGGGTTCGAGACAACTGTACTCAGTCAAAAGGCTGATTACTTACATTACAACCCTTTAGTCAGGACTACAACCTAGTTTCTCACATCAATATGGCATGAAAAAATATTTTAATTTTGAGGCGACGTCCTCCCACTAGTCTCTATAATATGCAACCTGCTCTTTCCTCCTGGGTTGCATTAATGCCTCACAGATACCATCACAGAATCTACATGTTGGGTTCGAGACAAGTGCACACGGTCAAAACACCGATTACTTACTAATTCGGCATTACAACCCTCTAGTCAGTACAACAACCTAGTCTCTCACATCAATATGACATGAAAAAATATTTTATTTTGAGGCGACATCCTCTCAGCAGTCTAGTAAAAAGAACTCTTTGAGTAAATAAATATTGTCATGAAATTTTTTCTCAAAATCCGCACTTATTTTACAAATTAACAGCCACAACGCGCGTGGTGAGTGAAGAATGGAGGAGCTAGGTTGTAATCCTGACTAAAGAAGGATTGTAATGATCAATAAAGTCGCCGTAGTCTAGTAGGCAGTGTGTTGGCTTATTAGACGTAAAGCCCCAGGTCAGACATCATCAAAACGAAATAAAAAAGTAGATTTCTTCGGCGGCTTCCTCAGCAGATTTCTTGCAAAAACTCTGAGAGTAAATAAAATTGCTATGAAAAGTTTCTCAAAAATCTGTCGTTCAGCATCGACTTTAAACTGCAAGTCCTGCTACTCATGAAATTAACACACACAACATAAGTAGTGTGAGAAACTAGGTCGTAATCCTGGCTGAAGGGTTGTAATGTCCAATTATGTATGTATGTATGTATGCAATGATCAATTAAGTAAATAAGGAAGTAAGGTCTAGAAGCTGTAAGTCTACTTCCAATTTTATTTCAAGCGTGTCTATGACTCGATGAATGCGGATAAGTTCAGCACATACGTGTACGCATACACATACACAGCATACACCATGTACGTCTGTTGTGTAGGGTATCTGGTAAATAGAGAAGAAAAACCAAAATTATTTATGGATGGAGCCCATAATTCAGTCTTTCTTTATTTTTCTTTTTATTACTCCAGTTTTCTTACGTTTAAGCAAAAATAGCAAATGCAGGCTGTTGCTGCCGCTGCAGCTCATGATTGTTAGTAATGGTTGGCCAAAGTGGCCAACGTCATCTATGAAAGGAAAAAACAACCAATATTTGCAAATAAAAAAAGAATCAAAACAAATGAATGAATTTCCTACGAGGGGGGGGGGGCAAAATAGAGAGAGAAGTGCGTTACCAAAAACAAACGTTCGAAATAAAGAAATTCACTCGCCGCCACAGCCAAAACTTGAAGAGTAAAAACTAAATGCCAGCGAAAAATGTTTACTTGTGGTTTAATTTTCCTGCTTTTGGTGGCCCTTCCTCTCTCTCTCTCTCTCTCTCTGTGTATTTTCACTCTTTAGTAGTGGCTATAAATTTTTAATTTTTCTTCTTCTTAGTTTTACGATCATTTTTATTTGTGCTGGCCGAACGCTTTTATTTTTTTGTTGTTGTTTGGTTCGGTTTGCTTAGTGCATGTTTTGTGGCGCGTTTTGTTGTCGCTTTGTTTGTTACAGTTTGTGTTGCATTGTGTTTGGCCTTGTTGGCAACATAAACAAACACAACATGTTGCTGTGTGATGGCTTAATTGTATTATTAGCGCAGATCTTTTTTAAAGATTTCAACCTGAAAACACATAGAAAAACGGCACTTTGGACTGTGTATACACAACAATAACAAAAGGCTTCATTTTATGGACACTTTTTGTGGACAATAGGAAGAAAAACAAAAAGAAAAAGAAAAATCGATAGAAACAAAAGCACTTTCCCAAAAAAAGAGAGAAAAAACCCCAGGCTAATAAAAGTAAATGCCAAAATAATGGTTATTGCTTGCTGTACATGGACTTTCTATGAAAGAAAAATTAACTTTTCAATGCTTAAATATCGAGCAAATGATATTTCAATAAAAAAGAAGGCAAGTCTTTTAAGGCAGCATGAAAACATATAAAAACAGTTAAATTTTAGTAAATATTCGTGGTCTTACAGATACAGATTTATTTACAGGATATTAAACAATATTTTAACCTATAAATTTATATGTTGGGTGTAGTATAAAGAAAGCCATTTTATTTTGGAAATGTGCACAAAAATAAAATTGGTGTTCATTTTTCTTTATAAAAACTTACATACATATATACCAGAGATCAGCAATGAGTATTCAAAAAGATGAGTGGAATCGAATCATACTCATAAGTTCTGATACTTATATTCATACTTATTTTAATATCATTGAACCTCTACTCTCATTCAAAGTTTAAAGTACTCATCATTCTCATACTTAACGCGTATGATGCTGTTAATTTCGACTCTCCATAACTCAACATTTACACGAAACACAAAATAACTATGATTTGCGTACAAATACTAAAATACTTACTGAAGGTTGTGGGTTTGCTCTGCTTGCTGCTCTGTTTTTTTTTTTTTCTTTTTTTGTAAATGCAACAACAAAAGATTAACTTTTGATGAATGATTCGAGTCACTCGAATAATTTATAAGTATTACAAGTATTTTTCTAAAGTTATGAAGCTAAACGAGTAGGCTTATGATTCAAACATATCTCGAATGGTATGAGTTTGATGTCAACGCTGTATTCATACTTATTGCAACCTGTACTTATAAATTAACGTTGTAGTGAGTATGAATGAATCAGAGTACATACATAGTTAAATTTCAATATTGTTGACTGACTTATATTCAAAATTTCATGTGTGCTTATGAGTTGCGAAAAAACGATTCATTGCTGATTTCAGATACATACATAATTGGTCATTACAACCCTACCTACAGTCAGGATTACGTCCTAGTTTTTCACACCACTTATGTTGTTTGTATTAATTTTTATGCATGAGTGGCGGGACCTAAAGTTTAAAGCCGTCTGCGATCGACTGACATTTGAGAAACTATCTTATCATGGCAAAATTATTCACTCTCAGAGCTTTTGCCAGAAATCTGTTGAGAGGAAGTCGCCGAAGAAATATTAAAATTTCGTTTTGTAGGAGATGTCAGACCTGGGGTTTGAACCGTGGTTTCACGTCTAATAAGCCAACACACTAGCTACTAGACTACAGCGACTTAAAACTTAACAAATGGCAAATTTCTTTCAATCCTTATTTAATTTAAAGGAAATATTGCCTTTTAGGTTTTCTACTGCATTTAAAAAAAAGTAGAACTGTTAAGCAAGCTTTTAATGGGTTCCAACAAATTTTTTTATTTTTCTTAGAATTTCTCCCATTAGGGCTGCTATCGTGTTACACATTGAGCTACCCCTGGTTTCCTACTAAAATCTTTTTCTTTTTGACTGAGTTATACAGTGGCAAGTAGCAAGATCTGTTCAAAAAAATGAGGAGACGTTAGTTGGTTACTTAAAAGCAAACAATTTTTTTTTTGTAGCCGGTCTTTAGCAGAAAAATCAGTATTAATTGATAGTATTGATACAGTGAGCGTCAAAAGAAACTGTACACTAACACTAAATTCTAACAATCACTAAACTCAACTTTTACCACTCAAGGAGAGTGCCCGAAAAAATTTGTTAATATGTATTTCGAAATTTTTTTAATTTTTTTTTTTTTCAATTTTAAAAACTGACAATGATGTACCGTTTCTTTTGGCGCTTACTGTACATAACATACATAATTTGTCATTGCAACCTATTAGTTAAGATTACAACCTAACTTCTTACACTACTTATGTATGTTGTGTGTGTTAATTTTATACATGAGTGGCGGGGTCGTACAATTTTAAAGTCTACTCTGAAGGAATTTTTTTTTTTTTTTTTTTTAAACTTTTCATTACAAAGAAACTATGCGCAGAGTTTTTGTTAGAAATCTGCTGACAGGAAGTCACCGAAGAAATATTTTTTCATATTTCGTTTTGTTGGAGATGTTTGACCTTGGGTTTTAACCGTGGCCTGACTGACGCCTCACTATCTACTGGACTACGTCGTCTACAGCAGCATGTGTAAATTACTTGCAGTACTAATTGAGATCCATTGTATGATGACACTTTTCCACTGTAGAGGATTTGATACAAATATATACGCTACTTATGGTGTTTTCTTTTCTACAAAGAAAATGTCATCCTCTTACAAGGTGCATTAAAAAATTGCTGACCAACCCTATTATAATGTAATTTTTTATTTGAGTAGAACATAACACAAAAGGGAATGCCCTGTGTTTACCACTTATTAAGAAAATGAATGTAAATATGAAAAATTTTTTGAGCGATTTTAAATTTCATCTGTTAGCCCTATAAATAAACAAAAGTCATCTGCTTTACAGGGCATTATCAGCACTCGATTTATACAGGGCATAAAATGCAATGCCTTCCACCCTTGGCAAGTGCGAATTATTTAGAATAAAACATACTACCCTTTTAGAGGGCGAAACATTTTTAAGAAACAAACACAAAATAGCATTTTTTTATATAGAATTCACATTTTTTGGTAGAAAAGAAAACACCATTAACTACTGACACACTGGCAATACAAATTCTTATCGCAAAATTTATCAAACGCTTTTCCGGAATATATTGTAATTCAAACAACATATAATATTTGAAAACTCTTTTATTTCTATTTGATTTGAATTCTTTTTTTTTAAGCTTTATTGGCTTGTCAAAATTACTAAAATTTCCACTTTTTTCTTCTATTTACAGGTGAGTTCCATTCATTTAAAATTTTGGTACGTATTATTATACACACTGACCTTTACGATCAAATCAGCGCTTAAAACAAACATTTTATTTGCAAAACAAAAAACTTCAAAGTATTTATTCTTTTTTTAAATATTTTCCTAAATATTCAACAAGTAAACGGTATTCGTCTCCATTAAAATAAAATTAATTTTTTTTTTACTGTCATGCAACAAAGTTCAATAAAATAGGCCCATAAATACCATTCATTACAAACAAATAAACAAAAACAATCAAATGAAAATAAATCAAGTACGTATACTAAAACTGTAGTTTTTGTTGTAAATCGCTGATAAAAATCAGAGAATTTCATTGTGATTGCTTGCCATTAACATTTGCTCTTATCAGCCGTGATCGTCACCATCGTCATCATCATCGAAGTCAACGTCACTGTGATGACTATTCACCTTCATTATCGGAATTGTGTCTTCTCGAATGGATGCCAGCCATAAAATGTTAATGAATGATTCGAATGTAAAATGCAAGTCAAAGGCGTAAGAATGTCTACGGCATTCATTAAACGAACTCGTAAGATCGTTTATCATTTTAATTGTTCTTGAAACAAACGGTATTACAAACAGAAAATCAAGAAAAACTTAGGAAAAGTTTTAAAATGGACATCTGAAAAGAACATTCATATTCATACACACCGAATTTTTGGTGTCAATTTCTATTTCTATTTTTGATTTGAACCGATAAAAAATGTCAAAAATAATTTGCAGTGTAGCTCTATTCAGTACACATACGTATGTATGTACATATAAAATCTATTAATTAATTTCCATTACATTATTGTTGTCTTCAATATTAACTACAGTGCATTTAAATAAATTGAAATTTATTTCAAGCATTAAAAACTCTGGCCATTCTGTATGAGTTAAAACAAATAGTAGTGAAAAACCTCCGTTCTGGGTCTTTGTGACACGTGACGTAAAACTTGTCATTCCAATTTTTCCAAATCGTCTTTAACTGGGGTCTAATTCCCGCAGTCGTGATCGAAATTGCGTTCAAATAGAAAATGATTTCGATAGCGAGAAATTTTCTGATGATGTTACTCGATACGAAACGAATCGATTTGTTGCTTAGGTGTTGTGAAATGAGTTAATTATTTCGTTTTACAGCACTGACGAAAATGCAAAAATTGTAAACAAAAAACATATGTTTTCTTACAAAAATAAAAGAAATTTAATTAATCCAAGGAAGGAAGGTTTTATTAAAATTGTAATATTTCGTACGGATAATATATTTTGGTTTTACTTTATTATTAGCTGGGGCTGAAGTTTCTTCTGCAGTATCATCTTCAAATTCTATAAAAGAAGACGTGGTAGGTTCCATTTTGCCTTCTTCATAATCCGATAAACAACAGAAAGATACGTCAGAAATACGATTTTTTGGTGAAGTTGTTGGGGTAACATTTTCTTTGTCGCAATTCCCTTTTGGGCTGCCTTCTGATGTTTTTGAAGACCCAAAAGTTTGGACATTTTTTAGACCCTCAACAGAATTTTAAACTATACAAGAGTTTTTTAAACTACCTTGCGCCACATTTTTCATCTTTGATTGGTGGGCCGGAAACATTGAGCTTAGCTGTGAGCTGTTCCCATAGCTGATTAGCTCTTAACTTTCCTTTGACAATTCTGAATGCTTAACATGAAATTTCCAAAAAATTTCCTTCTGGGTGTAATTAATTTTTGAAAGTCTTGACCTACAAATACTGGAATTAATTATTCATAAAAAAAGCAGAAAAGCGTTAATTCGAAAGCTTTAGTGCTTACGAGTAAAAACTCGTAAGGTGGCATTCGAATGATCACATGTTATCGAATGCCATCATTTGAAATTTTGATACACTTTACTCGATAACGAATAAGAGAATCCCAAAACTAAAAAACTCGCACGTTCGAGTAAAAATTCGTTCGTATACGACCTCCAGAATCAGCCTCCTGATTAGACAACATGAACTTGTCAAGCTGGAAAATTACGTACTACTGTCAGGCGGCATATTTTGCTTGTGTTTGGTTCAATGGCCTCTTCGAAAGGAGTCCGTTTTGGCTTATTAGACGTGAGGCCCTGGTTCATACCCCAAAACGAAATATGAAAAAATATTTCTTCGGCGACTTCCTCTCAGCGGATTTCTGGCAAAATCTCTGAGTAAATGGAAACTGCCATGAAAAGTTTCCCTGTACTTTACTTATAAATCAACGTTGTAGTGAGTACGAATGAGTCAGACTAGTTAAATTTCAATATTGTTGGCTCACTTATATTCAACATTTCATGAGTGCGTATGAGTAGATAAAAAAGCGATTCATTGCTGATCTCTGTTACTTATTCACTTTTTAAAGAGGGATAAATTCGATCAATCCTGGCGGATGGAACACAGTTCAACCTGATCAAAAAAAAAAATATTAAAATTTTTATTGCGGTGAATTTTAGCAGCGTGTTGGGTTTCTCCGGTGTGGTGAGTTTCTTGGTTACCTTTGCTCACTGTCCGTTACTCCAAAAATTTCACTTCCTTACCGACATGTCGGTAATGGATACACAAACACTAAATAAACGAGGTACACAAACGAAAAAATGGTATGAATTCAATAAATTTTGTTATATTTTTCCTCTCGAGTGATTTCTTTCTCAGAAATTGCTTACAAAATTTTTTATTTACTGGCAACATTGGTAGTGATGTTGACAACGACATCATATCGAGTTTTGTCTTTACGATATACAATATGACATAGCTGAGACAGCTACCAGTGTAACGAATGTTAACTAAAGTTGTAACAAATTTAAAGCATAATTTAAGGCATTAAATTAAATTAATTTTATTTTTGTTTTGGAATGCCACTGAGTCTGTTGCAATTGTAGAAATTTTAACAATTCAGAATTATATTCCGATATAAACATAGCATGTACAGTCACACAGATAATTATACGTACCCCCCTTAAAAATAATTTTTTTTTTAAATGATAATATATGGACAAGCCAACTGATTTTTGCGCCAAATTTTTTGTTTTCCGTCACAGCCGAACAAATTATATTTGTTCTCATCACTAAATATTACATTCGCCCAAAAATCAGTTGACTTGTCCACATATTATTGGGCAAATTCCAATTCGTGGCTTTTTTTCTCGGCACTCGGCTACGGAAACCGTTCTTTCTCAAAACACTTCGAACTGTTTCGGAATGCACAATAACACTGTGATCACTCTCTGAGGTATTTCGTATTTCTACGGCTGTAGTCCTAGGATTTTTATTCACAATACCTTTTATATACCGGGCTACCCTTGGAGAAATTTTATACGAAATATACGTCCTACGGTTTTAAGCAAACTGCAGTCACAAATTCATAGATTTTGAGAATCTTTTTTTGTCGTTACAGACGCTAATATAAAGAAATTTTATTCATTACTTCTTAAAAAATGATTTTTAGGGGGGTACGTATAATTATCTGTTTGGCTGTATGTACATCGTTTATATATCATACTTATGATGTATTCTATGGCGTTTCCACTCTAAATATGCCTTCATAGTTGATTTCGTAGAGTCCTGTATAGATTCCTAGCTCTCTCATTCAATTTTTACCTTTAGGTTTGCTGAATAAGCGTAAAACTGAGAAAATTTTTCCTGTCCGATATCCATAGTCCCTTGTAAACGAATCAAAACTCTTCATGTCTTTCGAAATATATTTTTTCATAGTGTCTGGTCATTAATAAAACTCTTATTAAAGTTTTGTTTTATAATTGTTTTTTTCTTGTTTTTGTTTTATTATTATTACTTTAAATACAATAGTAAAGCATTTTGTTTGTGGTTATTTCTTAAATGGAATTCCTTTAATTACTTGCAGTTTTAAAATTATTTTGTTATACTTCTCAACACAGACAGCAAATTATAACATTCGATATTGAAAGTTTCCATTAGCAAATACCATATGAATGCTATTATTTTGCCGTAGACATTGGCAATACATGGATTATATAGTATAAAAAGGCAATAAACTATGTATATATGTATGTATGTATCTATGTATACTATGTTACAATAAATAAATTTATTTGTTCACCAAAAAAGTACATACTTTTTGTTTTTGTTTTTGAAATTTTTAATGTTTTCATAGAAAATTAAATAAATACGATAACCAAGAGGTATACATACATAGTATAAATATGAGACGATGATGAATGCAAGGAATGATGTTATAATGCTTATTTAGCCATTTTCCATACTACATTCAGTGTTAGAGCACTCGCAATGCCTCATATTCTATGGATATTTCAATTAAAAACTAAAATTTATATGAAATATTTTTTATTACAATATAATTTTTTTTTCAAATATACAGTTATAGTTGTTGTTTTAATCAATTTACAATGAATTTATTTTTTAAAAATGTTTCATTTTTTTTATGAAATATTTCATTGATTTGATATGGGATTTTGTTAAGTGCATTTGTATTTTGTTGGCTCTAAGGAGAGAGAGACTTTCAACAAAATTTATAAATTCAATTGAGAATGCAATTAGTTTTTCCAATTTAGTTTTATTTTTTTTTTAATTTTAGCCTTAAGAGTTGATATTTTTTAAAAAAATTTAAAGTGATGTAATAGACCTGGTAAGCAAATTAAATAAAATACCCGAATTGATTTTAACAATTAAAATTAAAAAAAAAAACGAATAACTTTTTCTACTGAAAATAGCTTTTGTGTTCCAAACTTAGTAGAATTTTTAAAAATATAATTTCAAACAATAAAAATATTAAAAAATAAATTTTAAAGACTTCTATTCTGTTCGATTGAATACAGCTTGTTTTTCCATAACTTAGAAGAATTTTTAAAAAATAATATTTCAAACAATAAAAATATTAAAAAGACTTTTTAAAAACCTTTATTCAAAACATATACTTCTTTTAAATATTCGATTTACATCAGGGTTTGTATTTTCTATAATGTTTTAAATAAAACTCCTCTAAAAGCCTAAAAATCTTGTCTGAAATATTTCAATTTAAGTATTCAGATTTACTGAAGTGAAATTCTTATAAAATATTTGAAACAATTAATTAAGTTTTAATAATAAACGACGTAAAACTGGTATTGTTGAATTGTATTTAATTTTGAATGTTTCCTTTTTGCCTTCCCAACGAATTAGGAAAAAAACTTTTTTGAATTTTTTACTTAAGAACATCTCGAAACTTTTCTTTGATCATGGACCTAGATTTCGAAAACTATAGAAAATTTTTTCTTACAAAAAATATTTTGAATAAAAAAAAATTTTTGGATTAATAAAAAATAAAAAAATATTTTTAAATAAAATTAAAAAAAAATTTTTTTTGGATTAAAAAAAATAAAAAAAAAATTTGGATTAGAAAAATAAAAAAAAATAAAATTAAAAAAAAATAAAAAAAAATATTTTTAAATAAAACAATAAAACATAAAATACATACATAGGATTACGGCCTAGCTTCTCACACCACTCATGTTGTGTGCGTTAATTTTATACATGAGTGGCGGGACCTACAGTTTAACGTCGAATCCGAACGACAGAATTTTGAGAAACTTTTTCATGGCAGTTTATTTTACTCTCAGAGTTTTTGCCAGAAATCTGCTGAGAGGAAGTCGCCGAAGAAATATATATATTTTTTTTTTCATATTTCATTTTTGACCTGGGATACGAACCCGGGCTTTACGAATAGTAAGCCAACACACTACCTACTACACCACGGCGACTTCAAAAAATATAAAAAATATAAATATTTTTATTTAAACAATGAAAAAAAGAAAAAATATTTTTTTCAATAGAAGTCAATAAATTAATTTTTTCTGTATCAACTTCAAGTATTAGTAAAGCCTGTAAATTTAACAAAGCAGTCTACTTTGAAAACTTCGTAAAATCTATACTTTTGTGCAAAAAATTAAATCTTGGGAAGATACTCTATTAAGTATAGACATTCTGATTGTAGTGAATACATTGAAATTTTAACAGAATAATGATTTTGTTCACCAACAAATTAAGACCATTTAAGATTTTGAAGAAATTGATCTTGAGTAAGCGTTTGAGGGTGAATCGTCGCTATAGCCAAAATCGCGGTTCGTCGATTTAGCGACGAGTCAGAGTTTGGTTCAGTTAGTGAGGACTGCTGCAACTGTTATGATTAAAAAAAATATTTTTTCTCAATTTCTCATAGCAATTTTCAATTAATTTACTCCAAACCCATAGCACTCAAACGGTTAATGAATTATTTCTTTAACATTTTGGCTTTTAAATGAAGGAAAAAGTAGGTTGTGTCACAGGATATTGCATGTATTTTCAATTCTTTTAAATTTGTACAAATATTTGTAAAATGTAAACTTTCAATGGAAGTAAAATTGGAAAGAATTAAAAAAAATTTTAACCAAAACAAGGGTTTTTTTCATAAAAAGTAAAGGCTTTTGTATTGATCAGAAGATTACAAAGTTTTTTTAAGTTTCCTGAAAAAAAATTTTTTTTTGCCTTGAAATTTAATTTTAATTTGTTTTTATAAATTTTGTTAAAAAAAACTCTCCTTAAATATGTAGGGTTTTCTCTACTTTCTTTTTAAACTTTTATTAGATTCTATTTTAATTCAAAAATTTGTTTTTACATTGAATTTACATTATAATAGTTTTCTTTTTCTTTTTTTTTAATTAATTTTTTAAATTGGGCTTAAGGTCCTTTTTTTAAAAATCTTATATTTCTTATTAAATTTGTAAATTACTTTGCTTACCTTAAGTTAAGCTTAAAAAATATATGATTTTCAAAAGAAAGCTTCCTTAAGCATAAAAATATATTTTGGCACTTGGGAGTTTTTTTTTATATTTTTTGTTTTTTATTTTATATTTAATATTACTTTTCTTTGTCTTAATTTAAATTGTTATTATATTTTTATACATGTGTGCTTGTGTGTTTTTTTAATGTTTTTATAATTTATTTATATCTTTAAAATCTATAATTAAATATTTACAAATTTTAATAAATATTTTTGCCTTATAAAACAAGAAAAAAATAAAAAAAAAATAAAAAATAAAAGTTTATTGGTGTGTTGTTCTTATTAAAAATAAAAATAATTATAATAAAAGTTATATAAAAATAAAACTTATTAAATAGAAATTTGGTTGTTTTACATTTAATAATAATGATAATAATAATAATAGTTGTTAAACTAATTAATTAATTAATCAATCAATCGATCAATATTTTTTAACAAATTTAGGATGAGACTCAATTGGCGGCTCAGTCATTAAGAATTAATTTCAGTTTTAATACAATAATTAATACAAATTAAAAAATAATCAATATTTTGAACCTGTTCAAAATTTCTTTTCTTTTTTTGTTCTTTATTTTTTTTTTATTTTTTTAATTAATTTTTCTTAAATGTTAACCTTAAAACTTAACGAATGTCTATGACAACAAAGAAATTTATTTCGATTTTTTTAGTTTTGTAAGTGTTTGCATTGAAAAATCCATATAATTTTATATCAATCGTTGGCCATACAATAGCCAGAATAGGTTTGTATATTGTCCTCCAAAAAGGTTTCGCCCGCTATAACACCCGACTGCGTATGATGGCTGGGACAATGATGGCCCTTGGGACACTGGCACAAGGCATTGATATTGACCTCATCAATGAATTCTTGTCGCTTTCGTACCGTAAATAATTTACAGGGTTGTTTGCGTTGACATCTAAGGCGCTAAAAAAAAGAAACAAAGATTAGATTTGATTTGTTTGATACAAGGCATCTTACTTGAAAGATTTTAAACCCTGCTTATACTTACAGTTATTGGGGAACACGCAAATAAATATTTGTAACCCGAATTTCCATCCTCTACAGGCTCTCGTTTCGTTAGATATGTCACTGAATTCTTAGGGCAACGACAATGTACAATTTGTTCCGTCGAATTCATTTCTGCTGAGGTCCTCAGTGTCCAAGTAAAGTCACGAAAATGTCTGAAATATTAATGGAACGCCATTTAGAAGGCATAACTTCAATATAAGCTTGCCCGCAAACTTACCTACACACCGGCAGCCTGTGAACAGGCTGGCACAGCTTATAATGCCTCGTCTTATCGGCAATGGTATGACCATCTTCCACACCCAAGCCACTAGGGCAACCGCCAATAAATGTTAGTTTTTCCTGATGGCCGCCCATATGCCCCGAATGTCTCATATGAGCCGAATTTGTATACAAATGCTGCTGCCTCTTCATGGCCAAATGCGGAAATTCATTACGACGCAAATCCTCCCGATAAAGCAAGTCTGCTGTTGTATCCTCATTACTAGCCAAAGCGGAATTCTCCTCATGCATTATATAATCCGATGGCAAGTTAATGTCATCCTCATACACGGCACCCAATTTATGCATCAATTTCTTCAAATGCAAACTGTCGTATTTCTTATCCGCCGTGCCAAAAGCTGCCGCATCCAATATCAAATGCTTATTTTGATGCATCCGGTTTGCATGCTCATAATAGCTGTGATATTTCTCATTGTTATGATTATTGTGCATATGCTGCGTGTCTTTGTGATGATGATGGATCACTATCTCCGGGGCTCGATTAATTAAAGGGCAGCGGCATTGTCGTTCAATCCAAGGCATTTCGTATAAATCGATTTTTGAACACACCGCATTGGGTGCACAAATTGGTAAATCATCTTCCGAATCCTAAAACAGAGAGAGAGAGAGAATGAAAGAGAATTTAATATGGGATTGATAACCGAAAAATTAAGAATAATCAACAATAAACAGAAATCCAAGTTTTTAAAGTTATTTTTTGTTCATCTTTTAAGAAGGATTTTAAAGAGGATTTTTACTATCCTGCATTTCATACTTCTCGCCATCACCATCAACTTCATTATCAGTTGAATCATTATGAGTTACAGTGCCTATCAAGTTCAAGTTTCTTAGTGGTTTATTTAGTTCGAAAATTTTTTCTTTCCCCCTTTTGGCAGTTGTTAAGTACAACCACTTGATCTGGGAAGACCGTGTTTCGTAAAATAGTAGATATTTTTGGCCGTTAGAACTGTAAAAACAGCACAACAATTTTTTCTGGCTTTTCTATTGAAATTATTTAGAAGCTCAACGTATATATAATAGCATACGATATAAATTCCAGTTTATATAAAATAGCATGCGATATAAACTCCAGTTTATATAAAATAGCATGCGATATAAACTCCAGTTTATATAAAATAGCATGCGATATAAACATCAGTTTATATAGAATAGCATGCGATATAAACATTAGTTTATATAGAATAGCATGCGATATAAACCCCAGTTTATATAGGATAGCATGAGATATAAACCCCAGTTTATATAGGCTAGCATGAGATATAAACTCCAATTTATTTAGAATAGCATGAGATATAAACTCGTTTATATAGAATAGCATGAGATAAACTCGTTTATATAGAATAGCATGAGATATAAAGTCATTTATATAGAATAGCATGCGATATAAACTCGTTTATATAGAATAGCATGCGATATAAACTCGTTTATATACAATAGCATGCGATATAAACTCGTTTATATAGAATAGCATGCGATATAATCTCCAGTTTATTTAGAATAGCATGAGATATAAACTACAGTTTATATAAAATAGCATGAGATATAAACTACAGTTTATATAGAATAGCATGAGATATAAACTACAGTTTATATAGAATAGCATGCGATATTAACTCCATTTTATATAGAATAGCATGCGATATTAACTCCAGTTTATATAGATCAGCATGTGATATAAAGTCCAGTTTATATAGAATAGCATGCGATATAAACTCCAGTTTATATAGAATATCATGCGATATAAACTCCAGTTTATATGGAATAGCATGCGATATAACCACCCGTTTATATAGAATAGCATGCAATATAACCACCAGTTTATATAGAATAGCATGACATATAAACTCCAGTTTATATAGAATAGCATGCGATATAAACTCCCGTTTATATACAATAGCATGCGATATAAACTCCAGTTTATGTACAAAAGCATGCGATATAAACTCCAGTTTATATATAATAGCATGCGTCATAAACTGCATTTTATATCCCAATAATTGGGATATTATTCATAAGTTTTATAAGGTTTAGTTGGGCAACAATTCAAGGCAAACAACCATTAGCAACGTTGTTAACTCATTACTCCCATTGAAGAACAACCGGATGGTTTTCTCACTTGCATTTGAATGGGAAATCCCCTCCTGTTTGTAGTAAAATCATTTTCGCTCCACTTGTTTTACTGACTGGTTCGGATTTTAGTCTGGTCTGGTGGCGCCTTTACGAAATTTCTCTTCGAAAATGCGATCTCTACACGATGGTACGTCGTACCACACAGTCCGTCAAACATAATTCTGTAACGATTTGTTAGCCAAGATTGTCCGATGTAGGTCGTAAGGAAACAATAGGAAACAATTGAAGCTTACGCATACGTCCTGAAATGTAGGTAATGGACCTAACGTGGAACCATTGAATAATTCGTCAAAAGAATTAATACATGTAAGTAAGCTGTGAAGGCAAGTCGCCGTAGTCTAGTAAATAGTGTGTTGGCTTATTGGACATGAGGCCGTGGTTTGAATCCTGGCTCAGACATCTTATACAAAACAGAATATGAAAAAATATTTCTTCGGTTACTTCCTCTCATCAGAAAACTCTGGAAATAAATAAAATTGCCATGAAAAGCTTCTGAAAAAATCCTTTCTCCGGAGACGACTTTAAACTGTTGGTACCGCACCGTGGTAAGAAGAGCTAGGTTGTAATCTTGCCTATAATGTTGGAATTACCAATTAAGTAAGAAGTAAACACGACAGATATTGTCAGTCAAAAACTCTGGGATTAAATAAAATTGCCATGAAAAGCTTCTCAAAGAATCTTTCCTTCGGAGACGACTTTAAATTGAACACATACAACATGGGTTGTGGGAGGAGCTAGGTTGTAATCCTGACTAAATGGTTGTTATTACCAATTAAGTAAGAAGTAAACACTTGAGGTGGTGACATTCGTCGTACCTCACTTACTTTTCGTATTTTTTGAGAAAGAAAAGAAACTTAAATTTGAAAGACCCTGTAACTTTTTTGTTTCATATTCTCTTTGAAACATTTTGGTTTACAAAAAAGAAAAAAAATTAAATACTGGAACTGCAACGAAAGTGATGATGGAATAATTTTTTTGGTTCTTTTTTAAGGCAACAAAAACAAAAAAAAATCTTTTTTGGCTCTCTTTCTCTCTGGTCGGTCATCTTAAGTACCATTAATGTGGAATTAAGCCAAACACCAGTAGTGGAACATTTACGATTTTTGTTGTTGTTATTGTTGTTGCTGTTGTTTTTGTTGTTGTTTATGACTTTATATATGAATGTGGTATGAAACGAGCATTGGCTACCGGTGTTACGTCGTTTCAGACGGTATAATGACCATCATCATCATTAACATATGCCCTCGAAAGAACATACGAGTACAGATGAGATGAGTGGAGGAATTTGAATTGGAAAACATAATTTATTTATAAAAAATAAATCTTTTTCTTGTTTTTTTTTCTTTTCTTTACTCAAAAAGAAGAATTTTTTTTTAATTTTTTTTTTATTTTCTTTAAAAGTAACCAAAATATTTTGATCATCATAATGATGATGAACATCATGTTGTTGGCTGTGATATTTAACTTGAAATCGTTCATTAATGTTTTTTCTTTTTATTTTTTTAGGGAATTTTTGGTTTGTTTTTAAAGAAACTTCTTGATTTTTTTTGTTTTTTTTTATTTTTTTAGTTTCATGTTTGTCTTGAACTATAAAATTTGGACGTAAACATCATCAAATACCAGACACTTTTTTATTAAATTTTTTTTTTTATTATTTTTCTGTTCTCTTCAATTTAATAACACAATCAATAAAAAGGCATCAACACTTAATCTCTTTCTTTCTTTCTTTCTTTCTGAATGGACACTGGCATGATTTGAATGGACGCTTGAATAGGGCATTGGGATGTGTTTGGTTGGGATGAATGGACCTACTCATCATCATAGCCAGACAAGACATATGCTTTAATGAATGAATGAATGAATGAATTGGTTTTTATAACTTTTTCTTCTTCTTTGCTCTCTTAAAAAAGATTTTAAAAATTCTAAACGATTTACTTAAGACCTGATACTTGAGTAGAATAAAACTTTAAATGGAATTTCATTTGTTTATGGGCTTATTTAAACAGTCATTTAGTCGTCAAGGAATTTGAAAAAAGGGAAACAAATTAAATTGCATTCAAATGGAACCCTTTTTTAAAAATAAATTTTTTATAATCTTCTGCTTAAGATTTTATCAAAAAGGCCTTTTAACATAAAATAAGTGACTTTTTTTTTTAGCAAATTGGTTTAAAAAAAGTTCCTTAAACTTTAGAAGGAATACTATATATAAAATATTTAAAAAAAAACAGAACTACAGTGAGCATCAAAAGAAATTGTACACCAAAAATAATATTTTAACAATCATCAAACTCAACTTTTAACCACTTAAGGAGAGTGCCCGAATAAATTTGACAATATTTTGGAATTTTTTGTAATTTTTTTTTTGTTTCAATTTTAAAAACTGCCCCTGAAACAATTTTAAAATAAAAATAACGGCAATTTGTTAATGTATATATTTTTTTAAATGTACAATTCTTTTGAGGCTCACTGTATATCCTAATAAGAGCTTTAAAAAACATTATATATGTTAATGGTTTTTTTAAAACACAAAATTTGCCTAAGTAAGGAGTGTGCACGAAAAAATTTTGGTTACAGTAATTTTACCGATTGTAAGGATTTTAGGATTTCAAACCAGATAAGGCCTCGTGAAATGCCGAAGAATTTTTAAGTCGTTTTGGTATCTTCCTTTTACTGCTTTTGAGAATTTAAGGATTTTAATGACGTACACTCAGCCACAAAAGTATACATACGGTTAACAAATTTCAGGAATTTTTTAACCAATCCGTTTTCGTTGAAAATCTTTATAATTGTCTGACATCTTTCCTCGATTTTAAGACGGTCTTTTGCATTGGTTCAGAAATTTGTGAAATTTGTAAATCGGATGTATACTTTTGTTGGCCGTGCACAATTCAGTTCAATTTCCGAAATTTTTTATCCAATGCAAAAGACCGCCTTAACATCAAGGAAACTATAAAGATTTTCAACGAAAACGGATTGGTTTAAAAAATTTTTCGGAATTTGTTAGCCGTCTGTATACTTTAGTAACTGTGTGTATAACACGTCGTGGAATGGTAAAGAATTTTTAAGGCTGCTTTGGGTACCTAACTTTTCACAAAAATGTATGGTGAGATGCTGGGGTTGTAATTTCTTTTGTGAGATTATCGGTCTCGAGCCTCTTTTTAGATTAAATGATAACTACAGGCGAAGATGTTTGCTGTATAAAGGCATGTAAACATGTCGTCCACCTCGCTCCTATTAACGCTGGTTTTTCTTTGAATTTCATTAACTGTTAAGAGCCGGTCTTCAGTCTAGTAGGCAATGAGTTGCCTTATAAAACGGAAGGTCAATGTTGAAACCCCAGTCCAGATATCTCGAATAAAATGAAATTTAAAAAAATATTTCCTAGGCGACATCCTCTCAGCAGATTTTGAGCAAAAACTCTGAGAGTAAAAATAAAATTTCCATGAAAAGTTTCTCAAAAATCTGTCGTTCGGAGTCGACTTTAAACTAAAGGTTTCGCCCCTTATATACATACATATATACCGCCACACAGTAAAAGTGGTGTAGGAAGGTAGGTTGTAATCCTGACTAAAGGATTTTAATCACCAATTGAGTAACTAATCTAGCGGCGGCCCTGATGGCGATAGGATCGGTCTAATGTAAGTCGTTAGCGAGTTTTTAGACCGAATCTTAAGATAAGTGACATGTTTACTGAAGGATACATAATTGGTCCTTACAACCCTTTAGTCAGGATTACAGCCTAGTTTCTCACACCACTTATGTTGTGTGCGTTAATTTTTATACATGTGTGGCGGGACCTACAGCTTAAAGTCGACTCCGAACGACAGATTTTTGAGAAACTTTTCATGGCAATTTTATTTTTACTCTCAGAGTTTTTGCCAGAAATCTGCTGAGAGACTGGCGCCAAAGAAATATTTTTTCATATTTCGTTCAGTTGGAGATGCCTGACCTGGGGAACCTGAACCAAGGGCTCTCGTCTAATAAGCGACTTCACTGAAGAATATCTTTAAATAAAAGTGATACACGATCATACAAGGGCATATCGACGCCTCCGTTCTATAACATTCTAAGTCGAAAAAGTGCATTTTAAGTTATGAGCTCTCAAACTTTTCACGCGACATACGACTATATCTGTATTCTATGTAGATTTTTCCCTATAACTTCGGAACGGATCGGCGCATATTAACCAAATTTTGACAGAATTTAAGTTAGAGAACGTAGAATTTAAAAATGCAAGAACATTCTAAGTGTACTTAGAACGTTATAGAATGGAGGCGTCGATGTGTTGGTTAATTTATCACAGCTTCCCAAGCTAGAATTCTAAGCTGCTAATGCAAGAGGAAATAATCAATATTTTACACAAATTTTGCTAGTTTTTCGTCCTTTTTATTCATTTCTGCATAAGTATTTGCAATCAATTGGTGCCATAGCCAGACTACAAGTACATGCAAAAGACCCTCCACAAATACAATCACGGTCCTGATGGTCCAAAAGCTTCTTCTGTTTCTATTACTTAAACTTCCACAAATATTTCCATCATAGTACATAGTATTGTATAGAAAAACTGTCAACATTTCCTTAGCAATACATACTGTTGTCAATATTTTCTCTAGAATTACTCTTCCCCTACTATTACTCAGTCAATTAGCCGCACATTCTTCTTCTGTCTGATGATCTGTCATTAATTTACAATTTTCTTCTGCTGCCATTTAAAGATTTTCTTCCACTTTTTTGTTGTTGTTGTTGTTGTATTTTCTTTGAATTTTTCTTTGGTTCCAGCATGTGTTTAATAATTCATATTTTTGTTGGTTAGATTTAAACGGATATCCGGTATGTTGTTGTTTGTTTTTTTTTTCTTTTTTCTTTCATTTTTTTAAGGCATAACTTATGGCTGCTGCCACTGTTGTTTCCAGCAACAACAACAGCTTATAGGCGACAACTTGTACCAACAAAAACAGAAAATCAACAACAAAATCAACATTTTCTTCCTCATTGTTACACAGAGGTCCAGACCAAAAAAACAAAAACAAACAAAAAAAAGAAAGAAGAAGAAAAAAACCACCAAACCAATCATTGATTCTAAAGATGAGATGCGTTGCTTCTTGTCATGTTGCTGGGAATGAATCACAACATGACAGGTTGGTTGGATGGCTGGATGGCTGGCTGGCTGGTTAGTTTGGTTGGCTGCATGAGTTGAGTCTGTTGAGAGAAGAATTGCATGAGTGTTCATATCATTCAGCATGTGCGTGCTGATAAATGATACAAGTTTTTATGTTGTTCTTATCGTGTATAGCTGTTGCTAAATGATCTTCCTCTTCTTCTCGCTCTCTCTTTCTCTCTTGTACTCATTTGCTCCTCTGTGTATGTATATGAAAATAATTTAAAAATTTTATCTTTTAAGACATCTTCTTTGGTATGCTTTTTAACCAACCAACCACTATCAGTGCCAAGACCACGTTTACTACCATAGCACACGATTTTCTTTCATTCATTCATTATTTCAAGACATAATTATTGATGGAAAAAAGAAGAGGATCTTACGCATACATTCTTAAGACAAAAAAACAACAACAAGAGATACCCAAAGAGGAAATAACAAATTTTCTTTATGTTGTAAATTTCAAATTGAAATTCTAGTAAAAAAAAAAGAGAAGAAAAAAACCAAGCCAATCGAATCCAATCATAGAGCCAATATAATACAAGACGTCGGAAATGAAATGTTAAATTGAGATCATCATCATGATAATCATTATTATGTTATCGATATTATTTACTATCGATCTAATGGTGTTTCTTCTTCTATTTCTCTAATAATGCAGTAATAATGTGAACAACACTTTTCTTTAAATTTTTTTGTTTTATTTTTAAAGTGCCATTTAGAAACCTAGTGGTCTTGGCAACTCATTTCATGTTAGTGAATATCAAATTTATCAATTAAATGGAACTGAATCGAGGCCAAAATTCTGTTCGAGTGAGTGTTATAGTATCAGAAGCATAACCACAATTCACATATTCATACATGCATACATAATTGGTCCATACAACCCTTCAGAGATCAGCAATGCATCGTTTTTTCGCTACTAATAAGCACTCATGAAATTTTGAATATGAGTCGACAATATTGAAATTTAACTATGTATTCTGATTCATTCATACTCATTACAACGTTGTTTTATAAGTACAGGTTGCGTGCAACCTTGACATCAAACTCATACCATACGAAATATGTTTGATTCATAAGCCTACTCATTCAGATTCATATATATATGTTCCTCTTACTCCTCTAGGGAGCATAGGGCCGCAACAAGTTGGTTCCAATGAACCCGATCGTCAGCGCGGTGTTTCACTTCGTTCCACTGTAGACGTAGTTTGGATAATTCGATTGTGATTTGGCGTTTCCAGGTGTGTGATGGTAGTCCGATGCGCCGGTGATGTCATGTAATGGCTTGCGAAGAGTGTGCCCAGCCCAGCCCCACTTGCGTCTTCTTATTTCCATCTCTATTGGTTGCTGGTTTGTATCTGACCAGAGTTGGGCATTGGATATTATGGAGGGCCGGTAAACACGCATGATTCTACGCAGGCATTTGTTCACAATTCATAGCTTTAGAAAAATATTTATAAATGTTAAGTATGAATATGATGAGTACTTCAAACTTTGAACATGAGTCGAGGTTCCATGATATTAAAATAAGTATGAATGCGTATGAAAGTATCAGAAATTATGAGTATGATTCGATTCTACTCATCTTTCTTAATACTCATTGCTGATCTCTGCTACAGTTTAAAGTCGACTCCAAAGACATATTTTTAAGAAACTTTTCATGGCAATTTTATTTACTCTCAGAGCTGTTGCTGAGAGGAATATTTTTTCATATTTCTTTTTGATGTCTGACCTGGGGTTTTAACCGTGGTCTCACGTCTAATAAGCCAACACACTACCCACTAGACTACGGCGACTTCATTTGCATATTCATTCGAATAACTTGAGCGCCCTCTTCTTTATTCAACAACGCAGATCACCTGACTGATCTTATCTTTCTAGCCTCAGTTTATTTACTTAATTGGTAAATACAACACTTTAGTCAGGATTACAACCTAGATTGGCACACTACCCATGTTGTGTATGCTAATTTTATACATGAGTCGCGTGACCTACAGTTTAAAGTCGACTCCGAACGACAGATTTTTTTTTGAGAAACTTTTCATGGCATATTTACTCTCAGACTTTTTGCCAGAACAGTGCTGAGAGGATGACGCCGAAGAAAATTTTTTTATATTTCATTATCTTGTCTGACCTGAGGTTTGAACAGAGGCCTCACATCTAATAAGTCAAAAAACTATCTACTAGACTACGGCAACTCTATCTATCGCCATCTAGCAAATTAAATTGATCGTTTTTTAAAAGTTAGTCCTTGTTATTGGGGGAACATACATATGTACAGTGAGCGTCAAAAGAAACTGTACACTATGGATAAAATTCTAACAATCAACAAACTCAACTTGTACCACTTAAGCCCACTTCACACTGTAATACTTTACGTACGTAAAGTCTAATGAAAAAGTAAAATGCAATTCCATCCGCATGACAAAAAAGAGAATAAAAGTCGTATGATTTATATTTTTGCGTTTACATGATCGGTATAAGACAATAACAAAGTAAAATGAAAACAGCTGTTACACTTTAGTGTTTACATAAAAATACATCCCTGATCTAATGCGACTTGCTTGTTTTTTGAATCATTTCAAAAAATTAAGAGAGCCATACGACTGTCAAACTTTACATCCGTATTTTCTCCCGATGTGTGATGGTTTCATTACATAGTACGTTTAGACGATCACATCCGTACTTTTCTACACAAAATTTTGACAGATCATATTACTTGTGGGACCGTGTAAAGTAGGCTTTAAGGAGAGTGCCTGAAAAAATTTGACAATATTTCGAAATTTTTTGTATTTTTTTTGGTTTCAATTTTAAAAACTGACAACTGAAACAAAAAATTAAAATAAAACTAACGGTAATTTATTAATGTATATATATATTTTTTTAATGTACAGTTCCTTTTGAGGCCTACTGTACTATATATGTAAATGCAAGGGTATATGGACGTTTGTGGTTTACTGGATAGCAGCACTGATAATTGTGCAGGACCAAAGTATGATCAAACACAAGATCTTTTAGTTCAAAGTGCCTCTCATCAGACAACCTAATGTGTACAGTAATAAAAGTAAACCCTTTCTATTTGCAGCATAATGGTTATCTTTTTACTACACCCTTTTATTTTAAAGGGAAATGCTTACTTCCTTTAAGCATTTTATGCATTCCCCCCCCCCTTTCACGCACGCACTTATCAAAGTTCAAATTCCAAAAATTTTATTTCTTTTCTTTACAAATGAAACGTGATTCTGCACTTCAATTGTAACTTTGTGACAATGATGAAACGGTAAACTTTGTCACGCAACCCCTCCAATAACCACCCTCTCCCCCTTCTTTTGCTAATCAAGTTTGCCTGAGTACCCTGAGTACTTCTTAAAAAATCAAAAAATAGAGAAGAAGAAGAGAAAAAAGCGGAAATTCAATTGAAGTTAACAAGTCGTGTATGAACAATACAAAGGAAAAGCTTTTTAAAGATTAAAACAAGGGCTTCTCACATTGTTCGAAGCTTGTTGTTTCCCCTCCCCTCTTCCCCATCAGTGTATTTGACTATTTCTAGTGTCATATTAAGACTCGGAATGACAACAATAACTTGTAAAATGTCAGTAACGTAAGTAATGCAATCAAATTGAATTGCAGCATGAACTTGCAACATGACACACAAAGTATGATAAAAAAAAATGACAGAAGGAATGTTGTTCCCTTTTCATTGATTAACTCATCTCTCCTCTCTCCACTCCCTCTCTCTCGCTGTGTAAGAGTGAGTGTGGCATTATTGTTTATGCCACATTTTTGTTTTCTTAGAAATGTAAGTTTTTGTTTGTTTGTGTGGCAATTGTGGCACCGGAAGTTTTATATTTTGAAAGAGAGACAGAGAGATCGAGAGAGTGAGAAACATTGAGAGAAGCAAAAAAAAAAAGAAACAGAATTTCTGAAATTCTTTTCATTAAGCCAACCGTTGCCAAATGCAATGCCATTGAAATGCTTTTAATGCCTGCCTGCCTCGGATACCCAGCAACTGATTGAATTCAAATAAACAAATGAAATTACAATAAAAGCAAAAACAACAACATCAACAACAAAAATAACTTAATGAAGCTGCACTAACAACAACAACGATGGAAATAATGCTGCAACATACCAAAAGTGCATACCTTTTGAATTTGTTTCTCCTCTTTTTCGTTTTCTTTTTGTTTGGGAGAGGAATTTCAGATGAAAATAAAAACAAAACAAAAGCGACAGAAAAATGTACCACAATGCAGTCGGAATCTGTGTGAAGGGTATTCAAGCAAGAGGAATTCTTTTCAATGAAGAGATAAATATAAAAAGTACCTTTAAAACTATTTTCTGATCGTTCTTTGGCCCACTCGGGAATTCTGAGAGAAATTTCGGATTATTCACAGGTAGCTCACTCTAGTCGGGCCGGTAAGGAGCTAGCAATCTCAACCATGTTCCAGACCATAAGTATTTCGATTGTCTCATTTCATTTGGATATTATCCACTCGATTGACAGGCAAGCTTTATCTCTTTGGCAACAGGAAGGTATGTGCAATAGTGGTAGACTCTACTAGGCTCTACGTACAGACAAGACAAGGACTGACTCACTGCTGTCCTTAAATCGCAGGGCTAATCATTGCTTGGCATTCCGACAAATGACTTCTGCAGGTGCTGTGGATCTGGGGAGAAGGAAAAGACTGTCCTAAAGAGACGAAGGTTTCTGACCTTTCAATTTCTAACATCTTTGACTCGGCGAGATTTATTTTGGACTTGGTTTTCTCTAGGGAATATTTCATGTCCGAGTAGAAATAATTATGGTATCACAATGGGCCTTGTAGTCGCCGTAGTCTAGTAGGTAGTATGTTGGTTTATTAGACGTGAGGTCACAGCTTAAACCCCAGGACTGACAAAATATTTTTTCGGCGACGTCCTCTCAGCAGATTTCTGGCTAAAAAAATTGAGGCTAAATAAAATTGCCATGAAAAAGTTTGTCAAAAATCTGTCGTTTGGAGGTCCCGCCCGCCACTCATGTCTAAAATTAACGCACATAACTTAAGTGGTGTGAGAAGCTACGTCGTAATCCTGACTGAAGGGTTGTAATGATCAAGTATGCATGTACGTATGTATCACAATGGGCCTAAATGCTGGCCTAAGTGGGATCTTTTCAATGGGGTCTCCCACATTATCTAACCTAACCCTAAATTTATCGTATTAAAAAGTACCTTTAAAAGTTACCTTCATTAACAACGAAATACTTTTTTAATATCAGAGTCTATTTTCTTTGAAATTGAACGATGATTAAAAGTACTTTTTCAAAACTACCTTTTTTACTTGAATATATAATCCTTTTACCTTCAAAAGTATTTTTTAATATCGAAGTCTATTTATTTTTTGGAAATTAAACGATAATTAAAAGTACTTTTTCAAAAGTACTTTTTTAACTTGAATATGGAATTATATAAAAAAGTACCTTTAAAAGTTGCCTTAATTAACAATGAATTACTTTTTTAATATCAGAGACTATTTATTTTTTTGAAATACTTTTTCAAAAGTACCTTTTTTTGTAAACATTTTATATGAAAAAGTATTTTTAAAATTTGCCTTGATTAACAACAAAGTATTTGTTTTAATATCAGAATAAATTTTCTTGGAAATTGAACGATGATTAAAAGTACTTTTTCAAAAGTACCTGTTTTAAGTTGAATATATAAACATTTAACATTAAAAAGTACCTTTAAAATTTGCCTTGATTAACAACAAAATACTTTTTTAATATCAGGGTCTATTCACTTTTTTGAAATTGAACTTTAGTTAAAAGTACTTTTTCTTTGATTAAAAGTACTTTTTCAAAAGCACCTTTTTTAACTTGAATATGCAAACAGTTTTACATTAAAAACTTTTTTCATTTGCTATTAAAAAAATCGCAATTTTCGGTTCATCCCTTACTGGTGGTACTTTTTCTTTGATTAAAAGTACTTTTTTCAAAAGTACGTTGTTTTTAACTTGAATACGTAAACATTTTACATTAAAAACTTTTTTCATTTGCTATTAAAAAAATAGCAAAAAATCACAAATTTTCGGTTCATCCTTTACTGGTGGTATGTGGTGTAAGAAAAATTTCGTCATACTCTGTCTGGTACGTACCTTTTGTATAAGAGTACGTATGTACTTAATAAAAATAAATAAACGTTAATTAAAAGTACTTTTTCCTTGTTTAAAAGTACCTTTTTTTTAACAGTTTTACAGTTTCTTTTTTCTTCGATTTAAAAAATCGCAAATTTCGGTCCATCCTTTACTTTTTTCGTTGGTACTTTTTCTTTGATTAAAAGTACTTTCTCAAAAGTACCTTTTTTAACTTAAATATGTAAACAGTTTTACACCAAAAACTTTTTTCATTTGCTATTAAAAGTAACTAAAAATCCCAATTTTCGGTTCATCCTTTACTAGTGGTATGTGGTGTAAGAAAAATTTCGTCATACTCTGTCTGGTACGTACCTTTTGTTTGTACGAGTATAAGAGTAAGTACGTACGTACGTACTTGCATTTGTAAATAAATATTTACTTTTGCTTTTCTTTAAAGGTCTTGTTCAACATTTTTTTTTTGCTCTTCTCAATTCCCTTTATATTGTCTTTACGCAGGTTTTTTCTTGTTTTCTTCGCTTTTAAAAATTTCAACTTCAATTTCATCACCAGTACCAGTGTGTGTGTTATATTTTGTTTAGTGGGAAACCGTTCCGTCCATAAGTAATTTGAGCTTTATTAGGTTATTTAAGCTTTAAGGCATGTTTAAGCCAGCTATGGCAACAGCAACAACAACAGAAAAAAATCTGTTTTTGGAATGAATGACCCACTCATACACTCACTCACTCGTACACTTACTGCCCGGCACTGCACTCTGTATTGAATGTCTTGTTGTCTGTCATGTCATGTAAAACATCAACGGCCCATACAATGTTTTTTAAAAACTTTTTTAAAGGCCGGGTTGCTTTTTTTCACTTTTTTTATAAAAATATTTGAAACAAAGAGAGAGAAAAAAATAAAATAAAAGGAATTCTTCACAAACAATTTTTATGTGATTTACACAAAAAAAAAAAGTTTTTTTTTTTCTCATTCTTTAATGTTTGTTTGTCTTTTGAAGTTTTCTGTCTAAACATATCAAATTCATTCTCAGTCCGTCAGTCAGTCACTCCGTTCATGCATTGGCATATTTCTCTCTCCTCCCCCCTTCCCTGACATAAGGTGAGCACATATTTTCTCTTATCGGGTTGGTATTATATTTTAAGTTCAGTTTAAATAATTGAAATATTCTCTGGTGTCCAGTTTGGGGAGGGGGGAAATCAGTTTTTTTAATGTTTTTGGCTTAATATGACACAAATTGTTTGAAAACAAAAAAAATACATGGATTTGATGGAAATATGAGATTTTTCTTTATTAACATTGATCGATTTGAAGGAAGTTATTGAACTTTGTTAAAGAGTTACAAAAAAAAAGAAAAATTATAATCCAATGACAATATGGACTTTGCGATCATCAGGCTTAAATTTGTAGCAACTTCATCAGTGCACAAAAAAAACAGGATGCAACCATTTCCATTGACATTTATGTTATCCGTCAGTCCTAACACACTAAGTTATGTCCTAAGAACTAATTTGATGCTTTAAATCGCTTAGGTATTGATCGACTTCTCCTTTCATTGCTTGCAGCAAAGTTTGCAAACATCGAGAGAGAAAAGAAACCTTTTAACCGACACTTTTCTGTAAATGCCACAGACTAGATTGTTCTCAAGTTGCGATAATCGAGCTCACACTGTATTTGTTTAATTTAAAAAACTGTCCACGATCCTATAAAGAGTTATTGTTACGATCGATTCAGAATAATGGATAACTGAAGTATTACAATGGTACTAAGTATGCCTACAGTGAGTGCCAAAAGAAACTGTACATTAATAAATTACCGTTATTTTTTGTTTCATTGGCAGTTTTTAAAATTCAAAAAAAAATTACAAAAAATTTCAAAATATTATGAAATTTTTTCTGTCACTCTCCTTAAGTAGTAAGAGTTGAGTTTGGTGAGTGAGAATTGTATCCTATGTTCTTGGGTGGACAGCCTGTATGTACACCTACCTACCATATATTCAGGCGATAGTCCTTAGATAACAGTACTTAGGATCACGTGTGTAATAAAGGCTGCCTTCCAAAATGTATCAATACAGAGTTTGTATGCAGTTCTACTACTGTACGTAAACTATGTAGAGTATGCAAAGTAACCAAACAATGCATCAACTATAAATCCGATGCCTGAGTGCTTTTTGACTGCGTTAAAAATACCCATTGACGACGTTTTGAAATAGAATACATTGTATATATTTTGTACAGCGGCATTATGAAACACGATACTTTGTTCAAACAAAAAGCATCTAACATTTTGGAAGGCAGCCACAATTGAGATACTTATACAAATGCGTTTTCAGATATATTTTTTTTGATGTACTCTTAGGGTCATAATATACTAAAATCGAATTAAATAAAAAAATTTCGAATCGAATTTTATTACATATGTAATAACGCAGCTTTCAGAGGATGACCCCTATTAATGCAGTATAGTGTACGATTGTAGATTAAATTTGTTGCAAAGAGCACACATTTGACTTGTCTACAAACTGGCAGTGCGATTGATTGAACATTGATTGATTGGTCATAACAGCCCTTCAATCAAGATTACGACCTAGTTTCGCAATCAATTTTATTTCACTCTCAGAGCTTTTGTCAGAAATCTGCTGAGAGGAAGTCGCCGGAGAAATATTTTTTCTGGCAAAAACTCTGAGAGTAAATAAAAATATTTTGCCATGAAAAAGTTCCTCAAAAATCTGTCGTTCGGTGCCGACTTTAAACTGTAGGTATTGCCACTCATGTATAAAAATTAACACACACAACATAAGTGGTGTGAGAAACTAGGACGTTGTACAATGGATCAATTCGAACTCCGGGTACTGCACTTGTCTTAATTGACAAGTACACGTTCTCTAACCTAACCTAATATTTTTTCATATTTTCATTTTGTTGGAGATGTCTGGACTGGGATTTGAACCGTGGCATGACGTCTAATAAGTCAACACACTACCTAATAGACTAGGCGACTTCATACTTCGACTGATTGAAAGCCGATTTAAATAATTACAGACTTTGCTTCACAAAAATGTACATTCCCTGAGAGTCAATTATTGAAGGTGAAGAGAAGACTTTCAGTCTTCTTCAATCAATCTTTGTGTTCTGAAGACAATCGTTTAGCAAGTGTTTCAATATTTCAATGTCGTTCGCTCTCTACAGAAGTGAAAGCGCATAAATTTCATTTTTTTCAACAGAGTTTTAGGAATAGGTTAGGTTAGGTTAGATGAGAGGACGTGTACTTGTCAATTAAGACAAGTACAGTACCCGGAGGTCGAATTGACCCATTGTACAACGTCCTAGTTTCTCACACCACTTATGTTGTGTGTGTTAATTTTATACATGAGTGGCGAGAAATACTTTTTGTATTTTATTTTGATGTCTGGCCTGGAGCTCGAACCCTGGCTTTTCGTCTAATAAGCTAACACACTACCTACTAGACAACGGCGACTTTAAATAAGGAATAAATGTTGTGACAAATTATTGGCATCCACAGTTATTGAACTAATAACATTCTGAGTTGTTCGCCGTGGTCTAAAAGGTAAGGTGTTGGTTTATTAGATTTGAAAACACGATTCAAACTCCGGGTCAGACATCAAAACGAAATATTAAACACCATATTTCTTCGGCGACTTCCTCTCAACAGATTTCTGGTAAAAACTCTGAGAGTAATATGAAATTGCCAGGAAAAGTTTATCAAAAATCTGTCGTTCGGAGTTGACTTTAAATTTTAGGTGGCGCCACTCGTGCTTAAAATTAACACACACACAACACAAGTGGTGTAAGAAGCTAGGTCGTAATCTTGACTGAAGATTTGACCAATTATGTGTATGTATGTATGTTGTTCAGTTCCTGAACTGCAACTCATAAATCTTTTGTGTTTATAGGACATCGATGAGCTGAAAACAGAAAACAGAAATGACGTTTCGATTACTGTGGTAGTTTCTTTAAAACAGCGTTAAAGCAGCAAATTTGGCATTTTTTTTTTATTGTGTGACAGATTTCAGAAAGTATTACGACTTTTATATACATACATACATAATTGGTCATTACAACCCTTCAGTCAAGATTACGACCTAGTTTCTTACACCTCTTATGTTGTGTGTGTGTTAATTTTATACGTGAGTGGCGGGACCTACAGTTTAAAGTCGACTCCGAACGACAGATTAGTGAGAAACTTTTCAAGGCAATTTTACTTTACTCCCACAGTTTTTGCCAGAAATCTGCTGAGAGGAAGTCGCCAAAAAAATACTTTTTGTATTTTGTTTTGATGTCTGGCCTGGTCCTCGAACCCTGGATTTTCGTCTAATAAGTCAACAGACTACCTCTAGACCACGGCGACTTTTATTTTTATTAGACTTTTACGTTGACAAAATTGATCACATTGTTATTAGGATATAGGATATGTTATCCGAAATTGTTCTGTTGTGTCGGACATCAAAGCTTTGGGCGTTGACATATCATTAGTTTAGAGATCTGAAACCCAACTGCTTAAGCCACATCAAAATTTGAAGGATTTGTGTAGGACTTATGATAAGGCCCGTGTAATTGTTTACAATTGTTTTAAATTCCTTTCCTTTATCAATTCACAATGAATTATGAAAGAAATTTTAACATTTCTATTGCTTTCTCGCTTCGAAATCCCCTCTTATTTCCCCTAAATACCCATTTTTAAATGCAATTTTTCATAACATGGCAATACTGTCTGTCATCACACGTGTAGCAATGCTCCATGTATACCACTACCTGCTGCGTTTGATTCCATTTAAATGGTTAAAGACGTTCGTTTACAACTACAAAATAAAACAACGAAGAAACAAAACCTTTAAAATTGTTGTATTGATTTCTTAAAATTCAAACAAAAAAACGAAAAAAAATTTATTCATGTTCAAAAGGCCTGCTCGTGAGTAGGCGTCAGGAAAAAGTTAAGATTTGTTGTTGTTGTTGTTGTCTGTCTTTCTTCGTCTTTTTCTTTTTTTCTTTAACAAAAGGTCATTAGGTTTTTTTTCCTATTTATAGACTTAGGTGTAGTTTGTTCTTGTTGTTGTTGTTGTTGCTTTTTCTTAAAAACCAAAAAAAAAAAAACAAGAAACGAGAAAATGTCATAAAATGTTCATACATTTTGTAACACAAATACGCAACACAGCAACAGATTGGTATCTTTTTGGAAGTGGATTAAAGTGTTTCGGAAGTAGCGGAAGTAAAACTAGAAAAAAAAAAACATGTGTGTGTGTTGGGGTCTCCTCCATACATTTTCTTTCCGGAGTGACATTCGTTTTCTTGAAATTCTTGTTATTTTTGTTGTTTATTTTTTGCCCATAAAAAGAAAGTGTCATAGAAAGATGTTAAGACGACATAAATTAGTTGGAATCAGTGTCGTGTGTATGATGTACACATAAGATGGATGGGTAGGGGTAAAAGTATTTTCTGTTGTAATTATTGTACAATTGATTACAGAGAAATTCGAAGACGAAAGTCGAACCAAAACGTCGTTGGACTTCTACCAAGAAAGTTATTAACTAACGTACTTGCTTAGTTGGCCATTGCAATGCTTTAGTCAGGATTACAACCTAGCTTCTCACACCGCCCATGTTTTGTTACAGTTTAAAGTCCACTCTGAGTGAAAATTTTTTTAGAAACTTTTCATTGCAATTTTATCGGGTCCGCCATCTAACGTTTTTTTTTTTTTTCAACTATTGCTTATTTCGTGAATGGTAACACTTAGCTCATGTCTGATTTGACAGATAATTAGTTTTATCCTTCCGCTGAACGAATATGGTTGTGTATACGATTGAACAACGCTGGGAAATATTGCGACATTACTTTGAAAATCATGGTAATGTTGCAGAGTGTGTGTGCGAAAATTGCGTACGGATTTTGGAAGAAGAGAAGCACCGTCAGCTCCGTATGTTCGTTATCTTGTGAAAAAAGTGAAAGAAACTGGCATCCTCATCGATAAACCAAACCGTGAAAATCCAAAATCAATGCGTACCCCCGAGAATATTGCTGCTGTGGCAGAAAGTGTGCGTGAAGCGCCATCAACACCAATTCACCGTTGTTCTCAACAATTGAACATTTCGGAGACATCATTGAGACGAATTTTGCATAAAGACCTTGGTATGACGCCATACAAAGTCCAATTGGGTCAGGAGTTGAAGCCAATTGACCATCCAATGCGTTTTCGCTTCGCTAAGTGGGCCTGCGATCGACTTACAGAAGATGCCGATTTTGGCAAAAAAAATCATCTTTTCAGAGGAAGCTCATTTTGATCTTGGCGGGCATGTAAACAAGCAAAATTGTCGCATTTGGGGCACAGAAAACCTGCACGCATACATTGAAAAGCCGACGCACCCAAAACGAGTCACTGTTTGGTGCGGATTTTGGTCCAGAGGCATAGTTGGGCAATTTTTCTTCGAAAATGAGCAAGGAGTGGCCGTTACAGTCAATGGCGATCGTTATCGGGAAATGTTGAACGAATTTTTGTTCACAAAAATTGAAGAGGAGGATATTGGCAACATTTGGTTTCAACAGGACGGCGCTACGTACCACACAGCCAAAGCTACACTCGATGTTTTGCGCCCTGTTTTTGAAGATCGCATTATCAGCCGCAGTTCTGATGTCGTTTGGCCACCTCGGAGCTGCGATTTGACACCGTTGGACTATTATTTGTGGGGTGCCGTCAAAGATAAGTGTTACGCCGACAAGCCAGAGACAATTGACGCTTTAAAGGACAATATTCGTAAAGCCATTGGTGAAATACAGCTGCACACAATCGATAATGTGCTTAAAAATTGGACCGATGGTGTAGGCTACTGTGTATGGCCAGCCGAGGCAGCCATTCGAATGAAATTATTTTCCATTATTAACCGGAAGGATTGTACTTTCAAATAAAAAAAAAGAAATTTGAGAAAATATTCAGTAGGATTTTTCTTAAAGCATTTTCAAAAAAAAAAGTTATTTGGCGGACACTTTAATTACTCTCAGAGTTTTAGCCAGAAATCTGCTGAGAGGAAGTCACTGAAAAACATTTTTTTTTATATTTAGTTTTCTTGATGTCTGAGCTGGAGTTTGAACAGCGATCTTTTGTATAGTAAGCCTATATACTACCTATTTAAATACGGCGATTGCAACGAACTATTAAATTTTAATTAATTTTTAATTAAGTCAATCAGTATCATAATAAGCTTGCATGAACTTCCGACCATCAAATGTTCCATAATTGACCTTAGTTTGTTATAAAAATATTTTAGTCCTTCGGTACATCTGATTACTTTGATTTAAAATTAAAATTTGTTGTGCTAAGTTTTATAAATTGTGTAGAATTTTGCGAAAATCGGTAAAAAAGAAATACCACGTCTATCGTAAATATTTGTTTCTATTTTTTTTTCATTTAAAATTTAAAATATCTTCCACAAGTAAACTCAGTAAACTCAATCCTTATTCATATTTTATCACATACATACATACATAATTGGTCATTACAACCCTTTAGTCAGGATTACGACCTAGCTTCTCACACCACTTATGTTGTGTGTGTTAATTTTGTACATGAGTGGCAGGACCTACAGTTTCGAGTCGACTCCGAGCGACAGATTTTTTTCAGAGAAACTTTTCATGGCAATTTCATCTTACTCTCAGAGTTTCTGCCAGAAATCTGATGAGAGGAAGTTTTTTCATATTTCGTTTTGATGTCTGATCTCGGGTTTAAACCGTGGCCTTACGCCTAATAAGCCAACACAATATCTATTAGACTACGGCAACTTAGAAATTTTATCACTTCTTCATTATCCCTAAGTAGGATTGCATTATATTTAAAAGCAATATTTTGCAGAGTCTATGCCTTTAGTTTCATTTCAATTTCTTTCTTTAGAGGAGAATATTTGTGTGTTTATCTGCCTAACTGTAGCTGACTGACGCTGCATCTTTCATTGTGTTCCTTCTTCAATTTAATTTATGATTTACAATCGATTCTATTATAATTATGCCTCAACGCCTTTCTTTCTTTCTAATATTTTCCATATTGTTTTTTGATTTGTTTTATGGGTTTTGTTTTGTTGTTGAGCATCTTTTTTTTAATAGATTTCGATCTCCTTCTACTTTTTCTATGTTATTTTTTTGTTGTTGCTTCAATTGTAAAAGATTTCAATTTAGATTCGTGGCTCATATTTGTGGTTTAAATAGAAACAACTGTTGTTCGTTTAAGATTGTTATGCTGCCAGTCAGTCAGTCACACACAGACAGCGAATCAGTCTGTCACTCTGTGTGTAGGTGCCCATCTGTTTGTTTTGTTTTATCTTTAGTTCCGGTTTCTATTTAAAAACAAAAAAATGCATTCTTCTGATGCATTTGAAAACGACGTCTCGTATTGTGTTTTTTCTTCTCCCTTTTCTTCTCTTCTTTTTTTATTCAATAAAATTTATGTCATTGATAGGGCCTTGTTGAATAAAAGAAAAGGTAGGGGGAATGTAGAAGAAGTAGAAGTAGAAAAAAATATTGAAATGATTTATGAGAGACCAATAGATACGTATTGGAACAGGTGTTTTAGATTTCTTTTTTTTTTATTAGAAAGGGGAGAATAAACAATGATTGTTTGAAATGATTTTGATTTTTAAAGGAATTTTGATTTGTTTTGTTAAATTTTCTTTAACACAATTCGAAATTGTAGAATGATATAATGTTCAGATCTCTTAGAACTTTAGAATTGAACTCGAATGTTTAAATAGGTAACGTTCAGGATTCATGTTCTGTGCCAGCTTCAAAGAAATGGCATTCAAAAAACAGTCATGTTTGCCAATTAATATAACTTGTCGTCACCGTAGTCTAGTAGGTAGTGTGTTGGCCTCATCCACATACATAATTGGTCATTACAACCTTTCAGTCAGGATTACGACCTAGTTTCTCACACCCCATATGTTGTGTATGTTAATTTTTTTAAACATGAGTGGCGGGACCTACAATTTAAAGTCGACTCCGAACGACAGATTTTTGAGAAACTTTTCATGGCAATTTTATTTTACTCTCAGAGTTTTTGCCTGAAATCTGCTGAGAGGAAGTCACCGTTGAAATATTGTTTCATATTTGTGTTTTGTTGGAGATATTTGTTCTGGGGTCCCTTACAGCATACACCAAATTACTGGCAAATACTAAAAAATTAAAAACACTTTTATGACTTTTTTTCCGCTTTAGATAATTTGATACAAATAGATCCACCTACTGACCTACTGACACATGTACAATACAAATTAAGACACAATTCCTGAATGATATCCTTTTAAAACAACATATCATATTTGATTAAATAAAATGTGAAATCTCTTTTATTTCTCTTTGAATATGTATTTCCAATTCATCTCTACCTTGTCATAGTTACTAAAATTTTCACTTTTTTTCTTTTATTTACAGGTAAGTTCCAATATTTTCTTCAATTTAAAACACACCTCAAAATATTGGTATGTATACCCTGAACTTTCCATCAAATCAATTTAATCGCTTAAAACAACAATTTTATTGCAATAAATACCAACCACTTATGTTGTGTGTGTTCATTTCATACATGAGTGGAAGGACCTACAGTTTAAAGTCGAACTCCGAATGACAAATTTTTTTGAGAAACTCGAGAACAATGAACGTGTATAATATCTTACTTTGGGCCATTATTGCCGTTAAACTTGGGTTTAGTTAAAGGTAACTTTAGCTAAAGTGAACTTTAAAGTTACCTTTAACTTATTTTCGTTATTACAACTTACAGACAAAATTTTTTTAAAATATGGCAGTGCCGGAACAATATCGATAAAACTGCTCAATTATACAAGTTTTCATTCAACGCAACCGCGGGCTTTGTTTTTTGTTGTATATGCTCATTTTGTTTAAATTTGTAGTTGCCATATTGTAAATAATATATAATATGGCAAGTTCAAACATAAAGTGACCTTTAAATGTTAAAGGTAGGATGATCCTCCCTTTAGCTTAACGATCACTTATTGGGTACTCATAATAACGAAAAACAATTTATCTGCCCGTTAAAATCTGCCCTTTAGTTAACGGCAAGTTGTAATAATGGCCCTTAACATAATTAATTGATAATTACAACCCTTTAGTCAGGATTACAACCTAACTTCTCACACCAACATGTTAAGTACGTATATTTTATTCATCTGTGACGTGTACTACAGCTTAAAGTCTAACTCCGATCTCCAAATTTTTGAGAAACGTTTCATGGCAATTTTATTTCACTCTGCTGGCAATAGGTCTGAGCAAGGGCTTGTACTACGGACTCTTGTCTAATAAGCCAACATACTAGCTATTAGACTACGGCTATTTCAATGTAAAATTTCGTTAAACGGAATATTCGACTACTTGTCGTATCTCGACCTTGAAAAAGGAAGGAAAGAAAACTCTTTTAACATGCTACGTGTTCTCGTCATTGTAAGCCACCTATTTTAGAATAAAAACTAGAAAAAATCTCTCAGCCTAATATAGAAAGAAAGCAAAAAAACCCTATGAAGTTTGCCTATCAAATGAAAGTGGAAAGACCTAAGGAGAGCCAATAATACACAGTCCTACCAAGAGTCCCCAGTCACTAGCCTCTACCACACAAATGGAACTTTACAAGGCTTCTGTAACTTAAGGTACAGTGAGCGTCAAAAGAAACTGTACATTATGGATAAACTTCTGACAATCACCAAACCTAACTTTTAACCACTTATGGAGGGAGGAGAGTGCCCGAAAAAATTTGACAATATTTGGAAATTTTTTTGTAATTTTTTTTTTGTTCCAATTTTAAAAACTTGCAATGAAACAATTTTAAAATAAAAATAACGGTTATTTATGAATATATGTTTTTTTTAATGTACAGTTTCTTTTGGCGCTCACTGTATATTCAAATGCCATCTTTAATTTCTTTTCCATATGAAATGAAGATCAGAAGTGCTTGGCACACGTGGTCAGAAACTTAGTGGCATTATTCAAATAAAAATGTTGTCTAAATGTTGTTTTTTTAATGTACAGTTTCTTTTGACGCTCACTGTATATATTTCTGTTGTTACTGCCAAATTACTGGTATAAAGGGTATTGTTGTAATTAACCTGCAAGGTATTCATTTGAATATATTTCTTCAACCCTTTCTTGTTGAACTAAACAGAATCACCCTCCCTTTAATGAAATGAAAATGTTAAAGAATTCCCACGATTCGTTTAAAACACACGCAACATAAGAAAAAGAGAGGGGGTTGTGTTGTTGTGTTACCCCTAAGGATAATATCTGCTGCTTACATATACTTATGTATTGTTTATGCACGCATAAATAAAAATCCGAATATCCTGTGTCGTCGTATTTAATAACAAAAATACAATGTAAGACTGCATAATAATTGAATTCCAAGCCGGTCTTTCTACGATTGATTGTTCTGCGGATATTACAACACTGAAAAACACACTGGTATTGTCATCAGTAAAGGAGGATCAGAAGAAAAAATAAACTAAAGAGAGAAGAGAAGGATATATAACAGGATTTGAAGGGAAACAAAGCATATTTCGTTTAAAACCAAAGAGCAGGTGTGTCGAAGAGATTTAAAACGAAAATAAAATTGTTTTGTTTGTGTTTTTCATTAAATTTAGGTCAATCAGGGATAACAACAACCACCATAGGATAATATGGAAGAGTTAAAACAACAGGTAGCCCAAGCCAGTTGGAAGCATAAGCACAGCCTCGGCCACATAATAATGAGACTGGGATTTACTTCCGGAATTTTAATTTTTATTTTATTTTTAGAAAATGTTTTCACTGACAAGTGCAAATTAGTTAAGAAACTTTAAAACATCAGTTGCTAAGGAGAGGAAAGACGACATTATTTTCGAAAAAAATGCTTCCGGTTTTACTTCTTTTTTTTTTTCTTAAAAAGGAACTCCAGCTGTGTGTGTTTTTTCTTCTCTTAATTTCGGAAATACGGAAGTAAATAGCGGAAGTATTTAAATGGTTGTTAAAAACACAAATAAAGGTCATCCAGGAATAAACAACAAACACTCGCATATCTCTCTTCCTCTCCCTTTCTCTCTCAGTCACACTTTGTCATACTTTTGGCATGCATAGTATGTACGTACATAGGTAGGTAGTCAAGGCAGAATTTTTAGAAGATTTTTCAAAGAAAACAAAAACACAAAAATAGTACGGAAGCAAATAAAAAAAAACAAAAACAAAAACAAAAAATTCTTTTAATTCATCGCATTAAAAACTAAATGTGTACGTATGTATGTTTTGAAGATAAAAATTACTTCCGTTTTGTGTACAACAACAATATTAACAAGAAAACGAACAAAAATTCGTTTCATAATCCCTTATTAAAAACACATTTTAATTCCACATATGAACCTTCACGACAAAACTACAACGAAAAACACGGAAGAAAGCAAGGAAGGAAGGAAGGAAGTTTTAAATCTTTTAAGAGAGATGATAATGATGATGATTTACCTGTTTCATTATCATCATCTTCCTCACTCTCTCTCTCGCTCTCTCTCTCTCTCTGTCGCTGCTTATCACACTTCAAACTGCCGGCAGACACGACGGGCGACACACTTATGTACATTTCCCTTAAGGAAGGTTCATTTAATGATTGCAAGAAAAAGAGAAATCCAAAGAGAAAAACAAAGAAATTTACTTCCGATTTTAAATTATCGCTTACGAATGAATAACAAACAAACATCCTGTGCGTACTTAAGATATGTGTGTGTGTGTTACTTACTAAACAGGGTTGTTCGGGATTGTCCCAAAAAAACAAAGAATACATGAGTCATTTTGAATAAATTTAAATGTAATTTAAAGAAGGGAATACAAAATATGCGTATGTACATGTACTTATGCAAGCAGTAACTAAAAAGGAGTTTAGATTCTAGAAAAAAAAAGTACTATAGAAAAGTACCAACAAAAAGGTACCAAAAAATTTAATTTTTAAAACAAATTTTTATAATAAAAAAATAAAGAAATGATAGATAGAAACTAAAGTAAAAAAAAGTACTATTTTGGTACTTTTTACTATGCATACATAATTGGTCATTACAACCCTTCAGTCAGGATTTTGACCTAGTTTCTCACACCACTTATGTTGTGTGTGTTAATTTTGTACATGAGTGGCGAGAGCTACTGTTTAAAGTCGATTCCGAACGACAGATTTTTGAGAAACTCTTCATGGCAATTTTATTTACTCTCAGAGTTTTTGCCAGAAATCTGCTGAGAGGAAGTCGCCGAAGCAATACTTTTTGTATTTTGTTTTGATGTCTGGCCTGGGACTCGAACCCTGGCTTTTCGTCTAATAAGCCAACACACTACCTACTAGACCACGGCCGACTCGTTTTACTATAAAGTACCAAAATTAAAAACATATGCACATGTACTTATGCAAGAAGTAACTAAAATGAGCTTTGATTGTATATAAAAAAGTACCAAAGAAATGTGTTTATATATAAAAAAAGTACCATAGCAAAGTACCAACAAAAAAGTACTAAAAAATGTAATTTTTAAAATAGTTTTTTTAACCCAAAAGAATGAAAAAGTATTTAAAAACGAATAGTAAAGAAAAAATAAGAAGATACTAAAGTAAAAAAGTACTATTATGGTTTTTTTTTACTATAAAGTACCAAAATTAAAAACATATGCACATGTACTTATGCAAGAAGTAACTAAAATGAGTTTCGATTGTATATAAAAAAGTACCAAAGAAATGTGTTTATATATAAAAAAAGTACCATAGCAAAGTACCAACAAAAAAGTACCAAAAAATGTAATTTTTAAAATAGTTTTTTAACCCAAAAGAATGAAAAAGTATTTAAGAACGAATAGTAAAGAAAAAATAAGAAGATACTAAAATAAAAAGTACTATTATGGTTTTTTTAATACAAAGTACCAAAATTAAAAAATATGCACATGTATTTATGCAAGCAGTAACTAAAAAAGAGTTTAGATTCTATAAAATAAAGTACTATAGAAAAGTACTTTAGATTATATGTATATATAAAAAGTACCATAGAAAAGTATCAACAAAAGTACTAAAGTACAAATGAATGAAAAATTATTTAAAAACGAAAAATAAAGAAATGATAGGAAAATACTAAAGTGAAAAAGTACTATTATAGTTTTTTTTACTATAAAGTACCATAATTAATGGGCGCTTCAGTGTCACACATGTCTGGGTCCCCGGACACTGTAACATTCCGGGAAACTGCAGAGCCGACGAGCTAACCAGAACTGCCGCACTATTCGCGGAATCCTGTTCAATCGACTTAGGAATGCCACTTGCCTCGATCAAAATGGCCATCGCGCGGAAATTTTTCCGAGACGCCAACCTATCCTGGATCAAAGAGGAGTCCTGCTCTACTGCTAGGCTCATCTGGCCCCGGATGGATAGAAGGCGTACCAACCAGTTACTTGGACTTGGTCGCGGCATCATCTCAATCACAGTGGCCATGCTTACAGGTCACTGTGTTATGGGTAGACACGCGGAAAAGATGCGGCTGCCATTTAATGACTTCTGCCGTGGGTGAAGATCCGCTGAGGAGGACGAGACTGTTATCCACTTTCTTTGTCAATGCCCATCTCTTGCGAGGTGCAGATATAGGTTATTTGGCTCTCCGACCCTTGTCAGCTTGACGGAGCTATCGTCCATTGATGTCAAGGATATTGCCTCGTTTATCAAACTTTCTGGCTGGTTTTCCAGCGCGGGTAAGTCGTGCTTTGGATATGCAGATCTTGCGCTGACCGACCTCCCCCTCCTGGGTTCGGGGGAACTTGGTCTGTACAGGAACTGCGTTCACCTGTGGCATCACAACGAGCCGCTATGAGTGTTGAAGTCAGCTTTTGGTATGAAGCTACCACACTAAGCTAACCTAACCAAAATTAAATTTTTGGTTGAAAAAAATCTAAAAATTTCAGTCTCAGTTTTGAAAATGACAAGGATTTCTACCAAAAACGTCGCCGTCTCAACACGAAATATGACTTTCGACTTCCTTTCAGCAGATTTCTGGCAAAAACTCTGAGAGTAAATAAAATTGCCATGAAAAGTTTCACAAAAATCTGTTTTTCGGAATCGACTTTAAACTGTAGGTCCCGCCACTCATGTATAAAATTAACACACACACAACATAAGTGGTGTGAGAAACTAGGTCCATAATCCTGACTGAAGGGTTGTAATTATGTAATTATGTATGCATGTATGTATTAATGATCCTTTCACACCACTACTGCACTCCTCCTAGGGCCTGTTACTGTAGACAAATCACCTCTACTTAGCTGAACAAACATTATTAATGAAAGTGTTCAAAATTTGAGTTTGGTGTACAGTTTCTTTTGACTCGCACTGTATATACATTTGTATGTACATATACGGTTAAGTATTGAACTGACAAAAGAAAGCAGATAGTTTGGCGAATAGCAAGAGACTTTCAGTTCCTGTCAAGGCTAAGGGCATGTTTCTATGTATGTATACGGCTTTAAACAGACATTAGCTGTTTGTATGGAAAATGCAAACAAAATGTTTCTTCCAAAACCATTCGAAACAAGGTATAAAGCAAGTGATATACAGCGATATTAAACTAAAGTTGGGCAGCTTAAATGGAAGGGTTCTCACAGATTCCTGTTTAAAGCGATTAAAGTAAAACAAAATTCCTTTGTTTGCTGATTTATTACCAAAAGAACATGAATTTTTTCTTTTTACTGCACCCTAGAAACCTTAGAAATTACTTTTTCCCTTAGCCACAGCGACAGTAATGTGTATGACACTTGTTGCTTAAGATGTGTTTGATGCCTATGTAGTAGAGGAACGCACCTTTTAAATTTTCTCTCTTTCGCTCTCTCTCTCTCTCTTTCTCTTTACCATTCTCTTTTACTCCCTGTTACTAATGATTACATTCTTAACGGAAGTTATGCGGAAGTACTTTGTATTTATGGTTTAACATTCTTATGATTTTCTTCTCTTTTCTTTTTCATTTGCTTTTGGTGTTGTTGTTCTTGTTGTTTTTGTTCTTGTTTGCCTCAAGATCTTTGACCCTTTCCTCTTAACAAACTTTAGTTGGTGCCATCATCTTCGTCGTAATTCCGGTGAATTTCTTTTCTATCAAAAACATGATGAGTTTTTTTTCTTCTATTTTTCGTTTTTTTTTTTCTTCTTCCCGAATATAATCTTTCTTGCGTATGTATGTATGTTGGTCTTTTAACCTCTAACATATGTATGTACATACATACATACGTATGAATTGTTTTAAGAAACCTTTTGCGGATGTTAATAAAATTATTTTCGATTCTTTTTTTTTCTCCAATTTTTCCTCTACATTTTTCCTCTAATGGCATGGCATGGCATGGCATTCTTAGATCGGAAGTCATAATTTTATTCTAAAGTGTTAAATAAGCGTTTTTAGTCGTTTTTTTTTTTTGTTTTTTCGCTTGATGTTGTAATTTTGGAAACTATTAACGGGAAAGTGTGAAAAATTATTGGAATTTTCTTCATTTTTTTCTTTTTCATTTCAGTGTTCCATAGGAAATGTTACACTTTAAGCTTTAATGGCCTAGTGTTGGGAGAATTTATTTGTATTTTTTCTGTTTTTTTTTAATTTAATTTCGACATATTTAAGTGCATGTTCTTTTTACACAAACAAAAATTAATTGAAATATAAGGGAGGAGTAAATAATTGCGATATTCCGTTTTGTAATATTATTGTAAGACATTATGTATGCCATTAGGACCTTAGTCCAAATTATAGCAAATTCGAATGCAATAATACGGATGTAAAGCATTTGTATGGCAAGGCTTACACGCTCTAATATTGTATACATGTAAACTATAGGACTGACTTACTGATGTTCTTAAATCGCATGGCCATCCAACGCACAACTACGATTCTTACGGGTAATTGTCCTTTTTCGTAGGCATGGCGAGCCGATAGACTCGGCTTTCATACAAGTGACTTCTGCATTAGTTATGGGTCTAAAAAGGAGGAAGAGACTGTCTTTTACCTCATGTGTATGTGGCCTGCTCTTGCTGTATACAGTGAGCGTCAAAAGAAAATGTACATTAAAATATATTGTAAAGATTGTTTTTTATAGAGGTATAGAACTTTAAGTTGCAATAAAACAACGATGGATTATTCGATTGACATGAATTTTATTTATCCGAAAGATAATCTTGTGGCATTACATTTTAAATATGATTTCTGGCATATGACCGACACGGCTGGCGCGGATGTAGTCCAATCTGGACGTCCAATTTTCGCTGACTTTTTCCAACATTTGTGGCCATATATCGGCGAATGTTGTCTTCCAAATGGTCAAGCGTTTGTGGCTTTACCGCATAGACCAATGACTTTACATAGCCCCACAGAAAGTAGTCTAGCGGTGTTAAATCACAAGATCTTGGAGGCCAATGCACAGGTTAAAAACGTGAAATTAGGCGATCACCAAACGTGTCTTTCAATAAATCTATTGTGGCACGAGCTGTGTGACATGTTGCGCCGTCTTGTTGAAACCACATCTCAATTCAGGAATGAAAAAGTTAGTAATCATGGCTCTATACCGATCACCATTGACTGTAACGTTCTGGCCACCTCCGTTTTTGAAAAAGTACGGACCAATGATTCCACCAGCAGCCCATAAAGCGCACCAAACAGTCAGTTTTTCTGGATGTAACGGTGTTTCCACATACACTTGAGGATTACCTTCACTCCAAATGCGGCAGTTTTGTTTGTTGACGTAGCCATTCAACCAGAAGTGCGCTTCACCGCTAAACAAAATTCGCTTACGAAAATCGGGAACAACGGTAATCTCGTTTTGGGCCCATTCGACGAATCTACGCCTTACTTGATGATCGTTTGGCTTCAAATCTTGCACGAGTTGGATTTTGTAAGCACGCAAGCCAAGATCCTTACGCAAAATCTTCCATAAAGTGGATGGATCGGACAGATCCAATTCCTGTGCTCGATGGCGGATGGACTCATTCGGGTCTTCCTCAATGCTACGCTCTATACAGCAGCAATAGCTTCTTCTGTACGCACCGTACAGCGTCTCTGGGGATGCGAGTTATCAATAAGAGCAAACGTGGTGCGAAAACGTTCCATGGTTAATCGAATTAACTGCTCTGATGGACGATTTTGTCGACGATAAAATGGACGTAGTGCGCGATACGTTTTCCGCACAGAACCATTATTTTCGAAATAAAATTGGACTATTTGCAAGTGTTGTTCAGGCGTGAGTCTATTCATGATGAATTGCCAAACCAAACTGAGAATAAATCACTTGACAGCTGTTAAATCGGTCGCCATCTTGAAAAGTAATGCCAACTTAAAGTTCTATACCTCTATAAAAAAACACCCTTTATATATAGATTAATAATTTACCGTTATTTTTATTATAAAATTGTTTCCTTGTCAGTTTTTAAAATTGAAAAAAAAAATTACAAAAAATTTCGAAATATCAACAAATTTTCTCTTAAGTGGTTAAAAGTTGAGTTTGGTGATTAGAATTTTATCCTTAATGTACAGTTTCTTTTGACGCTTACTGTATGTATTTGAAGGAGCTCTCTAACATGAATATTGCTGCAATAGCAAGATTTATTTTGGACTCGGTTTGGTTTTCTCTAGGGAATGTTTAAAACCCTCGGGTAGAAATGTTGCCTTCAACATACATAACATAATTGGGTCATTACAATCCTTCAGTCAGGATTACGACCTAGTTTCTCACACCACTTATGTTTTGTGTGTTAATTTTTATACATGAGTGGCGGGACTTACTGTTTAATGTCTATTCCGAACGACTGAGTTTTGGGAAACTTTTCATGACAATTTTATTTTACACTCAGAGTTTTTGCCAGAAATCTGCTGAGAGGAAGTCGCCAAAGAAATGATTTATTATTCTTGGTTTTGATGTCTGACCTAGGGTTTGACCACTGGCTTTGCGTCTAGTAAGCCAACACACTACCTACTAGACTACGGCTTCAACATGCTGACACTTATTAAAGAACCCTTCATTGGTGTGAATATAAACTTATATTCAAGTCCCAAAACAATACATCTATCCAGAGCTATGAAAAACGAAAGCATTTTGGTCCTGCAGGCAATATCCCAGACACGGCTGTATATGTGCATAACTGTACTAGAAATAGCTTGGCACTCACGTTGTCAAGAACGGTCAACCAACATCAATATCTTTGCCTTGGTTGTCGTCTTGAAAAGAGTCCGTAATACTGAGAACATGCGATATATTGTGTCCTCAATTCACATACGGTATTCGTATAATGTCTCCTCTAAGCCTCATTACTTGATCAGCACAACCCTTCAGTCAGGATTACAACCTAATTTCCCACATCGCCCATGTTGCGTTCGTTAATTTTATCCATGAAAGGAGGGACCCACAGTTTAAAGTCGACCCCGAACGACAGATTTTTTGAGAAACTCTTCATGGCAATTTTATTTTACACTCAGAGTTTTTGCCAGAAATCTGCTGAGAGGAAGTCACCGAAAAAATATTTTCGATTTGATATCTGACCTGGGGTTTGAACCGTGGCCTTGCGTCTAATAAGGCAACACACTACTCACTAGACTACAGCAACTTCAAGGATCATCAATTTCATTGCAAAAATTTATTCTCAAAATTCAAAATTGAAAGTTTTTTTTTAATTTAAGTTTAGTACACTACGCACCCGTTATACTTTACAAACATGCGTATAAATTCGAGTGGATGTGTGTGTGTTTGTATATACAACAATAAAAAGTTTTAATAGTGAGTGAACAAAACAATTTTTACGCATTCATTCATAAATAACTTTGAAACAGAAAAAAATAAAAATAAACAATAACAACAACAACAGCAGCAGCTTTTTTGTTTTCTCTTATGTTACGTTTTGTTTTTTTTTTCTCTTCGTTTTTATTTTGTTTTGTTTTTTGCTTAATTTCATTCAAAAAAACCAACAACAACAATAATAGTATTTTTTTTTTCGTTTTTTATTGTAAACAATCGATGAACAATAACAAAAAAAAAAAAAAGAAGAAAAAAATAATACCCTTATAAGACCATTAAAATAACAAACACACACATACACACACACATAATACACACACGGTCATAAATAATGAGGCAAATAAATGATCGTATGAATGAATGAATGAACGACTGAATGGATGAATGAATGAACGAGTGGAGATGAGAACTAAAACAACAACAAAAAAACACACACACACACAGAAGAGTAATAAATAACAACACAACAACAAAAATTAAGACAAACAACAACAACAAAAGGAAAAACACTCTCACTAACACACATAAAAACAATGGTTTAATAAATTTATGCTTGGCTTTCCCAGCAAGCATTTTGTGTCGATCTCTTCTTAGAGCGTTCGTTGCAGTATGCAAACATGAGTGTAATACGCTCATATTAAAGGCGAGTGATTTTCTCTGTGTTTAAAAAATTGTTTCTTGCAAAAAAATATCACTGCAGGCACGCCTTGAAGGAGGCTGGAATAACACCGGTTTAAGAGGCTAGGGATTCTTTAACTTGCAACTTGCAGAAGAAGAAGAATCTCTAGCCTATTAAATCTGTGTTATTCCAGTCTCCTTAAAGGCGTGCTGAGGCTAAAAGGCGGTGGGAGAGATTCTTCCTCTTCTTCTGCAAGTTGAAGAATCCCTAGCCTATTAAATCCGTGTTATTCCAGTCTCCTTAAAGGCGTGCTGCCTGAGGCAAGCAATACAACATAACATTGTATTCAGTTCCGATATTTTTCAATAGACTCTGAAACACTGGTCTTTAAAAGTACTGTGGCAATATAGACTGATGCCAAGGTGGCCCAGTTACCATTCATGATACTCCAGTAAAAGAGGATATTGAGGGCAATTGTATTGCTAAGAAACTGAATTGATTTCTAGCTATGGAACCTTACTTACTTACTTACTTACTTAATTGGTGATTACAATCCTTCAATTAGGATTACGATCTAGTTTCTCACACCACTTATGTTGTGTGTGTTAATTTTATACATGAGTGGCGGGACCTACAGTTTAGAGTCGACTTCGAGATTTTTGAGAAACTTTTTCATGGCAATTTTTACTTCCTCTCAGAAGACTGCTGAGAGAGAAACGCGGCAAAGAAATATTTTTTCATATTTTGTTTTGGTCGAGGTGTGTGGCATCTGTGCCTCCTCGAACGTACACTCATCCTTGGCCGTGGCATCGTAATCGTATAAAACTACACTACATTGGATTATACATGACATTGGATTTCTTTTTCTGTGGCGCCATTATTACAGTCACCTGATCCGTCCAAAAGTTTGATCTCCATTGTCAACGGTGTAATCAACACACGAAAAGGAAGTATGAGTGCGTAATTGATTGGCTGAACTATCTTTTACTGGTGTTAAAACCACGGCCTCATATCTAAGAAGACAACGCTCTGCCTACCAGACTATGGCAGATTTCTGGTTCTTTCATTTCGTTTAAAAATGTTGAAGAACTATTGGTAAGGATATCAGAGATCAGCCATGAATCTTTTTTTCCCTACTCATAAGCACTCATCAAATTTTGAATAATGTTTTTAATGTTCTTGTATTTTTAAATTCTACGTTCTCTAACTTAAATTCTGTCAAAATTTGGTTAAGATGCGCCGATCCGTTCCGAAGTTATAGGGAAAAATCTTCTTAGAATACACAACTTTGAGAGCTCATAACTCAAAACACACTTTTTCGACTTAGAATGTTATAGAACGGAGGCGTCGATATTGAAATATAACTATGTACTCTGATACATTCATACTCACTGCAACGTTGTTGTAAAGGGTGTTTTTTATAGAGGTATAGAACTTTAAGTTGGCATTAATTTTCAAGATGGCAACCGATTTAAAAGCTGTCAAGTGATTTATTCTCAGTTTGGTTTGGCAATTCATCATGAATAGACTCACGCCTGAACAACGCTTGCAAATAGTGCAATTTTATTTCGAAAATGATGGTTCTGTGCGGAAAATGTATCGGGCACTACGTCCATTTTATCGTCGACAAAATCGTCCATTAGAGCAGTTAATTCGATTAACCATGGAACGTTTTTGAAGTCGCCGTGGTGTAGTAGGTAGTGTGTTGGCTTACTATTCGTAAAGCCCGGGTTCGTATCCCAGGTCAGACATCAAAAATGAAATATGAAAAAAAAATATTTCTTCGGCGACTTCCTCTCAGCAGATTTCTGGCAAAAACTCTGAGAGTAAAATAAACTGCCATGAAAAAGTTTCTCAAAATTCTGTCGTTCGGAGTCGACGTTAAACTGTAGGTCCCGCCACTCACGTATAAAATTAACGCACACAACATGAGTGGTGTGAGAAGCTAGGCCGTAATCCTGACTGAAGGGTTGTAATGGCCAATTATGTATGTATGTATGTATGGAACGTTTTCGCACCACGTTTACTCTTATTGATAACTCCCATCCCCAGAGACGCTGTACGGTGCGTACAGAAGAAGCTATTGCTGCTGTAGAGCGTAGCATTGAGGAAAACCCGAATGAGTCCATCCGCCATCGAGCACAGGAATTGGATCTGTCCAATCCATCCACTTTATGGAAGATTTTGCGTAAGGATCTTGGCTTGCGTGCTTACAAAATCCAACTCGTGCAAGATTTGAAGCCAAACGATCATCAAGTAAGGCGTAGATTCGTCGAATGGGCCCAAAACGAGATTACCGTTGTTCCTGATTTTCATAAGCGAATTTTGTTTAGCGATGAAGCGCACTTCTGGTTGAATGGCTACGTCAACAAACAAAACTGCCGCATTTGGAGTGAAGGTAATCCTCAAGTGTATGTGGAAACACCGTTACGTCCAGAAAAACTGACTGTTTGGTGCGCTTTATGGGCTGCTGGTGGAATCATTGGTCCGTACTTTTTCAAAAACGATGGTGGCCAGAACGTTACAATCAATGGTGATCGGTATAGAGCCATGATTACTAACTTTTTCATTCCTGAATTGAATAACCATGATGTCCAGGAGATGTGGTTTCAACAAGACGGCGCAACATGTCACACAGCTCGTGCCACAATAGATTTATTGAAAGACACGTTTGGTGACCGCCTAATTTCACGTTTTGGACCTGTGAATTGACCTCCAAGATCTTGTGATTTAACACCGCTAGACTACTTTCTGTGGGGCTATGTAAAGTCATTGGTCTATGCGGTAAAGCCACAAACGCTTGACCATTTGGAAGACAACATTCGCCGTATTATTGCCGATATACGGCCACAAATGTTGGAAAAAGTCATCGAAAATTGGACGTCCAGATTGGACTACATCCGCGCCAGCCGTGGCCGTCATATGCCAGAAATCATATTTAAAATGTAATGCCACAAGATTATCTTTCCGATAAAATAAAATTCATGTCAATCGAATAATCCATCGTTGTTTTATTGCAACTTAAAGTTATATACCTCTATAAAAAACACCCTTTATAAGTACAGGTTGCAATGAGTATGCGTACAACGTTGACATCAAACTCATACCATTCGAAATATGTTTGATTCATAAGCCTACTCATTTAGATTCATAACTTTAGAAAAATACTTGGAATACTTATAAATGGTTAGAGTGACTCGAATCATTCATCAAAATTTACAGTCTTAGTTGTTGTTGCATTTACAAAAAAAAAAAAATAACAGATCAGCAAGCAGAGCAAGCACACAACCTTTTAGAGAGTATTTTAGTGTTCGTACGCGATTCATACTTATTTTGTGCTTCGTGTATATGTTAAGTTGGAGTTGGAGAGTCGAAATCCTCAACAACATCATACATGTTGTTAAGTATGAATACGATGAGTACTTCAAACTTTGAATATGAGTAGAGGTTCCATGATATTAAAATAAGTATGAATGCGTATAAGTATTAGAAATTATGAGTATGATTCGATTCTACTCAGCTTTTTGAATACTCGTTGCTGATCTCTGATCATACATAATTTGCCATTACAACCTTTCATTCAGGATTACGACTTAGCTTCTCACACCACTTATGTTGTGTGCGTTAACTTTATAAATACATGAGTGGCAGGACCTACAGTTTAAAGTCGTGTGTGAGCGACAGATTTTTGAGAAACTTTTCATGGCAATTTTATTTTACTCTCAGAGCTTTTGCCACAAATTTGCTGAGAGGAAGTCGCCGAAGAAATATTTTTTCATTTTTGCGTTTTGATGCCTGACCTGGGGGGTTTGAACCGTGGCCTTACATCTAATAAGCCAATACACAACCTATTTGGGCTACGGCAACTTCTTTTTGAATACTCATTTCTAATCTCTGTTGTTGATGTCCCACATAAACAAGGTTTTAAAGATTGAAATGCAAATGCATTTTGCATTCTAAAGAATTTCTTTACGTTTATAAATGTTACCTCATGATCATCAGCAGCAGCAGCATCATCATCATTAAGGCCATCGGCCACTTCAACTCTTATTCAGGGCTTCATTCATTCATTCATTAAATGCTTGTGTAAAGTCTCATTAGCAATCAACATACAAAAATGTTGCATTGCATACGAAACGAGGCGAGACACACATACACACTCTATTCACTCAGTTTCAGTTATCGTAAGCATCTGTTGCACTTCATTAATGATCATCATTATCATCGTAAACATCATTATGATTAACACAAAAAATGTTTATGTTTATGAACTTTTAAAAACAATTTAAAATTGTTTCTGTGTTTTCTTTAATTCTATGCTGCTACCAAAATAAGCAACAACAGCAACAACAACAACTATAATTTACAATATTATTTAAGAACAAAACAACAAAAACACCAAAAAAAAACGATTGTACTTGAAAACAAGTCTCACAAAGTATTTGTGAGTGTTTCATTCAATTATTGCTGCAATGTTCGTCTGTCCATACCAATGCCATTTGTCTGTCCTCGTTTTTTAAACAATTTTTCTTCGTCTTCGTCTTCTTGTTTTTTGTTTTTGTTCAAACCATTCATTCAGTCGTTTCAGTGTTTCATTCATTCATGATTTGTTTATAGTGTTGCATTCGTTGTTGCAGTTGCTTTAAGTTTTTTTTTTCTGTAGTGTTCGCGCTGTTGTTATTGTTGTTGTTGCCGTTTATGTTGCATTCGTTGTTGCAGTTGCTTTAAGATTTTTTTTTTCTGTATACGCCACCAATTTTAGTTCTCCGCTGCTGCTGTGGTGTGTAGTCTTGCTAAAGTTTAACTCCTTTAAAAGGCGACATCTGCCAGATGATATTGGCGCGTTTTAATGTTTTTGGCATTTCGTTTGTACGTTTATATTGTTGTTGTTGTTGATGTTGTTGAGATTTAAACACATTTTCTGCCATAATTTTTTTTGTTATTTTGTGTTGAAACACTTACAGTTGCTTTGAGAGAAGTTACCTCACGAGGGACATTTAAGCTGACGACTTAAACGCATGTCTTTAGGAGACATTAGTATGGCAGCATTCAGTTTAAATGCCTCCTAGAAATGAAGGGAAAGAGATGATGGATGAGGTACTGAATAGAAAATCACTGCAACAATCCAAGAGATTTTTCAATCTGCAATTGCTTCTCCTAAAAACACTGGACATCTTCTCAAACCTGCAAGTTTTCATTGCTTTCACTGCCTTGATGGCCTTGGATAGCGTTAATATTTAGCACTGGTTGGTTCCATGCTAATCTCACTTACTTAACATGTTTAATTGCTTACAACATGTTTAATTGCAACCCTTCAGTCAAGATTACAACCTAGTTTCTCACACCAGCCATGTTGTGTGTGTTAATTTTATACATGAGTTCTTCATGAGTTCAGATATTTTGAGTTCTTACCAGAAAACAGCTGAGAAGGAGTAGCTAAAGAAATATTTTTATTTTCGAGATGCCTGAGCCAGAGGTTTGAACACGGTCACACATCTAATAACACTGCCCTGCAAATTATGACATTTTTTTTTCCAAAAAAAGATGGCTACAGGCATTTTTCCGAAGGCATTTTGCGCGCTGAACACGAATCTGTTTTCAAAAACTCTCCATCACGTCAGGTTTTCGAAAAAGGCGTTTTTGGCGATTTTTGAAACATTGTAGAGGTAAACACTGATGTGCTAGAACCATCGCTATTATCAGAAGTTGACAATTGATCCTTTGCTCTTTAAAATGAGCCCAAAGCCAAATTGTTTGCATGTGCACCCTTAAAGTAGGGAGTGGGTTTATGTCTAGGGGTGCAAGAGAAAAAGAAATACATTACGGAGGTCCTTAAAAATTAATCAGATTTACTTGAAAATTGTTCCTCAGGGGTTTTTGGGGTCGCTGCTTACAGATCTTCATTCAGATTTAAAAAATTCAAAATGGCGGATCCAATATGGCGGTCGAGGTTTATAAAAATTAATCAGATTTACTTGATTTACTTGGATTATAATCCAACACACTGCCTGCTAGACTATGGCGATTGCTAATCTATGCAATGGTATTGTAAGGGGCCGGCTTTGATTATTTAGCAGCATGGTTCCGTTATAATCATTTTACTATAGAAATCCGAGTTATTCTTTCTAATGCCATATCACCTGACAAGTCAAACTCAGTGCAGTTTTGAGTTCCCTTTTTTTCTTTCGAAGTTACAGTCTTACGGTCTTTATGTTTCCGAAAAATAAAGCCATTATTCGTGAAGTCGCCATCGTCTAGTAGATAGTGTGTTGGGTTATTAAATCTGAGGCCATGGTTCAAACCCCAGGTCAGAGATCTCCAACTAAACGAAATATGAAAAAAATTTCTGCGGCTACTGCCTCTCAGCAGATTTCTGGCAAATACTCCGAAAGTAATTAAAAATTGTCATGAATTCGTTCGGAATCGACTTAAAACTGTAAGTGGTGTGAGAAGCTAAGGTCGCAATCCTGACTAAAGGGTTGTAATGACCAATTAAAGCCATTATTTCTGTTTCCGAAATAGCCGACATGATTTTGTTTGAGCTATCGTTCCCCTCTTTACTTGCAACAATCTTTTTTTTTTTTTTTGGTCACTCGTACTTTGTTTCATTCAATATAAGCAAACTTCTTAAAGTATGTGAAACGTTTTTAACAATTTTTTTTTCTTTTTTTGTTTCAAGACTTTCAAGTTCCGATTTAAAATACACACGATACGCATACATAGACACTATTTTTACGCTGAAAACAACTCGTGAATAGTAACATAAATGTTCTGGTATTTCGTCTCTGTCTCCCTCTCGCTCTCTCTTTTCCACACTCAAAAACCGATGGAACAAATGAAGTGTTTTTCCCCGGCCAAAAGGCGTTTTTAATAAACTTGTAGGAAATAAAGTCAGAAATCTATTGTTTCTGTATAATGGATGACGCTTTAATAATTTGCATATCTTGCCCTAGTCTAGTAGGTAGTGTGTTGGCTTATTAGACGTGAGGCCATGGTTCAAACCCCAGGTCAGACATCTCCAACCAAATGAAATATGAAAAAATATTTCTTGGGCGACTTCCTCTCAGCAGATTTCTGGCAATAACTCTGAGAGTAAAATAAAATTGCCATGAAAAGTTTCTTAAAAATCTGTCGCTCGGAGTCAACTCTAAACTGCAGGTGCCGCCACTCATGTATAAAATTAACACACACAACACAAGTGGTGTGAGAAACTAGGTCCATAATTCTGACTGAAGGGTTGTAATGGCCAATTATGTACGTATCCCTCTTTACATATGTACATATATGACTTACTTGACTCACCTTAGGTAGGTGGGTAGGTTGAAGAAGAGGAGACCAATCAAGGGTTTCATGGCTATTATCATACAACTAAGCCATCGTGTAGGTTTGTTCTGCGCCTACCATTATTAATAATGGGTGATTTTTTAAAGAGTTCCTATAGGAAGATTTAAAAAAAAACATGAAATTCAGAAAAATTCATGAAAACTCTATTTGAATCGATAGTACGGTCCATATAATTTAATGTTTGAAGCTTATTTCATGGAAATGTTTACCGCGACTGTGTCTCAAATGGTCCATACGCTTAGTCCAATTTTGGCATACTCTTTCCAACATTTCGGCCGATATCTCACGAACAAATGCTTCAATGTTGTCTTCCAATTCGTCAGTTGAAGCGGGCTTGTCTGTATAAACATGGGCTTTAACATAGCCCCACAAAAAATAGTCTAAAGGCGTTAAATAGCACGATCTAGGCGGCCAATTGACCAGTCCCGAACGTGAAATAAAATGTTCACCGAACTCGCCTCTCAATAAGTCCATTGTTACGCATACTGTGTGGCATGTGGCACCGTCTTGTTGAAACCACATGTCATGCAAGTCAAGCTCTGGCATTTTTGGGCAAACAAAAGTTGGATATCATCTCACGGTAGCGCTCACCATTCACAGTTACGTTACAATTCGCAGCATCTTTAAAGAAATACGATCCAATGATGCCACCAGCCCATAAACCGCACCACACTGTGACTTTTTCTGGATGCATTGGTAGCTTTTGCAATGCTTCTGGCTGATCTTCACTCCAAAATCGACAATTCTGCTTATTTACGTATCCATTTAGCCAAAAATGAGTTTCGTCGCTGAACACAATTTTTCGATAAAGAAGTGGATCTTCGGCCAACTTTCCAAGAGCCCATTCACCAAAAATTTTGCGTTGCGGTAGGTCGTTCGGCTTCAATTCTTGCACCAGCTGTATTTTGAAAGGCTTCACACCTAAATCCTTTCGCAAAATTTTCCACGTTGTTGAGTAACACAGGTAAAATTGCTGCGAACGGCGACGAATCGATAATTGATGGTCATCATTAACACTGGCCGATACAGCTGCGATATTTTCTTCAGTTCGCACTCTACGTAAGCGTGTTGCTGGTTTAACAATGTAAATTTGGTGCGAAATTTAGTCACAATAGTCCGAATAGCCGCTTCAGTGGTTAGATTAAACTGACCATAAAATGGAAGAAGCGCGCGATGAACTTTCTTAACAGAGCATGCATTTTGATAATAAAATTCAATGATTTGCAAGCGTTGTTCGTTTGTAAGACGATTCATGGTTAAATTATAGACCAAACTGAAGATGTTTGACAGTGAAACAAAACACAAAACGTGCGTGAGCTGTTTAAACCAGTGTTGCCAAAAAGATAATAGCTAAAAAATCACCCTTTACCACTTTACTTTCCATAGGAAGTCTGTGTCTTACTTCAGTCCACCCCTCTGAGACGAGTTATGCCTGAGGTATAATGTCATCCCAAAAATATTGGAATCTTGAGCTTACAAAAGTTTGGTAATGAAATAAAAAGTACTCCATCGTTTCGATGCCTTCACCGTCTGAACTACATCTCACGCCAATACGTTTCAGGTGTACGTGTAAGGGCGGAGTGTCGCTAGTGACCATACTCAGATCGCCTTTATTTGGTTTTAAAATACTCCCGGTTCTCTTCTCATTAGGACCGCCCTAAATTATGTTTGTAATGCTTCATAGTGTGCCATTATTCCACAATAGTCGATGTGACGTTTCTGTCCACGTTCTCAGTGTGGTCTTTAATGCATTGAAAGGCTTTGGGTTATCCAACCATATGATATGTAATAAAGAGATCAGCAATGAGTACTCAAAAAGAGGAGTAGAATCGAATCATATTCATAATTTCTGATACTTTCATACGCATTCATATTTATTTTAATATCATGGAACCTCTACTCATACTCAAAGTTTGAAGTACTCATCATATTCATACTTAACGACACGTATGATGTTGTTGTTGATTTCGACTCACCATAACACAATATATACACGAATCACAAAATAAGTATGATTCCCGTACGAACACTAAAATACTCACTAAATGATTGTGTGTTTGCTCTGCTTGCTGTTCTGTCTTTTTGCTAATGCAACAACAACTAAGACTGTAAATTTTGATGGATGATTCGAGTGACTCGAATCCTTTATAAGTATTTTTCTGAAGTTATGAATCTGAATGAGAGTAGGCTTATGCATCAAACATATTTCGAATGGTATGAGTTTGATGTCAACGTTGTACGCATACTCATTGCAACCTGTTCTTATAAATAAACGTTGTAGTGTAGTATGAATGAATCAGAATATGTAGTTAAATTTCCAATATTGTTGACTCACTTATATTCAAAATTTCATGCGTGCTTATGAGTAGCGAAAAAGCGTTGTAATACTCTGACTCTATTAATCGCTATATTCGCCTTCTCATTACTTCCAATCACTCCATGGTGACAAGGAATCCAACATTACTCTGCTCTATGCCTATGTAATTGTGAATTCCCGGAAGGTCTTTGATCCCGTATTCCTGGACTGTATACGCCTTACTTTATGAAGGGTGTTTTTTATAGAGGTATAGAACTTTAAGTAGGCATTACTTTTCAAGATGGCGATCGATTTAACAGCTGTCAAGTGATTTTTTCTCAGTTTGGTTTGGCAGTTCATCATGAATAGACTCACGCCTGAACAACGCTTGCAAATAGTGCAATTTTATTTCGAAAATAATGGTTCTGTGCGGAAAACGTATCGCGCACTACGTCCATTTTATCGTCGACAAAATCGTCCATCAGAGCAGTTAATTCGATTAACCATGGAACGTTTTCGCACCACGTTTACTCTTATTGATAACTCGCATCCCCAGAGACGCTGTACGGTGCGTACAGAAGAAGCTATTGCTGCTGTATAGAGCGTAGCATTGAGGAAGACCCGAATGAGTCCATCCGCCATCGAGCACAGGAATTGGATCTGTCCAATCCATCCACTTTATGGAAGATTTTGCGGAAGGATCTTGGTTTGCGTGCTTACAAAATCCAACTCATGCAAGAATTGAAGATAAACGATCATCAAGTAAGGCGTAGATTCGTCGAATGGGCCCAAAACGAGATTACCGTTGTTCCCGATTTTCATAAGCGAATTTTGTTTAGCGATGAAGCGCACTTCTGGTTGAATGGCTACGTCAACAAACAAAACTGCCGCATTTGGAGTGAAGATAATCCTCAAGTGTATGTGGAAACACCGTTACATCCAGAAAAACTGACTGTTTGGTGCGCTTTATGGGCTGCTGGTGGAATCATTGGTACGTACTTTTTCAAAAACGATGGTGGCCAGAACGTTACAGTCATTGGTGATCGGTATAGAGCCATGATTGCTAACTTTTTCATTCCTGAATTGAATAACCATGATGTCCAGGAGATGTGGTTTCAACAAGACGGCGCAACATGTCACACAGCTCGTGCCACAATAGATTTATTGAAAGACACGTTTGATGATCGCCTAATTTCACGTTTTGGACCTGTGAATTGGCCTCCAAGATCTTGTGATTTAACACCGCTAGACTACTTTCTGTGGGGCTATGTAAAGTCATTGGTCTATGCGGTAAAGACACAAACGCTTGACCATTTGGAAGACAACATTCGCCGTATTATTGCCGATATACGGCCAAAAATGTTGGGAAAAAGTCATCGAAAATTGGACGTCCAGATTGGACTACATCCGCGCCAGCCGTGGCGGTCATATGCCAGAAATCATATTTAAAATGTAATGCCACAAGATTATCTTTCGGATAAAATAAAATTCATGCCAATCGAATAATCTATTGTTGTTTTATTGCAACTTAAAGTTCTATAACTCTATAAAAAAACACCCTTTAGTGTTTCTTCGTTGGAAATGGTATTAGAAGCCTAATGCTGTGGCAATCAATTTTAATTAAGCTTGGAATACGTTTGAAAACTTTTCTTGAGAACTTTTCACATTGACAACACTGTTGTACAGACCACTACCTGCCTGCCAGCCATACTACCACGAATCAAGAGTGGAAGAGAAGAGCAAGAGACGCAGGAAAGCAACAACACATTCAACAAAACTTTTTTTTTTGCCCCGATATAGAGAAAATTGTTATCAATGAATTGCTTTTTTCCGTTGAGGATGTGGCAAGATCATTAATTGTGACGATTAAACAAGAAGTTTTTTTTTCTTCTTCTTCTTCTACTGTTTTGCTATTCATTGTTTTTGTTGCTGGTGCTTGCTTTGGTCGTCGTTTTTGTAGAATGGTTTCGCAAAAAAAAAACGAAAAACAAAAAACCAGCCTTGGCTTGAACTGAAACACACAAAAACCAAGTTAAACCAATAAACGTTGTATTGTGGATGTCGTTGTTGTTGTGGTTGTTATTGATGTTGCAAGTTACAAGTTGTATTGGTTTATTGAAAAAGTCAATACATTCAAGTGGTGGCTATTTGCAATCATGTTGTTTTTTTGCTGTTGTTGTTCGTGATCGTCGTCGTCATTGTCGTTTGGTTTTATGTTGCACTGTGTCATTAAAGGGGCACGAGTAAAACAACAACCAGTTCCTCTATTTTTTTTTTTTGTTCATTTTCGTTTTTGCTCTCTCTATGTAATTTCTGTTTGTCGTTGTTGTTGTTGTTTATGTGACTGGCTGGCATTTGACTAGAGTCGTCCGTCGTCGGCTAAGTTAGCGTTTACTTTCCTCCTCGGTTGCTTGTAGATGTTGCGACATCACCACTAACACCAACACATTTTTATTGTATTTATGTATGCTTTTATGTTTGTATAGCTGCTACAGCAATATGTGCATGTGTTTTGCAATTTTTATGAATGGATTTCTTGTTTTTGTTCGTTTGTTCATTCGTTTTTTTTTTGTTCATTTTTGTTTACAAAAGTGGTTATGGAATGTTTCCGTTAAAACAAAACTTGAGCGTAAAACCACCAAATGCAGTCAAACAAAATCAACCACAGCCACATACATATATAGCAATCAGGGTTACCGTTGAAAATTTTGAAAAAGTGTCATAAAAAGGATATTTAATGAAAAAAAGGGTCAAAGGAGAGTATTTTAAAGTAAAATAGAGTCAAGTTTTTTGTGAACAAAAAATAAGATTTATTTCAGTAAAAAAAAACCGAGTTATAACAGTTCATTAGATAACATTAATCTAAAATTAAAGTAATTCACAGGTACATTCAAATATTAGTCCCATTATCAAAAACGTTTGACAATGTTTATCACTTTTTAGGAATACTTATTCCATTCTTCCAGCTTCGATTCGAGCGAATTGAGAGAGGAAAGCATAGATTCACAAGTTTGTTTTAAGTTTGTTAGTAAGTTTATTTTTAATTAGTGATAGTTGTTTTGAAAAAATTCTTTCAGCGGAAGCACTACGATGAGGGAAAGTCAATATATACATACATATGTAACGAATTCATATACATTTGAATATATATTTTCATCAAATCTATTTTTGAAATTTCCAATCTCGAACCAAAACTTTTCTGCGTTAATTATTTTAAGTATATCTGCGCACTTTTTGCTGTTTATATTACTTTCTAGCAGTTTAAACTCATTGACAAAAGTTTCTGGTTCAACAAGATTCAGATACAAGATTCAGATACAATTTCAAAATAATTTATATCTTGTTTGGAATTTATAAAAACTGGGTCAAAATATCTTAAAATATTAATTCTTTTATTTGTCATATCTATTCTCGATATCATATCGTGACACAATTTTTTATAAAAATTCAAAATGTTAGTTTTTATTTCTATAACATCACATCTTGGATACAAATTAACACATATTCCAAGATCTATATATGTATGTCAAAAGGGTCTTTTGCATATAAAATATTTTCAAAATCAATATCCTTTACTTCTTTTTCAATTGTACTGAGAACTTTCGTGGGGAATTTTGGAACTATTATTTATTTTTAAAAAGGGTCAAAGGTGCCCTTGTAGTCTAGTGGGTAGTGTGCTACACTATTAGCCTGAGGGTCGTGGGTTCGATTCCCATTAGAGGCTCTGGCCTATGACACTACACCGAGCATATGGTCAAGTTACTCCGCTCGTATACAATATAATTACAAATTATATTCTAATTAATAAATAAATAAAAAGGGTCAAAAAGTGCCATATATTTCGTTAAAATGATACAATGGGATAAATTAAAAAAAGGATCATAAAAAGTGTCATTGGCATGAAAAAGGGTCAAAAGTGATACTTTAGTGTCACAACGGCAACGCTGATAGCAATAACAATAATAACAACAACAACAACAAAGAATTTAATAATGTTGCACAGAAATATCTAGCATAGTTTCTTTAGCAAAAAAAAAAAAAAAAAAAAAAAAAAAAAAAAAAAAAAAAAACAACTACAAAAAACGCCAAGAGCTAGTAAGTCTGTCGTCTGTGTGTGTAATTTGGTTTAGCGTTGGTTGGTTGGATGCTGGTAAAAAAAAAAAAAAGAAATCTTAGGAAATAAGGAAATGAAAATTGTATTTCAATTTTGTGTTTTTTTTCTTTCTTTCTTTCTTTCTGTCTTTCTTTACATTTTCAACGTTTTTCTATAATTATTTTGATAAACTGCTAAGCAGCGTAGTCTAGAGGCTGGAAAAGGTGAATATTTATTAACCTTGTTGGGAGGAAAAACTTGGCTCTACTTATTCTTTTAAATCTGAGAATCTATTTTCACCTAAAAAATATCATTTGTTTGCCACAATAATATTATAGTTGGCAGTATAATAATATGATGACAAAAAAAAATTTTTTTTTTTTTCAGACATCATCGCCCCCTAGTAAATTTGTGGGGCTATTAAACAGGTTCACTGTAATAATATATACATATGTACATATGTATTGTATTTAAAATAACTTTTAATACTGAGTTCGGTGATAGAGGTGGACTACTGTACTACGTAGTGGTAGTAGTAGTAGGTAGTGTGTTGGCTTATTAGGCGTAAAGCCAGGGTTCGAGCCCCAGGTCAGACATCAAAACAGAATACAACAAGTATTTCTTCGGCGACTTCCTCTCAGCAGATTTCTGGCAAAAACTCTTGAGAGCAGATAAAATTTCCATGAAAAGTTCCTCAAAAATCTGTCGTTCGGAGTCGGCTTTAAACTGTAGGTCCTACCACTCATGAGTAAATCTAACACACACACACAATATAAGTGGTGTGAGAAGCTAGGTCGTAATCCTGACTGAAGAGTTGTAAACACCAATTATGTATGTATGTATGTAATCCAATTAAATAAACAGGAGGTTCATTACAAGCTTCTTTATGCCTCTCCTCATTATAAACGGTTAAAAAACTTTTGAAAAAAAGTGGTCAATGCCTTCAATTATTATACCAATTTGTGCAAACCAATCATAATTGCTAGCGAATCAAGAACATATGGTAGTAATATTGGTATCAAACCTAAATCATTGCAAATAAAGGCTGCCTTCCAAAATGTTAGTTGCTTTGTGTTCGAACAAAGTATCGTGTTTCATAATGCCGCTGTACAAAATATATACAATGTATTCTATTTCAAAACGTCGTCAATGTGTATTTTTAACGCAGTCAAAAAGCAATCAGGCATCGGATTTATAGTTGATGCATTGTTCCGATACTTTGCATGTCCACATAGTTTATATACCGTAGTAGAACTGCATACAAACTTTGTATTGATACATTTTGAAAGGCAGCCAAAAAGTCTAGATAAATTTTTATAGTTGCAACATAACAACACTTTGCTTTTTAGCCTGTATTAGGAAATAATGCCAAGCACCTCGATTATATCGACGCCTCCGTTCTATAACATTCTAAGTCGAAAAAGTGTGTTTTGAGTTATGAGCTCTCAAAGTTTTCACGCGACATACCACCATATGGGTATTCTAAGCAAATTTTTCCCTATAACTTCGGAACGGATTGGCGCATCTTAACCAAATTTTGACAGTATTTCAGGTAGAGAACGTAGAATTTAAAAATGCAAGAACATTAAACATGCTTAGTACACTTAGAACGTTATAGAATGGAGGCGTCGATATGCTTTCTTTCTCCAATTTCTCGCAGCAAGTTTTGCAAAATCGTCTTCAACCTAATCTTTCCGTCATTGTCTTCTGAGCCTTCCCTCGGGTACAAAATCGAAAGATGTTTTCGTCATTGCACCATCACTCGTACGCGTGACAAACATGTCATAGTCAACGTTCAATGACCTCGATGCCCGATATCTATACTCGCTGACAATGCAGATGGGACCGTTTTTTTAGCGAAGAAATTCTTTCTCGAAAACTCAAAGCCCAGCTTGATTTGCCACATAACAACAGAATCAGTGCCTTGCATATGTGATTTTGATCCGCCGTCAAGAGAAATCTTTGAGAAGAATACATGATGTGGGTGATCCTATTCCAAATTATGCAAAATTGTTAACAAAATTTAAACACTTCGGAACTGCGTACGTTGAGTGGTGGCGGTGGTTGTACAAATTTAAGCAAAAACTGTTTTTCATTAAGAGGCGGTCTGTACCAATCAGCTATTATTAAGGGGGGCTTCCCCTAATTCGGGTTTAAGCTAGTTGTCTACAAGTAATCAACTAGGCATACATTCTACCAAAGAAAATAAAGTATATAGAATGTACATTTTAACATATTTTGGAATATTTTTCAAAAATATTTCATGACGTGGGAGGAAAGATAGAAGGGAAGGTTACAGAAACCAAGAGCGTAACAATGCGTTGTTCTCATCGTGCGTTTTTTATTTATTTTTCTGGTGTTAAAAACAGACGTCGGCACCAATGTCCCTCAGGGTAAGAACATCTTCGGTTTTTTACACACATAGGACACGAACATCAAGAATGTTCGTTAGAAAGAGCTTAAAAATCTTGTCAGTTTTTAAAGAAGAAGGTTCATGTCGTTTTTTTCAGACTTCATTTATACACCCGAAGAAATATCACAGTAGTATTCACTAATATCAATGAGAAATGATTTCGATTTTTGGAAGAATACTTGCCAAGTTAAATACGGTGTCTTTAGGGATTTAGCGCAGTACAATTTTTCTATATTTTCCGATCACATATACTTATCATTCATTGGGTTAATAAGTAGACTTGAAATTATTACTAACAATTTTCCTCTAGGTTAACACATGCCTATGGTTATGGATTAGTGAGTGAGAGAGAGAGAAAATAAGTTGAGAGAATTTATTTATTTACAGCCGTATAAAAGTGTTAGTAATATACGCTATTTTTATTTTCATTTCATCAACATACATCTGTAAAGCTGTCTATCTTAGGCTTAATAATTTCGGATAAATAAAAATAAAATAAAACATCGATTTCATTATTAAAAGAACATAAAGCTATCCATATTTGGCTTAAAAATTAGGCCATGTTTTTTAGATAAATAAAAATAAAAAGAATAAAAAACCATTTTTTATTAAAAGAAAAAATCGAGCATTCCAAAGCATTTAAAAAAATATACTATGGGACAAAATAAAAAATAAAATACGCCCAGCTAATGACATAGAACATTTTTAACACAAAATATTCTTCGAGTGTTATTCTGAAATAAAATGATAAAGCATCCGCAGCACATGTATTCTTGTCGCAGTCTGATCGACAACTAAATCAAAAAACACAAGAATACATACACATGTACATACGTGCGATGAGAGCAACACATTGTTACGTTCATTGTTTGTGTTCATTTTCCTTCTGTCTTCCTCTCCCCTCACCCAGAAGTGATTTAAAAAAAAAATTTGGTGAGAGCGGGTCGTAATGTTACGACCCGCCATAAGAAATTTTACTTCTACATGATGCGCATTCTTTATATCCATATTCTTTGGTTCTATGCACTCCACTTATAGATTTCACATGGAACTAACTTTTGGTCCTCATCTTAAATGTTCTCTTTTGCTTTTTTTTTATAAATAGAAAAAATTATTTGTTTGATTCGCCTTCTATATGCGATTAACGTCATTGTACGCTCTTTATTAATGATTTCCAATGTATAATAAATATTTTATTTGTCATTTCATTGCAAAATATACGCAAATATTTATTATTTTTCATTTTAAGCTTTTTAATTATATTTTCAACAAAACAAAAAATAAAAAAATTAAAAAAAGATCACAGAAGCAATTAAAAATTTATTGTTTCAACGCTTATAAATAATGAATGAATGAATGAATCACCCGGTATAGCAAAAATAAATAAAATAAAAGACGAAAAAAGAGTTCTTTTCTTGGTCTTCGCTTGCTTAATTATCTTGCAAAGAAAGGGGCTAATAATGGGGCCGCATTAGAAAAACAAATAAGTTTTCTTAAGCCCATTGGCAGGCAGAATGTTAAACAATATTTGAGAATGAAAAATAAACAAATTAAGATCCCTTAAACGATCCAGCCAAGAAAACAAAACAAACAAAATGGGAATGACATACATGGCATACATATGGAAATATGGGTTGCACGCACTGCAAACGTCCTCCTCCCTTTGCTATATAGCCAGGAGGAGGTAGTTGGTTCCCCCCCCCCCTTACTTATACTTTCTAAAGCATTGAAACATAAAGTTCCGGTATTTAAATACGATGTCTAAACAAAATGATTTGAAAATCTAAACAATTTTAGAAATTTTGTTTTCTTTTTTCTCTTTCTTTCGTTCTTTTTTCATCTTCATCTTCATTTCGTTTCTTTTTTTTCTACGTTTAAAAGTTCTTTTTCTTAGCATTTCTTTGGCATTAACTTTTATGAGTATGAATGAATGAATGAATGAACGAATGAATGAAAAATTGAAATAAAAAAATGCTACGTACGTCTCTTTTTTTATGAATGAAATGAAATGCCTGGTTGGTTGTTTCGATGAATGAATGAATGATTCGAGTGAATCCATGAATGAATGCGTAAAAAACATATCAAGTAAGTCAAGGGGATTTCGGGGGGAGGGAGATTCAATAATAAAAAGAAGAAAACAATTTTTACACATGATTGAAGTTGTTTGTATTGTAGTAAAATTTATAAAAAAAAATTCTATAATTTTTTCTTTTCTTCTAAATTGTTTAAATTTTCTTTTTCTATGAAGAAAAAACAAAAAAAAAAAAAAGAAATAAATTGTAGAAATGGAACATTTAAGAGTAAACAAAAAAAGTTTTCAGTTACAAATAAAAAAACAGGGGGGGGGGAGAATATTAAATGGCTTGTAATTTTGTAAACTCAGTCAGGCATCAATGAAAAAGTATCGATTTTCTTATATTTTTAAAATATTTTTTTAATGTGTTTGAATAATAATAAACGAATCATAGAAATTTTCATTAAAAGCAAAAAAAAAAATTCTAGATGAGTATCAAAAGCTTAAGGAGACTTACTACTTACGTGAGTAGACGTTGATCACTTGCAGACAACTATCTTAAGCCCGAATTAGAGAAACCGCCCGTCATAATAGCTGATTTGTACAGACCAGTGATCAGCAATGAATCGTTTTTTCGCTACTCATAAGCACTCATGAAATTTTGAATATAAGTGAGGCAACAATATTGAAATCTATTTATGTACTTTGATTCCTTCATACTCACTACAACGTTGATTTATAAGTACAGGTTGCAATGAGTATACGTACAACGTTGACATCAAGCTCATACCATTCGAAATATGTTTGAATCATAAGACTACTCATTTAGGTTCATAACTTTAGAAAAATACTTAAAAATGATTCACTCGAGTGACTCGAATCATTCATCAGTCTTAGTTGTTGTTGTTGTCTCTATCAACTAATTGAAGTTTCAGGCGACTTACTACTTATGTGAGTAGAATGTATGCCAAAGTTGATCACTTGTAGACAAGCCCTTTTAATCATATATGTATGCAAGACTCTGAGTCCGTTCTTATATGGTGGCAAATCGTGTTGGGCTTTTTGAGAGAAAATTTCTTCGTATAAAATATCATTCAATTGAACTAACTGAACGTATTCACTGTCAATATTTCAGGAGTTTTTAATTTAATTAACAAGACGAGGTTAGTTGGGTAGCCTAAAAGTAGACGCATAAGCAAAAAATACAGACCAGCAAGCAGAGCTAACACACAACCTTATTAGTGAGTATTTTAGTGTTCGTACGCGTTTCATACTTATTTTGTGCTTCATGTATATGTTAAGTTGGAGTTGGAGAGTCAAAATCTATTCTATCACACAACTATTGGCAACGGCGATCTTCAAACCACGACTGTTTCGTTCACACGCAACTTCACACAAGGTTCGTGTATATGTTGAGTTATGGAGAGTCGAAATCAACAACATTATACGTGTTGTTCGTAAAGTATGAATATGATGAGTACTTCACACTTTGAATATATAGTAGAGGTTCCATGATATTAAAATAAGTATGAATGCGTATGAAAGTATCAGAAATTATGAGTATGATTCGATTCTACTCATCTTTTTGAATACTCATTGCTGATCTCTGGTACAGACCAGTAGCGCTAAACAGACAGCCTCTTAATGAAAAACAGTTTTTGCTTAAATTTCTACAAGCACCACCACCACTCAACGTACTGAGTTCCGAAGTGTTTAGATTTTGTTGTCAATTTTAAATAATTTTGAATACGACCATCCACATCATGTCTGCTTCTCAAAGATTTCTTTCGACAGATCAAAAACACATATGCAAGGCACTGATTCTGTTGTTATATGGCAAATCAAGCCTGGACAGAATTATTCTCTAGCCAAGCGTCTGTCTATAGTTTCAGACATTTTACATGTTTGCGTTCTAGCATTGTCCTGATGGCACAGAATTCCAATTCCTCTTCTATTAGTTAGAAGTGGCAGCACATAGATGATTGCTACCTGCAAACTGCCCAATCGTAGGCAGTGAATTCATGTACGTGTAATTCCTTCTACCTTAATGACTGTCAATCCTTGGAATCGAAATGGAATTCGAAATTCATCTCCCCTGAGATTTTATCGTCATTTTCGACAATCGCAGCAAGTGATACAGTCGAAGAAAAAAGTCTACATACGCCGGTGTATATTTACAACCAAGAAATGTTTGAAGAGCAAAACGAACATGAAAAAAAATGTAACAGAAATTATTGGAAAGAAAAATAAAAATTAGCACGCAAAAGTCTACATTTTTTCTTTGACTGTACAGCGTCCAGATTTCTGATACGGAACTTTTGACTATCAGTTACAGCACCAATACCATAAACAAAGTTTTCACTGTTTTAGTACAAAAACTAAAATTTATCGTATTTAAATCATAAGTAATGTACAGTAGTCGCTAGGTATACATACCCAAAGATTGAAAATGCCTCAAAATGACTTGCAGACTGCAGACGCCATATTTACGGAGAAAAAATGAAAATCTACAAAGCAGGCGATATGATTTATCGACAGAACTTGTCTAGCCATACTTGTCTAGCCATACTTATCTTCAAACTTACTTACTTAATTGGTGATTACAACCCTGATTAAAGGGTTACAACCTAGCTTCTCACACCACTTATGTTGTGTGTGTGAAGTCAACACCGAACAACATATTTTTCAGAAACTTTTCTTGGCAATTTTATTTTTACTCGAGAGTTTTTGCTAGAAAACTGCTGAGAGGAAGTCGTCGAAAGAAATATTTTTTTGGGCGAGTTGTTTGGGCTACCTACTGAACTACGGCAACTTTGATAAAAAACTATCAGGAAAAAACAAAGCCTGATCACGAATTTTTAATACATACAGACATAATTGGTCATTACAACCCTTCAGTTAGGGTTATGAACCTAGTTTCTCACACCACTTAAGCTGAGTGTGTTAATTTTATTTATTTTTTTTTTTAATTTTAGTGGCGGGGGACCTACAGTTCAAAGTCGACTCTGAACGACAGATTTTTTGAGAGACTTTTCATGCCAATTTTATTTGCTCTCAGAGTTTTTGTCAGAAATCTTCTAAGAAAAGGCCGCCAAAGAAATATTTTTTTCTATATTTTCGTTTTGATGTCTGAGGGGTTTGAACCGTTGTCTTATGTCCAATATTTTTCTAACATTACCTAGCGAGTGAATCGATCGCCTGATTGCAACTCAAGTTACAGATCCATCAACCTAAAGGTCTACGCAAAATACGGAATAACTCTTCAGAATACTCGATTCGATGATAAGCCCATGATTACAGGGGGGTGCAATTGATCACACATAGTACAATATGCTGTTATAAATGGCGGTAAATTCTTTTGCTTTCGTTTCACACGTTCTCTACAGTCGCTATTGTATTTCTTGGAACGATATTGTCGCACAGTAATCGCAATGGTTAGCCAAAGCAGCATTACATTGATAATTTGACCTCCCTCTGTCCTCTGGTAATAAAAGTTTAGTCATCAGCGGGTTCAAAAGAAAAAAAAAATTTTTGAATTTCAATTACATTGTAATGCCATTTGAACTTTAGGGGGACAGAGACTGGTTGAGTCACATAAAAAATTTTCTTCCAAAAATCACACATACAAGCGGTGCCTTTTTTGTTGTTGGAATTTTATAAGAATTTTGTAATTGATTTGGAAATTACATCCACACAGATAGTGGGGATTACCGAAAAGATATACCCCCCTCTCCATTTTTTTTTTCAAAGAAAACAAAAAAAAAATATTTTCTTAAGAATCAAATTTAATACTTCATTGCATTTATTTGATCGCGTTTTTTTTTTTGTTTGCTTTTGTTGTTGTTTTTGTTTCATAAAGATTATTATCACTTCCGTTATAATTAAATTGATCTTTTCACTTAACCTTGGCATCAGTCATTTGCTACAACAGCAACAACAACAACAATAATAACAACGAAAAATTAATGGCAACAACTAAAAACAAAAAAAAAAACACGAAATTGAAAACACCCATCCGAACTAAGCACATGAGAATAATCGTCATAATGATGTTGCTGCTGGCGACGAAGATGGCGTTGAAAATGATGCTAATGTTGGCAATACAAAATGCCATCACAATGGCAACAACAACAACATATTCTTACAACAGAGCCACTCACTCACTCACTCCATACATTCATACATTCACTTACTCAAACACCCAGTCATTTAGTTTTGTTGCTTTGGTAGTCGAGGGGGTGCAGCGTAATAATCAAACCAAGCACAGCAAACACCCGAACCCAACCCATACCATACGATACAATACGATACGATACGATACAAAATGAATGCAATTTTATGTTTCATTTCCAATGTTAATTATCATTATAATTATAATTACAAATACAATTACAATGTGGATAATTATTATGAGCGCTGAGGGCGCTTTTGATGATCATGTTCTTGAGATTGTGTTCATGCAACACATTTAAATTGTTGTTGTTGTTGTTGTTCTTCCCTTTTAACACTTGTTGTAAAGTGTTGCTGATGACGACGATGTTGCTCATCATGACTCGTTCAAGCAGAGATGGGTTGGTGATGACGTATTAAGAAAATTATTTTTAATAGACTGACTGACATTTATATTCCAAAAAAAGCAGAAAAAGAAAAAATTATACACAGCCATGTATAAGTATGTATGTGTGGTAAAATTTACATGAATTACACACACATTGAATTTGTGTCAGTATTTTTTTAATGTTTTTTCACACATTTTCAGCATTTTTCAAGTTGTTGCAACATGTTTACTGTGTAGCGAAAATACCGCTGCAAATACAAGCCAGTCATCTGCATATGTGTGAATAATGTTTGTGGTTCTGCTACTGTGTCTGTGTCAGTGAATCTCTTTGAGTTTCCTGCAATCCTTTTGGATAATTTTAATACCAAGCATAGTGTGCGTTGCCCAGTAGCTAAATATTGCTTAGTAATTAACAGCAACCTTCATGTATGAATTTGACAGGCAATAACACATAATAAAATAAGGTCAAGAATCGAACTTTCATTTCCGAATCAGTACCGTATCAAAACAAAATTATAACCTAAAGTCGATAGTCGATAACGATGAAAAGTGTGTCAATTGTGATAAAAAAAATTTTTAGGAAAACGTCATAGTATATGTAAGGGGTCCGGCAAATAACTTTTTTTTTTTGAAAATGCTTTAAAAAAAAACTACTGAATATTTTCTCAAATTTCTTTTTTTATTTGAAAGTACAGTCCTTCCGGTTGATAATGAAAAAAAATTGCATTCAAATGGCTGCCTCGGCTGGCCATACAGTAGCCTACACGATCGGTCCAATTTTTTAGCACATTATCGATTGTGTGCAGCTGTATTTCACCAATGGCTTCACGAATATTGTCCTTTAAAGCGTCAATTATCTGTGGCTGGTCGGCGTAACACTTATCTTTGACGTCACCCCACAAATAATAGTCCAACGGTGTCAAATCGCAGCTCCGAGGTGGCCAAACGACAACAACTCTGCGGCTGATAATGCGATCTTCAAAAACAGGGCGCAAAACATTGAGTGCAGCTTTGGCTGTGTGGCACGTACCGCCGTCCTGTTGAAACCAAATGTTGCCAATATCCTCCTCTTCAATTTTTGTGAAAAAAAAATTCGTTCAACATGGCCCGATAACGATCGCCATTGACTGTAACGGCCATTCATTGCTCATTTTCGAAGAAAAATTGGCCAATTATGCCTTTGAACCAAAATCCCCACCAAAAAGTGAATCGTTTTGGGTGCGTCGGCTTTTCAATGTATGCGTGCGGGTTTTCTGTGCCCCAAATGCGGCATTTTTGCTTGTTTACACACCCGCCAAGATCAAAATGAGCTTCATCTGAAAAGATGATTTTTTTTGCCAAAATCGGCATCTTCTGGCAGCCGAGGCAGCCATTTGAATGAAATTATTTTCCATTATTAATCGGAATGATTGTACTTTCGAATAAAAAAGAAATTTGAGAAAACATTCAGTAGTTTTTTTTTTTCAAAGTATTTTCAAAAAAAAAAAGTTTATTGGCGGTCCCTTTAGTAGTTAATGTGTTAGTGTATTAGACACCAGGCCGTGGTTTATCACCTGGCTGAGACATCTCGAACAATGAAAACTTATTTCGATCGGCGGCTCCCCCTCAGCAGACTTTTGACAAAAACTCTGAGAGTAAATAAAATTGCAATGAGGAGTTTCTGTTGTTCGGCGTCGACATTAAACTGCAGATCTCGCGACTTAACACACACAACATGAGTGATGTGAGAACCTCGGTTGTAGTCTTCACTAAAGGGTTGTAACGACCAATTATGAAGTAAGTTTTGTAGGATAATCGTCTGCAAAAGACTATTCAAACTCTCATGCATAGCCCATAGCTTGTTTGGAAGGAAGTTGCTTTATGCATCCTCCTTATAGTCCCGAATAGCGAAATCGTTTGGTTCGTCGTTTCCAATCTGCTAACTTTGTTTTTAAAATCTGTACCTCGCTGTGAGCAATATAAAACTGAAAAGAAGTCCATAAATTCAGGACAGATTTTAAGAAGCTAAACATTCAACACCAAATAAAAATCAAACATTTCAAGAAAACTGAATACACAAAGAAACTCGATGTTTTTTATGGAACCAGTTCTGAAGCAATTGTGGAAAGTGGATCCCACAATGTGCCACAATATGCGAGAAGCTTCATTGGGAAGTAAGCTAAAGCTTTCTAAAGGGTGAGGACTGTATTGGAACTATGAAATGTAATGTCCAGTGCATGGTAGGACAGTTCAAACGAATGATTCTAATTTCTTTTGTCAACAATTAACGACATCGAAGCACAGACTTCAAATAAAAATTTGATCCACAGAAATGTTGCCCCCATAGAAATTGAGAGAGGAAGCGGAAGCCATTGTGAAGAATTAATTATGTAAATAATTAGTAAATAACGCACGTCCTAACTTTAACACTGTTTATAAAAAACTAATTTCCGAATGTCTTTAGAATGCAAATACTTTTTTAAGATCATTTAGGTAGTACGTTTTCATGCCAAATATTGAAAAATCTTATTCTTGAATTAAAAATAATTTTTTTTGATAGATATCCCACTCGTATCCCATTAAGCGATTATAAAGGCCTTAAAGAAAATTGTATAAGCTTTCTTTTGAACCAAAAAAAAAAATGGGTCCATTTTGAAAAAAAATTAAAAAAAAATTAATTTATAAAAAAAAATAAAAAAAAATATTTTTGGAAAGATTGAAGAAATAGATATCTAATATCCTTTCGAAAATTTTTGCTAGGACCAATAGGTGAAAAGTTACACACATTTTAAAAAAACCCTGTAGGACCAAAATGTCCAACTTTGGCCCCCTCTAACTCCGGCAGTTCTTGACTGATAGAGCTGAAAATTTTTGTCTGGCCTACTAACCTCGCTGCAAATTTCATCAAAATCGGAAGACATCTATTTTAAAAATTGGATCACTTGACACGAAATTCCCCATATACATACATATGTATACCCCTATAGTCCCAAACGTTGCGTCCTTTCTGCAGTACTCTATTAATGCTGTAAATTTGAATTCCATGGGGACCCCGTAAAACACAATTAGATTTGTTTTACACTCAGAAAACCCATGGCAACAGATTTTAGATCGAAATGGTTTGATTTTATTTGGTTTGATAAAGACTGTTTTCGTTACTAATGAAAGGTGGTCAAATTTTCTATTAAACACACAATATTTGAGGAACTAGGAGCTAACTGAATGATTATAATGATAAATTATGTTTGTACTCGTATGTATCAGAGATCATAATGAATCGTTTCTTCGCTACTCATAAGCACTCATGAAACTTTGAATATAAGTGAGTCAACAATATTGAAATTTAACTCCGTACTCTGATTCATTCATACTCACTACAACCTTAATTTATAAGTACAGGTTGCAATGACAATGCGCACAACGTTCACATCAAACTCATACCATTCGAAATATGTTTGATTCATAAACCTACTCACTTTTTCATTACAATTTTCTATTTAGTCTCAGAGTTTTTGCCAGAATTCGGCTGAGGGGAAGTCACTGAAGAAGTATTTTTTTCATACTTTCGTTTTAAGGTTTGGCCTGGGTTTGAACCAGAGATCAGCAATGAATCGTTCTTTTGCTACTCATAAGCACTCATGAAATTTTGAATATAAGTGAGTAAACAATATTGAAATTTAACTACATACTCTGATTCATTCATACTCACTACAACGTTGATTTATAAGCACAGGTTGCAATGAGTATGCATACAACGTTGACATCAAACTCATACCATTCGAAATATGTTTGACCTGGGGTTTGAATCGTTTTTTCGCTACTCATAAGCACTCATGAAGTTTTGAATATAAGTGAGTCAAGAATACTGAAATTTAACTATGTACTCTGTTCATAATCACTACAACGTTGTTTATAAGTACAGAATGCAATAAATATGAGTACAACGTTGACATCAAACTCATACCATTCGAAATATGTTTGATTCATAAGTCTACTCATTTAGAAAAATACTTATAATACGTATACTTCGAGTCACTCGAATCATTCATCAAAATTTACAGTCTTAGTTGTTGTTAGGCATTCACAAAAAAAAGAGAAAAAGCTACATAAGCAAGCCACATTAAAGACAGAGCAGCAAGCAAAGCATACACACAACCTTCTAGTGAGTATTTTAGTGTTCGTACGCGAATCATACTTATTTTGTGATTCGTGAATATGTTGAGTTGGAGTTGGAGAGTCGAAATCAACAACATCATACGTGTTGTTTGTTAAGTATGAATGTGAAGAGTACTTCAAACTTTGAATATGAGTAGAGGGGTTCCATGATATTAAAATAAGTATGAATGCGTATTATTTGAGTAGTTTTGATACCATAAATCTGATTCTAACAGCTAAAAAGTATACAAGCTAACTTGAGTATGTGTTCGGATGGGATTGCTCACAATATTCTTTATTGTGTTTATAATTGGGTGGGCCGGGCCTATTGCTTTTGGAAGAACACTTTTTTATTGACGTAATACTTCAATAATCATTAAAATGCGGAGAAAAAGGTTAGTTATTCTGATAAGGAAAAATGTGACATAAAAGAACGATTCATGGGTAATTAGTCACAACATTTAATACAAAAAAGAAAATGACATTGGCCTTCTTTGAATTGAAAACTTAATTTCACATTATTTGATAATTTCAAGACGTTCAAGCTATTCTAACAATTGCATCAAATTGGGAACCTAATTTGGCTACAGTTTAATAACTTTATTTGTATAGATTTTCTGTTTTTTATTCTGATTTTTGTTGTTGTTGTTGTTGTTTTTATAAAAATAATTTTGGCCTTAAGAAAATCCCAAAAAAAAACTCGTTTTTATGCTTGTTTAACAAAAATCAGGAAAACAAGGCAATCAAAAAAATACCAAAAAAAAAAGTAGTAGAAATAGTAGTAAGAGAGTAAGTTGTAAGGAGTTGTGTGAATGTAGTGGTTTAAGCAAAACTAGCATACATATGCTGTGGTATTGGTATCGTACACAAGTCATTAGAGCGTCAACATAATTTTCACCGATTGAACACTTTAACTGGCGCGTACATTTCCGTTCAATTCAATTCGTTTTTTTTTTTCCGTTTTTTTCTACAACGATTTCCAACAATTTTGTTATTTTTTTGTTGTTGTTGTTGTTGTTATTGCTTATGTCTCATATTGCAAATAAATAATAATAATGGAAATAATAAATGGCAGAAAGCAAAAGCAACAACAACAACACTTAACCATACCACACCATACCATACCATACCCATGCAACGCTGTCAATAATAAGCAGACAAATAAATGCAGAGAGAGAGAGAAAAAAAAGAATAGAATTGAAGCAATTTTTAATGAAAGAAAAAAAATAACTGCTTAGTTGTTGTTTTTTGTTTTTTCTTTTTTTATAAAATTTAATTTATAATGGCGCAAACGGCTACAATAACAACAACAACAGCAGCAACACGAATGGATTATTAATTGCGACACTCTTTCTATTGTTTTTTTTTTATAGTTGAAGTTTATTATGTTGCTTATGCATGCCGAAGAAAAGTCTGTCTTTTCTTCGTCGTCTTTCCTCTTCGGTTTAAATGATTTTTGTTTTGTTTTTGTTATTGATTAGTTTTTATAAGACTTCCTAAGAGAAATAAACAGCAACAACAACAACAACAGCAATAACAAGAAAAAGTAAACAAATACAAAGCATGCGCGCATGCCATTGTTATTATCATATGCACATACTTTAGCTAGCAAAAGGTGACCATATTTTTCATTTTCAGAAGAAAGTGAATTTAAGAAACAATATTCCCTGCTCCCCTCTTCATATTAATCTTACAAAACAAGCTCTTTTAATTGGAAATTGTTTAACTGGAAAATTATTAAAATTTTAAAAATCAAAAATTCTTCCAATTCCTCCCTTTTGTTTTTCTTACTCTGTCGCAGCAAAAATCTTTCCCCTGGTCACATTAACTTTGCATTGCTGCACTACTCTTGCTATAATTATTGTATTTCAACTGCTAGAAATGTAAGGGAATCTACACTGTTCTCACTACTCATACACTCATACGTATGTATATTTATTCATAGAGAGTCGAAGTGTGTTAAACGAGAGCGGAGAAACAAGTTTGTTTTTTTTTTGCTACTCTTAAATACAAGCAGTAAAAAGCTAATTCTGTATGGACGTATGCATGTGTATGTGTGTTTATAAAATATATTGAATGAATATTGAAGTAATAAAGAGAAAGAGTATTAGGGGCCGAGAGTAAAAACTTTAAGCATGTTTTTCTTACAGTTTTTTTGTTTTTTTTTTGTTTTCGTTTCGTTTCTTATTAAACATCCGTTGGAAGTGTGTATTTTTAACCCATTTGTAGCGCAATTTGCAGAGTTTTTCATATTTGAAATCGATTTAAGGAGTTGCTCTAAACAAAAATTAAAAAAATTAAATCTGCGATCGATTCAAATGCAAATCGATAAATAAATCTCCATTTATAAGCCGCTTATCATAATTTTTTCAATGGAATTGAATTTTTCCAATGGAAATCAAAGAAATCATAAGTGAAATAAACGGTACTTTTGACAAGAGATGGGTTTCTAATGGTTTGGAGTAACCAAACTTCTTAGCTGGGGCAGACCAGGCTAAGTTGTTTATAACACTGTTACGTTTTTACCTTTTTAAAAACGTTTAGATATGAGTTCGTTAATTGCAAACAAAGTAAAAACAAATATGTGTTCAATTTCAGTTAAACTCTTTATTGTCCGCACTATCTTATGTGCTACAGTTCGAACTCGTACCACATATATAACAATAACTACAACAATAATCTGTTTATTCGTTATTCTTATCGCACAACTATTCGCAACGGCGATCTTCAAACCACGACTGTTTTGTTCATACGCAACTTCACACAAGGCTGACTGAATTCTTACTGACCGGTTGCCTGCTTTGTCTTGCCTTTTTATCTGATGTAGGTTCTCGATGTTGTCGCCGTGGTCTAGTAGGTGGTATGTTGCTTATTAGACGTAAAGTCAGGGTTCGAGCCCCAGGCCAGACATCAAAATAAAATACAAAAAGTATTTCTTCGGTGACTTCCTCTCAGGAGATTTCTGGCAAAAACTCTGAGACTAAAATAAAATTGCCATGAAAAAGTTTCTCAAAAATCTGTCGTTCGGAGTCGACTTTAAACTGTAGGTCCCACCGCTCATGCATAAAATTAACACACACAACATAAGTGGTGTGAGAAACTAGGTCGTAATCCTGAGTGAAAGGTTTTAATGACCAATTATGTATGTACGTTCTCGATGTAGAACGTTTGGGGTTTCGCTTTCTCGAGAACTCTATTGCTGCTACATTGTTGTTTGTATATTTTGTTCACGTTGTTTGTTGTTGCGTACTTTCATACTTGTCGGTCTCCTTTCCTTTCATGTTGTTGTTGGTGGTATATGCAACCAAGTTCGTTGTATTTGTGTGTGTGTGTAGCTTTTGTTTATTGTTTTCATATGAAATGATATAAGGTCGTTTACATTTGCCTAACAATACTTATAAATGATTCGAGTGACTCTACGGTCTTAGTTATTATTGCATTTACAAAGAAAGAAAAAAGACAGACCACCAAGCAGAGCAAACACATAACCATTTAGTGGGTATTTTAGTGTTCGTAAGCGATTCATACTTATTTTGTGCTTCGTGTAAATGCTGAGTTATGGAAAGTTGATATCAACAACATCATACATATTGTTAAGTATGAATATGATGAGTACTTCCAACTTTGAATATAAGTAGAGGTTCCATGATATTAACATAAGTAAGAATGCGTATGAAAGTATCAGAAATTATGAGTATGGATCGATTCTACTCATCATTTTCAATAATCATTGCTGATCTCTGGTATGTATGTATAAACATAATCATGTTCATGTTGGTTATAATTTGTAGGGGGAAAGGCATAAGCGAATACCCATACGATGTCTAATTTCAGAATATCTAAAGTTCTACAAATATTTCCATGTGAAGACCAATTGGGTTTTTTAAAAGAGCCCCATACACGATAGATAAGAAACATATCTGTCTGAAAAACATGGGCAATATAGAAGAGCTACAGCTCATTAAATTGAAAAATATTAAAAGATTTTAAAACTTAATTAAATATGAATGTAAAGTATGGTCTTAAAGGTTTATTGTTTTACTTCTCAAATAAATTTTATCACACTTCGAATATAGCAAACGGCAGACATTATGAAATATATTCAAGATTCTTTAAAGAATCTAAAAAAAAAAAATAATTAAGTTTTGTTTTGATTTATTTACGATTTGAGCCATAAATTCTCAAGCGAGCGGATTAATGATCACGATTAGCGGAATTAAAATAAAATAATCAATGAAACGAGATACGCAAATAAAATATAAAAATAAACAAACAAAAAAAAAACTTTAAATTTATTATACCCGGTTTTAAATTGGATTTCCATTTATTTTTTTCTTTTTTAATTCATATCCATTAACTGACCAAATGTCTAGGCAGAGAGTGTAAAATGTCAGCATCATCGTTGAGACACTTTAATTTTCTATGCGGGGTACACTACACTCACGGTGTTACGATAATTTCATTTAAATCATGATCACCAACCTTTTTGCAAACTTTTGAATGAAATGCTTTTAAACGTGACTTTAAGTTGAAATGAATAATATTTGCTTGGGAATACAAATTACAAGTCAATAGCAAAAAAATATTACAAAATAAAATTCGAAAAAAAAATAGTTTTTAAAACGTGGTAAATATTTACATACATAAGCATTTACACACATAAACATAAACATACATAAAATATTGGTACAGTAGATACTTGAGAAACCAAACATTCATGCATTACATTGGGCAACACTAAAGCTCCTTTGGAAGCTTACATTTTTAGTTTCACTTTGATTGCTGGACTCTCTTTTTTTGTACAACCAAAATACAGGGGAATTAGGCAAAGAATTCTAAGGAACTTCTGAGCAAAGATCACTTCCTCACGTGGACACACTGTTGGGGCAAAGCTGCCAGCTAAGCCATAGTCACAGGGATTAGGAAAGGAAATTGGCCGTAGAATAAGCAGACAGAAAAAGAGTTAAAAATGACAAAATGCCATAGAATGTTATATACAGGACTAGTTAAAGAAAAGGACATCCTGAAAATAAATTCAAATTAAAGCGAAAATAAAAACAGTGCGTAAGCCCTGGCGTAAGGTGAATACAATGGCTAACGATAGCATCATGTGTACACGATCCTTATTTATATTGTTACGTAAATCGAAACGACCTAATATCGTTTAACAACAAAAACGATAAACAAAAGCTACCAGCTACACCAACACAAAAGCCACACGATAGAAATACACACTACCACAGAATACAATGAACGTGCTGATTATCTAAAGCTGCACACACACACATATGTACGACGAACCTGGTTGCGCCTGGTACCAACAACAACATGTATGTGACAAAAAGGGATGGACAACATAAGCAAAGTACACAAACAACAATGTATTAGCAATAGAGCTCTCTAGAAGGCGAGATCGCGAACCTTCCACTTCAAGAATGTTCGTTAGACTGGTTGTGTCGGACTATAAAAGGGCTGGACAAAGCAGGCAGCAGTCAGTTACAATTCAGTCAGCATTGTGTGAAGACGCGTTGCGGTTTGAACGTACAAGTGGTATTGCTTGCAAAAAGGTTGTAAGCAGAGAAGATCTAACGAACAGTTGTTAGTGTTAACGCGGACAGAAGTGTGAAATAGAATAGTGTACAAGCAAATTGTTGTTGTATCGTTAAGTTGTATACGGTGGCACACAAACGTAGTGTAAAGAATAAAGAGAGTTTAACTGAAATTAAACACATATTTTGTTTTTACTTGGTTTGCAATTAAAGAACTCATATTTAAACGTTTTTAAAAATGTAAAAACGTAACAATATGTATTGCGCTGGAATTAACCAAATTATTTATGGCAGAACGAGGAAAAAACGTTAGTGTTAGTGTGTATTTGTATCGTGTGGCTTTTGTTTATAGTTTTTGTTGTTAAACGATATTAGGTCGTTTCGATCTGCGTAACAATATTAATTGGAATGAAAAAGCATTTAAAAACTGTCGAAGTGACACTCTAGGTCCTGCCACTCAAATATGGGATTAACATGCACATGAAAACTTTCCTGCAGATTTCTGGCAAAAACCCTGAGAGTAAATAAAAACTGCAATGATAAGTGACTCAATAATTTGTTGTTCGCAGTCGACTTTAAACTGCAGGTCCCACCACTAATGCATAAAATTAACACACACAGCATAAGTTGTGTGAGAAGCTAGGTCTTAATCCTTACTAAAGGGTTATAATAAGCAATTATGTATGTATGTAAGTACATAATTATCGAACCATCAGTTACAAATTATTTTTCAAAAGTTCGTTTTAATGAGACCCTGCTGTTTTAAAGTTTATATTGTCTTTTTTTGCCTGCATATTCTACATTTTACACCTGATTTATCAAGTCAACTAAATAACGATATTGTTGGCTGGTAAGTTGAAAATAAAAAAAAAACTAAGAAATGCATTGCAAATATAAAAGGCACTGAAATAATTGCACTCGTATGTTTTTTTTTTTTGTTCTTTTTTGTCGTCGTTCTCTAATTTCATTTTTTTAAATGCAACCCACGCAAAATGTAAAACAACAAATGAAATTATCAGAGACAAGAAGTGAAACAAAAATTGAATGTGAAAATGCTGGCTGGCAATTTATGCAGTCGTCAGTCACTCCCTTAAAATCGTAGTTGCACAGGTAAATGTTATGCCTTAATGAAACAGCAGGTGAAAACCTTGATGCACAATTTAATAATTTAAACGGAGAATATAAATTAAAAAATTTCATCGTGTAATTTGAAAAAACAAAACATGAATGAAATATAGGAGCCACCACCCTCATCATACATATTTCTACGGAGAGATAATCCGCGCGCCACTATATTTTATGAAACATTATTGATCAATTTAGAATAGAAAACAAAGGAGATTCTTTTTTATTTGTTTTGTTTTTATTGTTGTTCTTGCAAAAATAAAAAAACCCATGAAGGAGATGAGATGTATAAATAGAAAAAAAGTCTGTTTAATGTTTTAAATTGAAATTTAAAATGAAACTGAAACTGAAAATATGAATCAAAATCAGTAGAAAAACTAACAGTACAACATTGGGTTGATGATATTGCTTGCAATTAAAATCAATAAAAAAATTCAATTCTATCTTCTATCATCGATTGGGGATTGGATTGTTTTCTAAAAAAAAAAAGCAAAAAATGGAGCCTCCAAGTCATAATAATAATAATCCCCACCACAAGACCCTAGCATCGGTTGCCATTAAAACAATACTTCTGCGTTTGTTTTTTCCGTTAAATGAATTCTTCCTTGCTTTCTTTCTTTCGTTCTTTAGTTTAAATTTTCATTTTTCATTCTTTTTCCATGCACTGTATTGAATGAAATAGCACGTACGCAATAATTTTGAAAACAGAAAAATATTCTCTGCCCTGTTCTGTAATTATAAATCAGAGATCAGCAATGAGTATTCAAAAATATGGGTAGAATCGGATCATACTCACAATTTCTGGTACTTATACGCATTCATACTTATTTTAAAATCATGGAACGAACCTTTACTCATATTCAAAGTTTGAAGTACTCATCATATTCATACTTAAAAACACGTATGATGTTATTGATTTCGACTCTCCAACTCCAACTCAACATATACACGAAGCACAAAATAAGTATGAATTGCGTACGAACACTAGAATACTCAATAGAAGGTTGTGTGGCTGCTCTGCTTGCTGCCCTGTCTTTTTTGCTTATGTGTCTTTTTTTCTTTTGTAAATGCAACAACAACTAAGACTGTAAATTTTCTAACTACCAGCTACACCAACACAATACACACGACACAATACCCACTAATGAACGTGTTGATTATCAAAAGCTGCACAAACACACATGTGTACAACGAAGTTGGTTGCGCCTGGTACCAACAACAACATGTACATATGTGACAAAAAGGGATGGACAACGTAAGCAAGGTACACAAACAATAATGTACTAGCAATAGAATTCTCAAAAAAGCGAGAGCAAAAACCTTCCACATCGAGAACGTTCATCATACTGATTGCGTGCGTATATAAAAGGGCAACAAGGCCAGCAGTCAGTCAGTTATAATTCAGTCAGTCTTGTGTGAAGACGCGTTGCGGTTGGAACGTACAAGCGGCATTGCTTGCAAAAAGGTTGTAAGCAGAGAAGATCTAACGAACAGTTGTTAGTGTTAACGCGGACAGAAGTGTAAAATAGAATAGTGTACAAGCAAATTATTGTTGTATCGTTAAGTGCGAACAGTGGCGCAAACGTATTGTGAATAATAAAGAGAGTTTAAGAAAAACTAAACATATATTTGTTTTTACTTGGTTTGCAATTAACGAACTCATATTTAAACGTTTTTAATAAGATAAATACGTAACAATATTATAAGAGTATTTTTCTAAAGTAATGAATCTAAATGAGTAGGCTTGTAAATCAAACATATTTCGAATGGTATGAGTTTGATGTCAACGTTGTACGCAAACTCATTGCAACCTGTACTTATAAATCAACGTTGTAGTGAGTACGAATGAATCAGAGTACGGAGTTAAATTTCAATATTGTTGACACACTTATATTCAAAATTTCATGAGTGCTTATGTGTAGCGAAAAACGATTCATTGCTGATAACTGGTCTGTACCAATCAGCTATTATGACGGAGGGTTCCTCTAATTCGGGCTTAAGGCAATTGTTTACAAGTGATCAACTTAGGCATACATTCTACTCAAAAAAGTATTAAGTAATTAGCGAAAAAACGATTCATTGCTGATCTCTGATACACACACATAATTAGTCATCACAACCCTTTATTCAGAATTACGCCTTAACTTCTCACCCCACCCAGAGCTGTTTGATTTGGGGTTTAAACCAAGGTCTTATGCCTAATAAGCTAACACACTACCTACTAGACTACGGCGTTGTTATTCAAATACATCACAATCGATTAAAACTCCAAGACATGGTATTCGGGGTGGATTTATAGCAATAGATCGAAATATCAAAATCCCGCATACTGATAACCTATGTATGTAACGGGTGATTTTTTAAGCTATTATCTCTTTGGCAACACTGGTTTAAACAGCACACGCACGTTTCGTGTTTTGTTTCACTGTCAAACATCTTCAGTTTGGTCTATAATTTAACCATGAATCGTCTTACAAACAAACAACGCTTGCAAATCATTGAATTTTATTATCAAAATGCGTGCTCTGCTCAAAGAAAGTTCATCGCACGCTTCTTCCATTTTATGGTCAGTTTAATCGACCCATTGAAGCGGCGATTCGGGCTATTGTGACTAAATTTCGCACCAAATTTACATTGTTGGACATTAAACCACCAACACGCTTACGTAGAGTGCAAACTGAAGAAAATATCGCAGCTGTATCGGCCAGTGTTAATGATGACCATCAATTATCGATTCGTCGCCGTTCGCAGCAATTGGGCTTCTGTTACTCAACAACGTGGAAAATGTTGCGGAAGGATTTAGGTGTGCAGCCTTCTAAAACACAGCTGGTGCAAGAATTGAAGCCGAACGACCGAACCGCAATGCAGAATTTTTGGTGAATGGCCTCTTGGCCGAAGATCCACTTCTTTATCGAAAAATTGTGTTCAGCGACTAAGTCCATTTTTGGCTCAATGGATACGTAAATAAGCAGAATTGTCGATTTTGGAGTGAAGATCAGCCAGAAGCATTGCAAAAGCTACCAATTCATCCAGAAAAAGTCAAAGTTTGGTGCGGTTTATGGGCTGATGGCATCTTTAGACCGTACTTCTTCAAAGATGCTACGAACCGTAACGTAACTGTGAATGGAGAGCGCTGCCGTGAGATGATATCCAATTTTTTTTTGCCCAAAATGCAAGAGCTTGACTTACATGACATGTGGTTTCAACAAGAGGGTGCCACATGCCACACAGCACGCGTACCAATGGACTTATTGAGAGGCGAATTCGGTGAACATTTTATTTCACGTTCGGGACCCCGGTCAATTGGCCGCCTAGATCGTGCGATTTAACGCCTTTAGACTATTTTTTGTGGGGCTATGTTAAAGCCCATGTCTATACAGACAAGCCCGCTTCAATTGACGCATTGGAAGACAACATTGAAGCATTTATTCGTGAGATACCGGCCGAAATGTTGGAAAGAGTATGCCAAAATTGGTCTAAACGGATGGACCATTTGAGGCGCAGTCGCGGTCAACATTTGCATGAAATAATCTTCAAACATTAAATTATATGGACCGTACTATCGATTCAAATAAAGATTTCATGCATTTTTTCTGAATTGTGTGTTTTTTTTTCTGAAAAATATTCCTATAGTTCTTAAAAAATCACCCATTATAATTATTATTATTTTTCCTAATTTGTAGAATCTCGATTAACAGAACGTACATAGTGAATGTGTGTTTGCATTTTGAAAAAGAATCTGAAACTTGACAGATGTTGTAGTAATTCTCCATGACACCACCTTTCATTTACAGAACAGGTACATTTTTATTCATTTATATTCATTTATAGTTTCAGGCAGGCAGGGAAAAACAATCTGTCAAATGTTGTTGTTGTTGTTGCTGTTGTTGTGGTTTAAAACATTTAACTAAAAATAATAAACAATTTAAAACATTTTAAAATACGCGTAAAAATGTTTAAAGAAAATGTGTGAATAGTTTTGCAAATAAAATTGAATTTTTAATTAAAATTTTCAACCCAAAAAAAAATCCATTTTCTTTTTATTTATGATGATGATGATGATGATAATGATGATGATGATGGTATGAATATTATGATGGGTGGTGTTTTTTTTATTGCTGTTGGCCATTTGGTCATGGTTTTTATTTATGTAGGGTTACGTCGCATTATGCTTTGATTTGATACGATCTGATTAAATTCCCACCACCATCACCATATGATTGTCGTCTATTTTTAGTATGATTTGATGATTTTTTTCTTGTTTTTTTTTTTTTTTTTTGATATAAAACTACAACTAAAAACAACAACAACAATAACAGCAACAGCAATAAAATAATAAAATAAAATAAAATAAATTAAATGAATGATTTATTTTATATCTAAAAAAAATATATTAAAAAAACAGCATTCCAGAGTAGGTATGTTTTTTATATACAGTGGTGGCCTTATAATTATAAACGATGTTTCCAGAACAGAGTTCTCTGGAGTGACGAATCTAAGTTTAATTTGTTCCAATCTGATGGAAAACGTATGTAAGACGTGCTCCAAACAAAGCCTTTGATCAGGTATACAGTGAAAACTGTAAAACAAATTAAACAAACAAACATGTTGCTAAGTCGTTTCTAATTATAAGGTCACCACTGTACATGTATGGACGGTTTTATTTATTTCATTTCATTTCATTAATATTTAAAAAACAAAAAAGAAAAAATATTTATTTAAACAGTCAAGTTTAATTAACAAAGGACAGGTGGCAGAAAAATAAAAACAAAAGAAATAATATTTTATTTATTCATTTCATTTTTTTATGGCATTATTATAGGCTGCCTTCCAAACTGTATCAATACAAAGTTTGTATGCAGTTCTACTACTGTATACATATAAACTATGTAGATATGTAACCAAACAATGCATCAACTAGAAATCCGATGGCCGATTGCTTTTTGACTGCGTTAAAAATACACATTGACGACGTTTTTGAAATAGAATACATTGTAGATATTTTGTACAGCGGCATTATGAAACACGATACTTTGTTCAAACACAAAGCAACTAACATTTTGGAAGGCAGCCATAGTATCGAAGGCATGTTTTGAAAATATATACATAAATAGGCATTGATCGTTCATATTGTATAAGCTTATCTACATATATAACTGAAATGTAATGCAAATAAATCGATTACTTATACAAAGATGGCTTTAGTAATTGTACAATACATACATAATTGGTCATTACAACCCTTTAGTCATGATTATGGACCTAGTTTCTCACTTCTCCACTTATGTTGTGTGTGTTAATTTTATCTATAAGTGGCTTGACCTTCAACTTAAAGTCGCCTCAGAACGACAGATTTTTTGAGAAACTTCTTCATGATAATTTTATTTACTTCCCAGAGTTTTTGCCTGCTAGTCTGAAGACCATATTGGATTTGAAGGCTCTTGATATATGCATATTTTAATAGAACTAAGCTTGTCAAGTCAATCTTTGGATGATTGATTTGCAGAGTAATACATCGAATGGATTGGACGCTTAAATATAAGTCATTAATATTTTCTAATTTAAAACTTATACTGTAGTCTTGTTATTCTAAAATTGTACGAATTTTTGACAGCAAATTACTTTATCTAAAATACTTTTAAAAAATAAATAATTTACAGTAAAAACTAATTTTTGTCTTTTCAACTTTTTTCTTTGCAGGTACGTTTCAAATATATTCGTAATAACAATTGCAATTGGTATGTAAGAAAAATACATTTTTAAGGTAAATTGGAAAAACTTTGGGGTTCAAATTATTATAATTAATTCACAATAATCTATTAACGATGTATAGCGAGGAAGTAGGAAAGGGAGCCTATTAATTTTATTTAGATTTTGATATGGACTTCTCTATATAGAGTAATAAATACGTAGTTGATGGTAACATACTGTAGTCTGTAATACAGAATGTTCGCTTTTAGGTCAAATATGCACCGTGTTGTTCGATAACTTATTGCCTTTTATAAGGCAGTATTGGGAGAACTTGGACTCCTCTCGCTAGCCATAGTATTTGCAAAAAGGAGGCGATAAGAAACTTAATGCCAAGATGCATAAGAACATTCTAAAACATATCCATGAGCTTCAAACCAGTCACAATCTGTGGATCTCAACCAATCACTGTGGGCAGTGGTTCCTCTCAAGAATCTAATTATTGACAGTAACGCTTCAAATAAAGAGTCGGTCTTAGAAGTGAGTACCAGAGATCAGTAATGAATCGTTTTTTCCCTACTCATATGCACTCATGAAATTTTGAATATAAGTGTGTCAACAATATTGAAATTTAACTATGTACTCTGATTCATTCGTACTCACTACAACGTTGATTTATATGTACAGGTTGCAATGAGTATGCGTTTAACGTTGATATCAAACTCATACCATTCGAAATATGTTTGATTCATAAGCCAACTCACTTAGATTAAGAACTTTAGAAAAATACTTGTAATACTTATGAATAATTCGAGTGAAATTCACAGTCTTAGTTGTTGTTGCATTTACAACAAAATAAAAAAGACACATAAGCAAAAAGACAGAGCAGCAATCAGAGCAAGCACACAACCTTCTAGTAAGTAATTTAGCCCTTAGCGATCGTATGTCTGCTCTCAGCCACCAAAGCTTTTTTACCATTCCAGTCGTATGTCTGCTCTCCATCGATAAGTTTTCGAAATTCGTTGAAATCGAATGATATTTTATAAGTTGTGCGATTTCGCTTCTTAAAATATTTCAAAAATATACTCTAATAAAATGGCAAAATGAAATTTACTGAAAGAAGTGTTTCGTGAACTTGAAAGTAGCGATGACGAATTTTATTCTGACTCTTTCACTGACTGACTTTGATAAAGAAAGTGATAACATTTGTTCTGAAAATATTTCCAGTAGTGATTCTGATAGTGACGTAGTAGGGAACGAAACGAAAATTAATTCCGACCAGCATGGACACCCTTATATAAAATTAATACGGTCGCAAAGGGTTAGTGTTCGTACGCGAATCATACTTATTTTGTGCTTCGTGTATATGTTGAGTTATGGAGACTCGAAATCGACAACATCATACGTGTTGTTAAGTATGAATATGATGGGTACTTCAAACTTTGTATATGATATTCAAATAAGTATGAATGCGTATGCAACTATCAGAAATTATGAGTAAGATTCGATTTTACTCATCTTTTTGAATACACATTGCTGATCTCTGGTATGTACGTATGTACACGAAACTTCACAATTAATAATGTGCAGAACAATTAAGAATTAAGTGAGATTATGGAGTGAGTGTTGTAGGGAGATGCACGTGGATCAACATGAATAAACTGAAGTCAGAGATTAGAATACGAAATTTACTCCGTTCTGATAATACGAGATTGGATACCGGATTATTAATTCGTGACGGCAAACTAGTCACAATGGGGAGATTCCTGGGGAACATTCAGAATTTAATGTAGAACGGACACTGGAATGTGACAAGTAAGTGTGATCACCTTGTGAATGGCGCGTCTTTATCATCAACATCATACGTGTTGTTAAGTATGAATATGATGAATAATTCAAACTTTGAATATGAGTAGAGGGGTTCCATGATATTAAAATAAGCATGAATGCGTATAAGTATCAGAAATATTATGAGTATGATTCGATTCTACTCATATTTTTGAATACTCATTGCTGATCTCTGTTAGTAATCTTGACTAAAGGTTTGTTATGACCAATTAAGTGCCTGACTAAGTAATATATGATGAAATTCTAGATTTATTTTGGATTATTTCTAGAAAATTCTCATAAATAGTACGTTTTTAATGTTATTGGAAAATGTTTATTTTATTTTCCATAATTTCTAGTGATTTTTATAAAAAAAAAACAAAAAATCATTTATACTATTCTGGTTTTAATTATTGCGTATGTTTTTTTTTTTTGTTCTTTTCCTTTATAAAATCGAATATTCCAAGTGCCGCAAACTTTGAATTGTAGCAATTGCAGTTGACCCAAATTCTATATGTTTTTCAATTGTAAGTTTTTTTTTGCAAGCTACAGTGAAGCCTGGTAAAAAAGGAAAACCAAAAACTACAATTGATTTTCTCGAACTATTCTGCCTACAGAACCATTTCTAATAGTTTTTACTGTATTAAAAGCGTGCAAAAATATCAATAATTGATGCGTTTAAATCATCTTTTCATTGTAGATGTTGTTTTAAATGCTATTTGATTTTTTTCTTTCATTTTCTAGTACTTGAATCAATTATTGTGTTGCCTATACGTCACTTTGACCACAAAAAATAAACACGATATTTTTTTTCTGTCTTTTTGAAAGCCATAATAATTGTAATAAAAATATTAGAAGATCAATAGGGTCAACGTTTCATTATGATTTCAATTAATTTTTTTTTCTTCTCTTTTTCTTTCTTTTTTCGATTTCGAAAAGCATTACAAAATAGTATTACAACACAGCTGTAAAGCAAAAAATTCTAAAGCAAACAAAAATTACCTGTTAAAGGGGCATACATTCAAAAACGTATTCATTATTTGGGTCAAAATCAAAAAGAAAAAAGAAAAAAAACATACAAATACTTACACCAACTTGATATAGAATCCTTACATCCTTAAGGCTATGATGGCCCACATTAATGCTTATGTCCCCTGTCAAGCCACCATTTGTGGTTACCTGCAGCGTATGGAATTTATGCTCGTAGTCATGATGCGTTTTCAAGAGATCCAGCATTTGTCGTGATCTCCTGCGATCCAACTGCTGCTGCCGTTGTGCCTGATCTTTTTGGGACAGTATTTTCAAATCGATATCTTCCGAGGAATCTAATGCTGATGCCTTACGAATGACAGACGCAGCAGCCGCATTTATTGTGGCATATTCAAGATTTTTATATTTTAAATCTGTTGCAACAGCAACATTGGCTGCTGCCTGTGCTGTAACACCTGCTGGGCTATGGGGCGGTGTCAGTTCGTACACTTCTAATGGCAGACGCGTGCTAAAGCAGGCATTTATTAGATGTGTAGCAGCGATAAATACCAGCGGTATTAACATTTTTGTTCGTGTTGTAATTATACGTTGGCCACAACGAAGAGAGAGAGAGAAGTTTTGTACCGTCGAATATAATTGACACTTTTTTGTTGTTGTTTTTTTTTTATTTTAAATTTTATTCTTTACTCTCTTGTAGTTGTACACCTTGAACTTTTATTTTTTTTTTTTTAATTTTTCTTGTTTGTTTTAATTTTTTTATTATTTTTTTTTATTTTATTATGTTTAGTTTAATGGTTTCTAATTTTACTAGGCCATAAAATAAAATTAACTTTTATTACATCGAGTCGAGTCGAATCGAATCTCGAGATTTCGTATTTTATACACTTGAAGCCAGATTAATTAAAATCATTTTTTTTCTCTTGTTTCTTTGCTAATTTATTATCTTTTAAGAATTTTTAATCAAAATAAATTATTCTTTAAAAATTATGTATGTTTTCTGTAAATAAGAAAAAGAAAATAAAAATTTTAAATTTCTTCTTCTGCCTTCGGTTGCCTTTATTTAGGCCCACATTTAATTGCTTTTCATTTAAATTATCAAATGCTTGTTAACAATTCTATACAAATAAATAAGAAATACTTTATCCTTTTAATACTCTTGTGATAAGTATATAATAAATAACGAGAAAAAGTTCGAATTCCATCTACAGTTTGCCAACCGAAGCGAATAAATTCAATTCAATTTTCAAAGGGAACACGAACTTGAAGGATCATGTACTTCAAAAATCAACGTTTAGATGTTGCATATTCTGCTCCGTATTAAAAAAGGAATTAAGGTTTTTAAGTCCCAACATTTTTTAAGCGGAATAGTGCTTTAATAAAGCTTCCTTTGAAGGACCTCATATGCTACTGTAGTATAGTGTAGTAGTATAGCGTAGTAGTATAGTAGTATGGTGTAGTATAGTATAGTCTTATAGTATAACAGTATAGTATCGTAAAATAGTAAAATAGTAAAATATCGTAGTATACTATAGTCAAATAGTATAGTATAACATAGTCGTATAGTACAGCAAAATAGAGTAGTATGGTGTAGTACAGCTGTATAGTATAGTAGTATAGTCAGTAGTATAGTATAGTAGTATAGTAAAATAATATTGTTAAATAGTATAGTAGTATAGTTTAGTAGTAAGATATAGTAGTATATTACAGTAGTATAGTATAGGTAAAATAATACTGTAAAATAGTATATTACTATAGTTTAATAGTAAAGTATAGTACAGTAAAATAGCATAGTAGTATAGTCCAGTAGTAAGGTATAGTAGTATAGTATAGTAAAATTGTGTAATAGTATAGTATAGTCGTATAGTATAGCAGTATAGTACAGTAAAATAGTATAGTACAGTTATATAGTAGAGATGAGCGATCCAATGATTTTTGAAGAACGTTGTTCTCAGTGAACGTGATTTGTTAATCACTGTTCTTTAAAACAGTATTCCAAAAGAAAACAATAATGACAATAACGTATTTTATTAAGTCGTAAGAAAGAGACAACTAGATACATACTACGAAAAGGCTACTAAACAAAATCAAAGTGGTGTCGTCAATGTTATTATTTTTAATGTAATTTTTTTTATAAGAAGTTTGACAATTAAATTTCACAGAAAGTTCATGTATAAAAGACAAAAGTAAATAATCAGCATCATCTAATAGTAATTCTGCCTCGCTTAAAATAAAATGAAATAAATTTGAGTATGTAACAATTTTGAAAGAACGACATTATTAGTAACTGTTATTTGGCAATTTCAATCACTGTAGTTACCAGTGAATTATCAATCACCGTGATTAAATCACAGTTTTGAAAATATCGCTCATCTCTATTATATAGTATAGTAGTATAGTATAGTAGTATAGTAATATAATATTGTAAAATACTATAGAAGTATAGTTTAGTAGTAAAGTATAGTAGTATAGTATAGTAATATAATAGTGTAAAATAGTATATTACTATAGTCTAGTAGTAAGGTATACTAGTATAGTACAGTAGTATAGTACAGTAAAAAGTATAGTAGTATAGTCCAGTAGTAAGGTATAGTAGTATAGTATAGTAAAATAGTGTAGTATAGTAGTGTAGTATAGTATAGTATAGTCCTATAGTATAGCAGTATATCATCGTAAAATAGTAAAGTAGTGTAGTATAGTATAGTAAAATTCTATAGTAGTATAGTATAGTATAGTCGTATAGTATAGCAGTATAGTACAGTAAAATAGTATAGTAGTATAGTACAGTTATATAGTATAGTAGTATAGTCAGTAGTATAGTAAAATAATATTGTAAAATAGTATAGCAGTATAGTATAGTAAAATAATATTGTAAAATAGTATAGTTTAGTAGAAAAGTATAGTAGTATAGTACAGCAGTATAGTACAGTAAAATAGTATAGTACAGTAAAATAGTATACTTCAGTAGTAAGGTATAGTAAAATAGTATAGTAGTATAGTTTATTAGTATAATATAGTACACAGTTAAAGGTTTCTGTGAAAAGCATGGAAAATACTTGAAATGGCTGGATCAATGGATCAATTGAAAGCAATTGATAAGGCCGAATAAATTTAATATTTTAAAATTTTTGTTTGTTTTAATTAGAATTCTTGGCATTCTTATTTTTTCTTTACGCTAAAATTTTAGAAAATAAATCTAGAAAATAACGGAATTTTAAAAAGTGTTTTCATTAAAAATTTCATAGTTTAGGATGTCCAATTAATTAAAATTTGAAAAATAATTTCCAATGCCAAACAAATCCTTTGAGTACTTTTTGTTTTTTCAATTTGTGTCCTTTTTTGAAATTTTCAAAATCTGAATCGTGATGAAAATCAAACATAAATACAGACTGAAAGCAGATTTTCATTGATATTCAATTTCCAGTCATATAAATAACTTGAGATAAAAAAAAAATATAAAAATAAAATACCATAAATATTTTCACTTAAAATCAGGTTTTTATTTAAAATTTCTTGATTTCATTCAAAATAAAAAAAAACACCGTCTTTTTTTTGTTTTTTTTTTTTTCGTTTAAATCTAGACTGGCTGTTATTTTTTATTATTTTTTTTTCTTCGTTTTTTTATATCAAAAAAAAAATCACACTATTAAATACCACAACTTGTTTTTGTTTTGCTTCTTTTTTTCGTTTTATTTTCCTTGCTTCGATTTGAAATGAAATGCCCAAATGTTGCTTTTTGTTATTGTTGTTGTAGTTGTTATGTGCTGTTGTTGTTGTTGTTTTTGGCTCACTTCAAGCAAAATGTTTTGTTATTTTATTTTTGCTGTTGTTTGTTATTGTGTTTTTAATAACAAAAATTCATTCATAAAAACATTTTCATTCATTTCATTTCATTCATTCGTTCGCTTGAAAAAACAGCAACAGCAGAGCTACAATAATAATAACAGCAAAAACAACAGCAAAATTAATAAATATTTGTTTTATTTCATTAAATTTAATTCTTTTTGCAATTGTGTCTGTCTGTCTGTCTGTCTTTTTTATTTATTATTTAATACAACACACAGGCAATATTTTTTTTTTAATTTTAAAAGAGAGAGAGATACGATAGCAAATACATTGAAAATAAACAAGTTGTAAAATTAATTTTTCTTTTTTATTATTTTTTAATATTTTTTTCAACTTTTCTTTATAACTCCGGTAAATATTTACATTTTATTTTATTTTTTTAAATAATTTTTCTTTTTTGTTCTAAAAATATTTAAAAAAAAAACAAACACACACCGTTTACTAACAATAATAATAAAAAGCGTTAAAAAAGAACACGTTTTCTTCTGGTTGTTGTTACTTTATTTTATTATTATTTTTTGTTGTTATTGTAACACAATAAATTTTTCAACCACGTTTTTATCCGTTCTTGTTTACTTTTTTTGGAATTTTCTTTTACTTTTTACTACCAACTCATATGGCGTTACTTTTCAAACTGATCGCATAAACAAAAATGTTTGAGATTTTTACAGAATGTTGTTTTTTTTCTTTTCTTTTATATTTTATATTTTTCAAACTCTCTTACACATACGCACACACACTAGTAACACTCACATCCAGTGTTGCCAGAAGCCGGTTTGGAAAAAGTGCAAAAAGTTTGTCAAAAAAGTGCAATCCTGAATAAAAAAGTGCCAAAACTTTAAAACCGGTCATTAAAAAACCTACAAAATGAACAACGTTTTTCATTATAAATGCTTTTTTTAATTTAGGTTAAATTTTATTAAAATTATTCGAAATTTTTAAAAAAATTTTATCTTGGTTTAATAAATATGAGCTTAGTTTGATTTAAACAAGTATATGGAATTAAAAATTATTTATTTTCCTATAGGCCTATTAATTTGCTGGCTACATTCTCCAAAATGTTTGAAAGAAAATTTATAAGTAGAATGTCACCAATTCTTGACAAATTAAATATTATTCCTGAACACCAATTTGGTTTTAGGCATAAACATGGCACTCCAGAACAATGCCATCGTATTGTGGCTTTTATCAGAAATACCTTGGAAAGGAAAGAATATTGTTCTGGTGTTTTTGGATGTTCAGCAAGCATTCGACAAAGTCTGGCATATTGGTTTGCTCTTTAAACTGAAAAAGTTACTACCAACTCCCTATTATTTACTGCTTAGATCATATTTAGACGATCGAAGTTTTTATGTTAAAGTGAACGATGATTTTTCCAACATATACGATATAAAAGCAGGTGTTCCGCAAGGCAGTGTTCTGGGACCAACCCTCTATACGATTACTTCAGATATACCTTTAACAGATAACGTTTTACTTGCAACTTATGCCGATGACACTGCAATATTAACATCGAGTTCTTGTCCAACAAATGCATCAAATCTAGTTCAAAATGAACTAAACCGAATTGAGCTTTGGTTATCTCAATGGAATATCAAAGTGAATACCGAAAAATCTGCACATGTTGTGTTTACGTTACGAAAAGGAAATTGCCCACAATTATTCCTTAATGACAGCACAATTCCCAAAAGAGACAGTGTGAAATATCTTGGTCTTCATATTGACAAAAGGCTTACATGGAAGCCTCACATTAAGGCAAAAAAGAACATCTTAATATAAAAACCAAACGCCTTTATTGGCTTCTCCAGCCTAAACCTGAAATAAGCATTGAAACAAAATTAATAACATATAAAACAATACTTAAACCGGTGTGGACTTATGACATACAATTGTGGGAACTGCCAGTGACTCCAAAGTAGAAATTCTTCAACGGTATCAAAATAAAACATTGAGGCTAATTGTTAATGCTCCTAAATTTATTTCAAATAAAACTATTCATAATGACTTACACATGCCAACAATAAAAGGACGAAATAAAGAAATATAGCGAAAACTATCTTAACAGATTAAGCAACCACTGCAACCCACTAGCGATATATCTACTAGACGAAACTGAAGAACTGAGAAGACTTAAACGTTATCATATACTTAATTTACCATTTCGATAATTGTTATTGGTTTTTTTTGTTTTTTGTTAAAATGTACATATCGATGGCTTAATATAAAAAAGGCCTAACTCGATTATTGGTTACTTTACAGGAGAAGGACAAAACTTAATAAAATTCGTGAAATTTTAGATACAACAAAAATTTTAATACAATTTTTAATAAGAAACAGCAAAACATTTAATCTCTCATTTAAAAATTTTTTATTTTTTTTGTGCCTTTGACATTAGTCTACCAGAATAAACAAAAAACCATATTTTGAAAAAAATTGAGTTAAGCGCTTTTTATATTAAGCCATCGATATCTGTTTTGAAAACATTCAAAAATAAATATACATTTTCAAAATTAATTTAAATTAAAAAAAGTCTATTATTGCATTAATAAAAAATAATATAAATAATATAATATATATATAAAATGCACTTTTAATGCTAAAAAAATACAGAAAATGGCAAAAAAGTGCTAAAAAGCATCTAGCATCTTTTTTATAAAAAAAAGTGCAGCAGACGAAAAAAAAGTGCTAGAATTGCACTTTAAATGCCGTTATGGCAACACTGCTCACATCCACTTGCTCTCTCTCTCTCTCTCTCTCTCTTGCCCATTGATATTTGTTTTCAAACAAATTACTCTTTTACTTGCTCTTGCTACCTAAATTAATCAAGTGTGTTCAGTATGGTTGCGAGTGCGTGTGTGTGTATGTAAAAGAAAAACACAGGAAAAAAGAAACCCAACTTGAATAGAAAAAACCCCTACATTTGCTACAACTCCAATTTATGTTGTGCTTGTGTATACATGTACTCTGCTTTCGCTCTCTCTCTCTTAAAAATTTATATGCTCTTCTATGTTCGATACAGTTTGTTCTTCTCTTGAAATCAAATTGTCGCACTCTTTACTAAAATCGTAAATGTAAGTGTGTGCATAGATTATAGGGCATCCAGCCAAAAGGAGTTCTTGAGTTAATCAAGCAATTAATTTTGATCAACAATTTGGTATTTATTGTTGCATAATAAATTAATTTTTATTCATTTAAGTTCCTTATATAGGAATGCAAAGTAATCGGTTAATGTCAGTTAGTTACTCCCACAGCTTGTGCCAGAATACTTGGTGATCGAAAGAATTTTCGATTTAAAAAAAAAAAATTTTTTTTTAATACAAAACGGAGGTTAGGTCGTAGTGGTAGCTTCGATTACCAAAGCTCACCTTGAGTGCGCATAGCGACCCGTTGTGTTTTTCATTAAGTAAACAAACACACTATCTCCCAAGAATACAGGGTCTACGCTCACTTACTTTTACGCAAAGTAACTACACTTTGCCGTCACCACAACAAACGTCAAAGATAAGCTGAAAATTCCTTACAAAATTTATTAAATTAACTGGCAACACTTGCACTGAAGCATTGTGTGTTTCTCTTAATTTAAGCAAGAGAGTCGTCCCTTATATTAACGTGTATGCCTCTGTGTGTGTGTGTCTATGTGCTTGTGTGTGATGCCTTATATTTGCCGCTACTTATGAATGAAGCAATTTTTGAAGTTCATCACAGCATCTGTTTACTGTTTTTTATTGTTGTTTCGTTTTGTTGTATTTCGGTTGTGATTTAATGTGCAAGTGTTTTTTCGTTTGTTGTTTTCTTTTTATTTTTCCTCTCTTAAACAATGCATTCGATTCAAACAAAAAAAGAGAACGAGATCTTAAAGGTGATTGTGTTGCCATAGTTGTGTGAAAACGGTCTGACTGTTTGAAGATGTTGCTGATGCAAAAAGTGAAAACAAGCGGGAGTACGAGTATTGTAGGACGACAAGAATTTTATCAGAAAAGCCAGACTATACTTGCAGAATGGTTTTTAGTGGTTTTCGATTCGGTAACGTAGCTACTAAATATACAGCGCGGTGAAGAATTTTTCATTATGGCATATCCTTATTGATATTGATGGTCGCCCGCATTCAGAAAGGATATACAGTGGTGGCCTTATAATTAGAAACGACTTAGCAACATGTTAATGTTTGTTAATTTGTTTTACAGTTTTCACTGTCTACCTGGGATCAAAGGCTGTGTTTGAAGGACGTCTTACATACGTTTTTCCCAACAGATTGGGACAAATTAAACTTAGATTCGTCAATCCAGAGAACTCTGTTCCAGAAACATCGTTTCTAATTATAAGGCCACCACTGTACATAAGTAATCTTTTTTAAAAAAATAAAAATTTTAAACTGCAATATTGAATTTTTATACGTACAGTGCCGGTAAAAAAAATAGCACCGAATCTGCACATATTATTTCATTGTACATAAAATTCCTATTAATAATTTATTTCGATTTCATGGCAACACTAGATATAGTGCAGTTTGTGCCCTCTCTGAGATAATAATTTTTTTTCTTAAAATATGAACACTTTTTTTATTATCAAACAATTTTAAGAGTAACATATGAAATCTGACGGTAAAAAAATAGCACTTCTCATTGCTTTTGCAAGATTTTCCTTTTGCAATTTTATTTTAAGCAAACATTATGTAGTTATTCGTGAACAGATTGTAGAAGCGAGTGTTTGAAAGGAGTTTAAAAAAATTTAATTGAAAAAAACAATAACTACGGGTCGTGGAAAGCATTGTTCTGAGGAAAAAAGAAAAATTATTAAAAAAATGATTTCTGAGGGAAAAACTTACGCGGAAATTGGTCAGTTTCTCAAATGCTCAAACAAAATGATTAGAAATGTCATTACTTATACTAAAAAAATCGAAACACGTGGAAGAAAACCTGCAATATCAGTTCCGCTTCTTACAACAAGGCATGTGAAAAAACGAATAAAGTTTGCATGTGAGCATCAACACTGGCCCGTAAGTAAATGGAGAAACATTTTGTGGACTGACGAGAGCAAAATTATTTTGTATGGTGGAAAAGGCTCGCGAGCGTTTGTACGACGACCACCAAACGCTGAATATAACCCCCAATTCACCTGCAAGACCGTAAAACATGGAGGTTCGAGCATTATGATTTTGGGTGTTTTTCATATTACGGAGTGGTCCAATATACTGGATCAAAACATTGATGGATCAACATGTTTACGTTGATATACTGGAGAATGTTATGCAACCGTGTGCTTCAAAGGAAATGCCATTGTCATGGGTCCTCCTACAGGACAACGACCCAAAACACACCAGTCGAAAAGTCAAGAAGTGGTTCGACGAACATAAAATAAATGTTATGGAGTGGCTGGCGCAGTCGCCAGACTTAAGCCAAATAGAAAATCTTTGGGCTGACGTTAAAAAATACGTTTGGGAAATGAAACCTACCTATAATGAGTCACTATGGGCTACAGTGAAGGAGGCATGGAACAATATCCCAAAAAAAAGATGTGAAGAATTAGTTGACTCCATGCCAAGACGTTGTGCTGCCTTTATTGTCAATATATTTTCAATATTTTTTTTCAATTTTATGTATTTTCTATTTTTTTTGTACCTGTTAGTTGAAGTGCTATTTTTTTACCGATCAAATTTAAGGTTTCAAATTGATTTTGTTTAACCGCTGGACTAAATTAAAATAAATATGTCTGAAATATTTTTAATTTTACTTACAACTGTGTTTTAGTTATCTTTAAAAGAAATTCCAAAATTAAATGTTAGAAAAATTGACGACGAAATAATTATTCCATCCTTAGTGCTATTTTTTTTACCGCAGCTGTATGTACATATGTACATAATTGGTCATTACAGCTCTTCAGTCAGGATTACGTCGTAGCTTCTCACACCACTCATGTTGTGAGTATTAATTTTATACATGAGTGGCGGGACCTACAGTTTAAAGCCGACTTCGAACGACAGATTGTTGAGAAGCTTTTCATGGCAATTTTATTTTTACTCTAAGAGTTTTTGCCAGAATTCTGCTGGGAGAGGAAGGCAGGCGCCCAAAAAATATTTTTTCATATTTTCGTTTTGATGTCTGCCCTGGGGTTTGAACCAAGGCCTCAAGTCCAATAAGACAACACACTACCTACTACTAGACTACGGCGACTTCTATCAATATTGAATCTAAATCTTATATTGAAGCGAAGCATGGCTCGTATTAACTTGAGGTACACAGAATCCAAAAATAGCCGCATACTAGACATACATATGTATGGCGGCTCTACAATTGGATTTTTAACTGCGAACTACATAGACATTGTCATCCAAATGTCTAAAGGAGGGTATTTTGTAAAAAAAATTATATTTATTCATAGGAAAACTTCAGAGTGAAATACATAAGAAACTCGATCAAAAGGACTTTCCAGAGGTTGTTGGCATATAAGTCTGACAAAGAAAAAATTAATCCTTTGGACGCCTATTAAGGAATTGGTTGGAGATCGTAGCAAATTTAAAGAATTTCTTGAGAGTGGAATCCATAAGGAGCTCGAACAAGAGGACATTTCAAAGATTATTGGCGTAAAAGTCTGACAAACGAAATGGACGTATATCAAGCAATTGATTAGAGTAGTAAATTAAAAAAATTTTGTATGGCCGTTGGCGTCTTTTAACCGCATAATAAAAGGTCCGCCAAATAACTTTTTTTTTTGAAGATGCTTTTAAAATAAAAACAACTGAATATTTTCTCAAATTTCTTTTTTTATTTGAAAGTACAATCCTTCCGATTAATAATGGAAAATAATTTCATTCAAATGGCTGCCTCGGCTGGCCATGCAGTAGCCTACACGATCGGTGCAATTTTTAAGCCTTTGTCCTTTAAAGCGTCAATTGTCTCTGGCTTGCCGGCGTAACACTTATCTTTGACGGCACCCCACAAATAATAGTCCAACGGTGTCAAATCGCAGCTCCGCAGGTGGCCAAACGACATCAGCTCTGCGGCTGATAATGCGATCTTCAAAAACAGGGCGCAAAACATCGAGTGTAGCTTTGGCTATGTGGCAAGTAGCGCCATCCTGTTGAAACCAAATGTTGCCAATTTCATCCTCTTCATTTTTTTTTTTTTTGTGAACGAAAATTCGTTCAACATGGCCCGATAGCGATCGCCATTGACTGTAACGGCCACTCCTTGCTCATTTTCGAAGAAAAATGGCCCAGTTTTGCCTCTGGACCAAAATCCGCACCAAACAGTGACTCGTTTTGGGTGCGTCGGCAATATTCTCGGGTGTACGCACTGTTTTTGGCCTTTCACGACGCTTTGGTTTATCGATGAGGATGCCAGTTTCTTTCACTTTTTTCACAAGATAACGAACATACGAAGCTGACGATGCTTTTCTTCTTCCAAAATCCGTACGCAATTTTCGCACACACATTCTGCAACATTACCATGATTTTCAAGATAATGTCGCATTATTTCCCAGCGTTGTTCAAGCGTACCGTACCAACCATATTCGTTCAAGCGTAAGGATAAAACTAATTATCTGCCAAATCAGACATGAGCTAATTGTTACCATTCACGAAATAAGCACTAGTTAAACAAAAAAAACGTTAGATGGCGGACCCGATTCAATAAATTTACTTTCTTTACGATAAACTTTTAATTTTATTTTATTAACATGGAGACCTAAAAAGATCACCTTCTTCCCGTTGAACTTTCCATTATTTTTACAGTTTATTGGAAGACCCTACACAACAACGACCTTCCTAAATAACAACTGGCGGCGTGCGTCTACCTTGAGCTAAAGGAACGAACAACAAATCAAAAAGAAAAATTCCAATTAATTCATATTTTTATTGCTTCCACACACACACACAAACACATGCATGATAACAAACAAACAAACAAATATACTCTTCTCTATTTGAATATGTAAGCTGAGTATGAAATTGAATAAAAAAAAAACAATCAAAGGCAGAGAGAAGGAGATAGGAAAAGGCCACTAAAGAGGATTGCCATAAAGAATGAAAATCCAAAGATGATATTGATGTTCAAGGCAGACAGACGTTGGTCACAAAAGTTTTTATTAAAAAAAACAGAGATTTTGGCGTGTGCTTAAAGCGCGTGCGCACAAACTTACTTAGTTAAGCACAGCTACATACGCTACATACACTCACTCACTCACCAATCGTGCATACAATCGTAAATATACACTCAAGCCTATTCGTAGCAAACAACTATAAGCGGTTGGTATGCTCTCTTATAATACGTATGCATGTGCAGCTACAGTCATTGTAAGCCATCAACATTATCACTGTTGTTGTCGTCGTCGTTTTCGTTCACATCGTCGTTGTCGTCGTTGTCGTTGAACAACAACATCTCCACACAACATACAACAACCAACGGCAACATTAACGGCAGTAAAACTTCTTTTTTCCCTTTTTCTTTGCTTTTTGCATAAAAAAGATAAAAATTCGAAAATAAAAAAAAAAGAGAAGACAGCCAAGCGAAATAAATTAAAGAACAAGAATTAAGCGCGCGTTTGTTTGCCCGTTTTAAGTACTATTTTTTCTCTTTTTTTTTGCTTCTTTTTTCTGAGTTTTTTTCTTTAAAGCCCACATCTATACAAGATAAACCCGTATCATCATCAACCAGCCCAGCCATTCCATGCCGTGCCGTACTGTGCCGTGCGTTCGTTCATTCACGTTAATGTTTAACGACGTTTTCTTCTTCTTCTTTTTTTAATACTACTCTCATACGTACACATTTTATTTGAATTTTAAAATAAAAATCAACATAAAGTTTTCAAATAAAAAACCAATCTGCATACAACAATGTTTCCTAAATACCCTTGAGCAACAACAATAACAATCCACACATAATTTTATGTAAAAGGAAACAAGAAACAACGGATCATCGAATTAATATTTGAAAACAATATCAAATTCATCGTTTTCACCCTGTTTTTTTTTTTATTTACAGAAATTTCTTTTTTTTTTTTTTTTCAATTTATGTTTCAAAAGAACATACAGTCCCAAGGGAAACCATTAGGTTTTGTATAAAATTTCAACCTCTTTAGGCATAAAAGTGATGTCATTCAGACCAAATGTACACCATTTTGTTTGATAAGTAGTGACCACTTTTTGTTACGTACTACCACCATTCAGAGGATTTTTCTTTTGGCGTGTGATGTTTTTTATAGAGGTATAGAACTTTAAGTTGCAATAAAACAACGATGGATTATTCGATTGAGATGAATTTTATTTTATCCGAAAGATAATCTTCTGGCATTACATTTTAAATATGATTTCTGGCATATGACCGCCATGGCTGGCGCGGATGTAGTCCAATCTGGACGTCCAATTTTCGATGACTTTTTCCAACATTTGTGACCGTATATCGGCAATAATACGGCGAATGTTGTCTTCCAAATGGTCAAGCGTTTGCGGCTTTACCGCATAGACCAATGACTTTACATAGCCCCACAGAAAGTAGTCTAGCGGTGTTAAATCACAAGATCTTGGAGGCCAATTCACAGGTCCAAAACGTGAAATTAGCCGGTCACCAAACGTGTCTTTCAATAAATCTATTGTGGCACGAGCTGTGTGACATGTTGCGCCGTCTTGTTGAAACCACATCTCCTGGACATCATGGTTATTCAATTCAGGAATGAAAAAGTTAGTAATCATGGCTCTATACCGATCACCATTGACTGTAACGTTCTAGCCACCATCGTTTTTGAAAAAGTACGGACCAATGATTCCACCAGCAGCCCATAAAGCGCACCAAACAGTCAGTTTTTCTGGATGTAACGGTGTTCCCACATAAAGTAGTCTAGCGGTGTTAAATCACAAGATGGACGAATCTCTGATGGACGATTTTGTCGACGATAAAATGGACGTAGAGGGCGATACGTTTTCCGCACAGAACCATCATTTTCGAAATAAAATTGCAATATTTGCAAGCGTTGTTCAGGCGTGAGTCTAGTCATGATGAATTGCCAAACCAAACTGAGAATAAATCACTTGACAGCTGTTAAATCGGTCGCCATCTTGAAAAGTAATGCCAACTTAAAGTTCTATACCTCTATAAAAAACACCCTTTAGAGTCGCCGTAATCTAGTAGCTAGTGTGTTGGCTTATTAGACGTAAAGCCAGGGTTCGAGCCCCAGGCCAGACATCAAAACAAAATACAAAAAGTATTTCTTCGGCGACTTCCTCTCAGCAGATTTCTGGCAAAAACTAAGAGTATAATAAATTTGCCATGAAAAGTTTCTCAAAAAATCTGTCGTTCGGAGTCGACTTTAAACTGTAGGTCCCGCCACTCATGTATAAAATTAACACACACAACATAAGTGGTGTGAGAAACAAGGTCGTAATCCTGTCTGAAGGGTTGTAATGACCAATTATGTATGTTATGTATGTGTGATGTAGGGTTCAAAATGCCTTGGCACTTACAGTGACCGTCGCAACTAGACGTAGAGTGGGGCTTCCACTAAAACAATCCCTCCTCCTGTTCTGGGGATACTCCCTTCCCGGGACGGCTATCTGCATTATTTCGGGAAGGGCCCAGAACAACGTCCTGTTAAGGACCGTTGTCTACTCTCCCACGTCTAGGTACGACGCCATATTTGAAGCCAGCTTCATGCTATTGGCTCGTCTTCTCATGTATCATTCTGTCGTACTGTATCAAGGTCGACCTTCTTCCTGCGGAGTACACATTCTACGTATCTTCTCACAGCGTTCCACTTCATCTCGCTTTCGAGCATTGCGTCAACAATGTTGTCGGCTGTGAATTTGCCAATCTGCTCCATCAACACATTCTTCTCGTCTTGCCATTTGATGCAATGGAAGAATGTGCATTCAGCGTCGTCACTCAATTCCTCGCAATAAATGCAACCAGGATCATTCACCTTGCCCGTGCGGTGTAGATATTGTCGGAAATAACCATGACCCGAAAGAAACTGGGTCAGGAAGTAGTTACTTTGCCCAAAATTTCTCTGTGTCCATGCTTCTATAGATGGTATAAGTCTAGCAGTCCATCTTTCACTTGTTTCGCCGTATAGTTTGAGATCTGACATCTGCGGTACTAATGGCGGGGTTTTCCCTCTTCGCTTCCCATAATCTTCTTCGCTCGAATGCCAGCAAGTCGATAGGTGGTGTCTCACCGGTGATCACAAGGACTGCGGCGCTCGAGAGCGGGCGATAGGCCGAAGCGACTCTTAGTACCGCTGTTCGTTGCACCGCTGTTACTATTTTCCGCTTGGATTTAAACTCCAACGCATCTCCCCATATCTCGCTGCCATAAAGTAGTATCGAGTTAGTCGTTGCCATAATCAATTTGCATCTGGACTGCGTTTGTCCGCCGTTACCGTTAGTTTTGCTGCCTTGGTAGCCAGATGCTGTATTTGGGCCCAGTAGTTAAGTCTACAGTCTAGTCTGAGACCCAAGTATCTCACTGCCTTCACCATTCAGAGGATGACCCCTACACATGCAGTGTGTATTGTGCTGAAGCTACGAAACTAGCTGGTGGTAGGGAATAGGGAAAAAGCAGGAGAAAGTTTTGCAAGTTATTCCTTTATCCTATTCCTGTATCAATTATTGTTTGTCCTCGGAAAAAACAAGTAAATTTTGAAATTTCTATCTTCCCTGGAGCTGCATTGATCAACAACAAAATTATTTATCATACAGAGCGACAGGTGGGTATCACTGGGAACATACTAACCAATCTTCCGGAGCTTCAAACCCAATGTTTCAACCATTGTCGAATGGCTCGACCATAACCTTTCTACCCATCAATATTGGCTTGCTTTTGTCATAATACTCGTTTAATGGTAACCCTTGGGACTGGAGGTATCTGACGAAGCAAACTTTTTTTGTATGAGCAAAGAAAATCGGGAAAAATTCGATGACATTTACAAAAGAGTGCGGTTTTCTGACAAAGTGGATTGGATAGCTATTGGATCAAAGATTCCAAAACAGTTTTCGTAACGTTCGTGCAACTCTTGGGGACTGAAGATATAGGCGACGAAACTGCTAACTCTTTTTATATGAGCAAAAAAGAAGTGAAATTTTACGGAAATGAACTCAAAAATCTTAATAATTCTCATTGAGTTAATGTACATTTATTAAATATAGATCCAACAAAATGTCGTGTTTTTTACAAGTTGCATTTCTTGCACTTTTTTGGTCAATGACTTGCATTTTTTTTTTTAGATCGGTGACTGCATGGTTTTTTGGTCGTTGACTTGCATTTTTTGGTCGATTTCATGCTTTTTTTTTGGTTAATGACTGGTTTTCTTTTAAATCGATGACTTGCAGTTTAATGGTCGATTATTGGCATTTTTATGTCGATGACCGGCTTTTTTTTTTTGGTTGGTGATTGGAATTTTTTGATTCGATGACTGTCATATTTTAATTCGGCGATCTGCATTTTTTTGATCAATAAATTGCATTTTTTTTCTGGTCGACGGTTTCCGATGACTTGAATTTTTTTATTCGATGACTTGATTTTTTTTTGTGATTGGAATTTTTTGAATCGATGACTGTCATATTTTAATTCGATGACCTGCATTTTTTTTTATCGATAACTTACATTTTGTTTTTGGTAGATGATTTCCATTTCCGATGATTTGAATCTTTTTGGCTGATGACTGGCTTTTTTTAAATCGATGACTTGCAGTTTTATGGTCGATGATTTGCATTATTTTGTTGATAACTGACATTTTTTATGTCGATGACTGGTTTTTTTTTGGTTGGTGACTGTTATTTTTTGATTCGATGACTGCATATTTTAATTCGATGACCTGCATTTTTTTTTATCGATAACTTTAATTTTTTTTCTGGTCGACGATTTCCATTTCCGATGATTTGAATCTTTTTGTTCGAAGACTTTTTTATTTTTTTTTATTAATGACGCAATTTTTTTTTTATGTGACTGGAATTTTTTGATTCGATGACTGTCATATTTTAATTCGGCGATCTGCATTTTTTCTAGTCGACGATTTCTATTTCCGATGATTTGCATTTTTGGTTGATGCCATGATTTTTTTTCTTTTTGTTACTGACTGGCATTTTTATGTCGAAGGAATTGAAACTTTGACTTCAAATATTGAATTGAAATACTTTAAACTGGGACCATGAGGTTTTAAATTCTTCTGCACGATAATCATTTGAATAATTTTTAGTGATTTTCGCTGATTTTTTAGGTATTATGCCATAGAGGTAGTCAGACAGAATAGTTTTTTAATTCCTAAGTTTATTTCTTTATGTTAATTAATCTTGCCGTTTGACACAAATTATATGTTTGCTTAAAACAATGTTCTCAATGGCAACGCTACTGCATTGACAAGGCAATAAACGAAATTGTTCTTTCAAACTGTTTGTGAATTTTTGTGCATTTCTGTTCTAAAGTAGTTGCCTTGCAAAATTTTTACCAAACAAAGTCAATAGAGGCACAATATTTAATGAATGCAATGAAAGAAATAAAAATCTGATAAAAAAAAAGAACATGCCTAAAAGAGAGAAAAAAGAAATGCCACAAGCAACAGGAATTAGTTTCCGGTGTAAAAGTGGTTACCAGAAAGGAATGAAACAACATCATTATGATCATCATCACTCGTGTTTCGTTTTACTGCTTTACGTTAAGTTTAGTTTATCAAGTAAAAGAATTGAATGAAACTGAATCAAATGTTACAATGTCAGCAAAAGCAACACCAAAAACCAACACAACAAATACACGATTCGACCACGATTAAACGCATAAAATTGTATGATGGGGTTTGACAAAATGATAACGGCAGTAAAAATACAACAACAGAAATTGCAATAAAACATCACTTAATACAAAGAAGATAATCATCATAGTGATTATTATTGTTATGTGAGAGGAGGGCCACAGTGGGATCAAATTGAATACTGAATATAAATAAATCAGTGATCAGCAATGAGTCTTCAAAAAGATGAGTAGAATTGATTCATACTTACAATTTCTGATACTTTCATACGCATTCATATTTATTTGAATATCATGGAACCTCTACATATATTCAAAGTTCGAAGTACCCATCATATTCATACTTAACAACATGTATGATGTTGTTGACTTCGACTCTCCATAACTTAACATATACACGAAGCACAAAATAAATATGGATCGCGTACGAACACTAAAATACTTACTAGAAGGTTGTGTGGCTGCTCTGCTTGCTGTTCAGTCCCTTTTCATTTTTTGTAAATGCAACAACAACTAGGACTGTAAATTTTGATGAATAAATAGAGTGACTCGAATCATTTATTATAAGTATTATAAGAGTATTTTTTCTAAAGTTATGAATCTAAATACTGGTGACGGATTATCTCTTTTTTTTAATACGAGATCTTTAATATCCCCTTTCCAACATGGTTTTTTAAAAGGTAGGTCGACTGTCACTAATCTTCTTGAATTTACTACACATGTTTTCAGGGGGTTTTCTTGCCAGAGCTCGGACTGATGTCATTTATAGTGATTTCAGTAAAGCTTTTGATAGGATTGATCATAGAATTTTGCTTCTTAAACTTTCATTAATCGATTTTTCCTGATATTATTCATCGTTAGCTAGACTCCTACCTCTCCCTTAGGACTCAGAGGGTATTGTTTTGGGAATGTATTGTCTAAGACTGTATATGTATGTTACTTCTGGTGTTCCGCAGGGTAGCCATTTGGGTCCTTTACTGTTTTCTTATTCTTTCTTAATGATCTTCCTTGTGCTATTTCTGATTGTAATATTCTGATGTATGCTGACGACGTTAAATTATTTTATACGTTTGATGATGATCATGGTCAGGCTGTTCTTCAGCGAAATATTGATTTGTTTGTAACTTGGTGCAGAATTAATTTAATGGATCTTAACTTGAAAAAAATGCAAATGCATGGTTTTCTCTCGCGGGGGCGTAATTTCGTCCACTTACATATGTGATTGATTCTTGCCCTTTGGAAACTGTGATTACAAATTTCTCGATTTGGGAGTATTATTGGATATGAAATTGTCTTTTATTGATCATATTAGTATGGTGGATTGGCAAGGCTCGAGCTGTTCTTGGTTTTGTGAAAAGATGGACTAGGGAATTCATTGATCCTTATATAACAAGACTGCTATACATTTCACTTGTTAGACCTATTTTGCAGTATTCGTCTATTATTTGGAATCCATACTATCGTTGTCATAGTGATTGAATAGAGTCGGTGCAGAAGCAGTTTTTATTATTCTGTTTACATGACTTAGGATGGAATTGTGCCAATGGGTTTCCGTCATATGAGGCTAGATTAGATTTGATAAAACTTCCAACTTTAGAACGTAGAAGGACTGTTTTAGGGGTTTGCTTTGTTTTTAATCTGGTTAAAGGTGATATCGATTTTGAGTTTTTGCTTTGTAACCTGAATTTCAGTATTCCAGCAAGATTTTCACGGCACTATCGTCCTCTTTCTTTAGATTTTTATAGAACGAACTGTGGATGTAATTTTCCTTTTCGTAGATTATGTAATGATTTTAACTTATATTATGATTTTATTGATTTTAATTGTTAGTGTTTGTAATATAAAACGTTGCTTATATGCTGGCATTAATTTGTAAATTATTATTATAAAAATGTAGTTTCGTTCTTGTCATAGGTAGTTCCTGTTTATTGTTACTTTATTCAGCTTGTGATTAAGTTCTGTAGCTGATTTATGTTCTCGTTGCCATTACTTTTCCATTACCCGCTACAGTCCGGACTGTAGTGTGTACGTGTCCCTACGTAATGGGGAGGAGCCCTCCGCAGTCGGGTGAGGGTGGGTTAGTGTGAGGCCGGGGACGTTCGAAAAAATGAGTAGGCTTATGAATCAAACATATTTCGAATGGTATGAGTTTGATGTCAACGTTGTACGCATACTCATTGCAACCTGTACTTATAAATCAACGTTGTAGTGAGTATGAATGAATCAGAGTACAGAGTTAAATTTCAATATTGTTGACTCACTTGTATTCAAAATTTTATGAGTGCTTATGAGTAGCGAAAAAACTATTCATTGCTGATCTCTCTAATGTTTAATCGATGCGGCGTTTAGCGGAAGTCGGCGAAGAAGACTTTGGAAGAACCAGATTGAAGAAATCCTGTCATCGCAGGCATATAAGATGTAGGGGCGCCAGGGAGGCGATAGATTGGTTGGTAAAGCCCAATTAATGTAATGTAATGTTTAATAATAAAAAACCAACTCAAGATTTAAACGGAAACTTAAGCTTATTCGCCTTATCATGATGGTCAATTAAACAGTATTCATACATAATTGGTCATTACAACCCTTCAGTCAGGATTACGACCTAGTTTCTCACACCACTTATGTTGTGTGTGTTAATTTTATACATGAGCGGCGGGACCTACAGTTTAAAGTCGACTCCGAACGACAGATTTTTGAGAAACTTTTCATGGCAATTTTTATTTATACTCTCAGAGTTCTTGCCAGAAATCTGCTGAGAGGAAGTCGCCAAAGAAATATTTTTTCATATTTTCATTTTGATGTCTGACCTGGGGTTTGAACCGTGGCCTTACGTCTAATAAGCCAACACACTACCTTCTAGACTACGGCGACTTCAATTAAACAGTATACCGCCCATATAATTTGAAAGACAATTCGTTCTATAACTGCCCTCCTCGTACTTCCATCCAAATAGCCTGAGAGATGCTTTAAAGCTTGGCATAGATTTTAGCAAAGTTTTTTAAAGAAGTGATTTCTGTGACTTCATAAAAAGAGTTTCACTGTCATTTAAAGAATCCTTTTTGAAACTTTTTATTATTCACACCTACTGTGTTGCATGAATTCAGACTTATTTTTGTATTCATCAGTCGTAACAATTTGTATCATAAATAAACAAACTTTAAGACAAACTGGTCATCCAGTAATAAAATTAACAAATAAATTGACTTTGATTCTAAGGATGGATAACAAAGGATTGCTGACGATCCTTTTTTTGTTTTGTATTCAAAGGCAACCAACGCATTAAGCTCTGCAGTTAAATAAAAAATGAAATAAAATCTTCCAAAGAAAGCAATTAAAAAATAAAATGAAACCCAATAGCACACCACCCTATCAGTCCATTAATATGTTAATCTATCGCATACTTTTTATTTTGCGAGATTAAATTTACGATTTAATATGTATTTTAGAGAAGATGATGCGATGCATAAAAAGATATCCCAGAATAATTTTTTTGTTTGTTTTTAATTGTCATTTTAGGCAAAATGTATGCAGTCATTGGCAGACGTCATGGCAAGATATTATCCGGTGATTTGACACAAGGCTCTGGTAACTTTTCCGTCATGGCCATATTGCCCGTAATTGAGTCGTTCAACTTTGCCCAGGAGATACGTAAACAAACATCTGGATTGGCTTGTCCCCAGCTAATGTTCAGTCATTGGGAGGTAAGTGAATCATGTTAACAATTAAATGTATAAGTATTTGGACGAATTAATTCGGAAAAAATTTGAAATACAATTTAAAAGTTTGAACTTGAAAATTGAGACCAACAGGAGAGCAATTAAATAAGCCTACGGCTTTTTAAATGAAATTATTTTGAAGTCACCCATTGAGGACATCATATTGCACTCAGCTTCAAACCAATTCCTAGAGAGGACTCGGCATATGCTTAAATGAGTACGAAAAAGAAAAATTGTTGGCGGTTGCAAAAGTTTAGATAGTTTAGAAACAGAGATCAGCAATGAGTATTCAAAAAGATAAGTAGAATCAAATCATACTCATAATTTGTGATACTTATACGCATTCATACATATTGTTACGTTTTTACCTTTTTAAAAACGTTTAAATATGAGTTCGTTAATTGCAAACCAAGTAAAAACAAATATTCGTTTATTTTCTCTTAAACTCTCTTTGTTCTTTACACTACTTTTGTGTGCCACCGTATACAACTTAACGATACAACAATAATTTGCTTGTACACTATTCTATTTCACACTTCTGTCCGCGTTAACACTAACAACTGTTCGTTAGATCTTCTCTGCTTACAACCTTTTTGCAAGCAATACCACTTGTACGGTCAAACCGCAACGCGTCTTCACACAAGGCTGACTGAATTATAACTGACTGCTGCCTGCTTTGTCCAGCCCTTTTATAGTCCGACACAACCAGTCTAACGAACATTCTTGAAGTGGAAGGTTCGTGATCTCGCCTTCTCGAGAGCTCTATTGCTAATACATTGTTGTTTGTGTAATTTGCTTATGTTGTCTATCCCTTTTTGTCACATACATGTTGTTGTTGGTACCAGGCGCAATCAGGTTCCTCGTACATATGTGTGTGTGCAGCTTTAGATAATCAACACGTTCATTGTATGCTTAGTGTTAGTGTGTATTTGTATCGTGTGGCTTTTGTTTATCGTTTTTGTTGTTAAACGATATTAGGTCGTTTCGATTTGCGTAACAATATTTTAATATCATATTCATTCGTACTCAACGACACGTATGATGTTATTGATTTCGACTTTCCATAACTCAACATGATTCGAGTCACCCTAATCATGTGTAAGTATTATAAGTATTTTTCTAAATGAATCAAACCTATTTCGTATGGTATGAGTTTGATGTTAACGTTGTACTCATACTCATTGCAACCTGTGCTTATAAATCAACGTTGTAGTGAGTATGAATGAATCAGGGTAGTTAACTTTGTTGACTCATATTCAAAATTTTATGAGTGCTTATGAGTAGCGAAAAAACGATTCATTGCTAATCTCTGTTTAGAAACTAGAGTGACTAGAGCAGTAAGTAATCGCGATAGTCTAGTAGGTAGTGTGTTTTGCCTTATTAGATGTGAGGCCAGTGATCAAACCCCAGGTCAGACGTCTTCAACAAAACAAAATAAAAAAATATTTCGTTGATTTCCTTACACCAGATTTCTGTCAAAAAATCTGAGCATAAAATTAAATTGCCATGAAAAAGTTTCGCAAAAATCTGTCGTTCGGAGTCGACTTTAAACTGTAGGTCCCGACACTCATCTATAAAATTAACACAAACAACATAATGTCGAATGAGAAACTAGGTCGTAGTCCTGACAAAAGGGTTGAATGCCAATAATGGCTATCAGTAAGAAGGAACTCTGTCTTTCACCTCATGTGACAGTGCTCTGGTCTTGTCATAAAGAAATGGAGGTTTTGACCTCTCCTTTTCTGGCATCTTTAAACGAGTCTGTCGAATAAAAAGATTGTTGCAATAGAAAGATTTATTGTGTGCTCGGGATAATTTCCTCTAGGGAATGTTTGATCCTCGAGTAGAATTGTGATATCGTAATGGACCTAAATGCTGTCCTAAGTATGACTTCTTCCCATAAAGGGTGTATGCCACGATACCTAACCTAACCTAACCTCAGTAAGAAATGTAGAAAAGTAGTTCTAAATAGTGTTGAGTACGCCTCCAAGAGCTCAATCTATAATTCCAACAAAGAGGCAAATACATTCAGAGTTTGCAATGAATAGTTTCTCAAAAATCCGTCATTCGAAGTTGACTTTGAAAAGTAGATTCCGCCACTCATGTATAAAATTAATACATGCAACATAAGTGGTGTGAGAAGCTAGGTTGTAATCCTGACTAAAGGGTTGTAATGCCTAAGTTAAGTAAGTAAAATAATTAAAATCGTAAATAAAAAATCCTCCCTATTTAAAGAATCTGAAACCAATTTGTCGTTTCCCATACATTTCGGGAAGTTTGTGGTTTTATTTCCATTGATTGTTGTCGCACATCCTTATAAAATGACAATGGTTGGCTGGTCTCCCTAATTTCATTTACGATTCGTAAATATTTTCGAATGAAACAGAAAAAACATGCCGTTGGAGGAAGTCTTATAAAAACAAACGAAGAATGCAACAGTTGATCTTCTTTGCTTGTTGTTGTTGTTGTTGTTGGTGTTTTTGTATTTTGTTTTCTTTTGTTTTTTTTTTTTCGTTCCTAAAACTTTTGTTTCCTTTCCATTTAGTATCATCACATCAATACTAAATACACGGGAACTTGTTGAATGAAATTAAATGAAACCAATCATGTTGCATGTGTTTTTTGTTTTTGTTTTTGTTAGTTGCTACAAGCCAAGACGAGGAAGAAAAAGAATAAAAAATTTTTGTTTGGTTCTTAAGTGTTCTTTGGATTCATTCATGGTTTTTTTCTTCTTTTTTTTAACCAAAAATCCGTTTACGAAAGTTTTGTATTCTTTCCCAAAAAAAAAACAACAAAAATTAACAAAATGACCTTGTGTTTATTGTTATTTTAGCTGTTGTTGTTGTTTGTTGTTCACTTTTGTGATTTCCTGTTGAATTTTTTTATGTTGCTTTTTTGTTGTTTTTTAGTAATTCTTAGTGGACTCTCTATCGCAACGATTTTCAAATGAATTCTCATTCGTTTTCAATTTTCATTGTATTGGCAACAATCAATCATTTTTTTTCTCCACTTTTGTTTTTATTCTCTTCTATTTATTTTATACGTATTTGTTGTTGTTGCTGTTGTTTTAGTTTTAGTTTTTTCTGTCTGTCTGTCTGTCTGCCCGTTACAGTCTCTTTTTTTATTATGAGAAAACTTCCGGCCATTATCTTGTGCTTTTTTACAACGATTGTTTTTTTCCATTTCTTCTCAAAGTTTTTCAATTTTGAAATATTTTGTTGTGGCACAGAGCTAACCAAGCTTTTGTTCATTCGATATGTAAGAATATATTTTCAATAGAATGTCATTCTTGTTTCCAAAACTATCACTCATAATATCACTCATAACATAGTCTACAGTTTTAGTTCTTTTAATTAAAACTACTCATTAACTGAAGTGGTAATTAATAGGCTGAAGACGGGTCAATACAACGTCAGGATGACAACCAAGTTAAATACACCACTTATGTTGTGTGTGTTAATTTTTATCCATGAATGGCAGGACCTACAGTTGAAAGTCGACTTCGAACGACAGATTTTTAAGAAACTTTTCATGTCCATTTAAGTTACTCCCAGAATTTTTGTCAGAAACCTGCTGACGGGAAATCACCGAAGGAATATTTTTGAAAATTATTGCGGAATAAATATGAGAGTAACAGAACAAAGTATTCTTATCTCATCTTTGTAGTCTAAACTACAGCGTTTGATAGTATATTCCGATGCTAAATATGTATGTAAATTATGTATTTATGTATGGTAGTAGTTTGTTAGCTTATTAGACGTGAGATCACGGTTCAAAGCCCTGGTAAGACATCTTGATTATGAAAAATGCTACTGGCTCTCAACAGATTTCCTGTAAAAATTCTGAGTTACAATAAAATTGCCATGAAAATTTCTCAATAATCTGTCGTTTGAAATCGACGTAGAACTTTAGGTCACACCACAGCATAAGTGGTGTGAGAAGCTAGGTCGTAATCCGCCAAATAACTTTTTATTTGAAAATGCTTTAAAAAAAAAACTACTGAATATTTTCTCAAATTTCTTTTTTATTATTTGAAAGTACAATCCTTCCGGTTAATAATGGAAAATAATTTCATTCAAATGGCTGCCTCGGTTGGCCATGCAGTAGCCTACACGATCGGTCCAATTTTTAAGCACATTATCGATTGTGTGCAGCTGTATTTCACCAATGGCTTCACGAATATTGTCCTTTAAGGCGTCAATTGTCTCTGGCTTGTCGGCGTAACACTTATCTTTGACGGCACCCCACAAATAATAGTCCAACGGTGTCAAATCGCAGCTCCGAGGTGGCCAAACGACATCAGCTCTGCGGCTGAAAATGCGATCTTCAAAAACAGGGCGCAAAACAACGAGTATAGCTTCGGCTGTGTGGCACGTAGCGCCGTCCTGTTGAAACCAATAACCAATGTTGTCAATATCCTCCTCTTCAATTTTTGTGAACAAAAATTAGTTCAACATGGCCCGATAACGATCGCCATTGACTGTAACGGCCACACCTTGCTGATTTTCGAAGAAAAATTGCCCAATTATGCCTCTGGACCAAAATCCGCACCAAACAGTGACTCGCTTTGGGTGCGTCGGCTTTTCAATGTATGCGTGCGGGTATCCTGTGCCCCCAATGCGACAATTTTGCTTGTTTATATACCCGCCAAGATCAAAATGAGCTTCATCTGAAAAGAGGATTCTTTTTTTTTGCCAAAATCGGCATCTTCTGGTGTAGGCTACTGCATGGCCAGCCGAGGCAACCATTTGAATGAAATTATTTTCCATTATTAACCGGAAGGATTGTACTTTCAAATTAAAAAAGAAATTTGAGAAAATATTCAGTAGTTTTTTTTTTAAAGCATTTTCAAAAAAAATTATTTGGCAGACCCTTTACTTTCAACAGTCCGTTGTTTTTGCTATTACTTCACTGGAGGGATTTCAAGTGTGTTTACAAGATTTTTTTCAAAGCCAAAAACCAAAAATTCTTGAAAACTTTTTAATATTCTCTGTGCTCTTTTAATCATGCAGTTTTACATACATACATAATTGGCCATTACAACCATTCAGTCAGGATTACGGCCTAGCTTCTCAACACCACTCATGTTGTGTGTGTTAATTTTTATACGTGAGTGGCGGGACCTACAGTTTAACGTCGACTCCGAACGACAGATTTTTTCGAAACTTTTTCATGGCAATTTTATTTATTTACCTCAGATTTTTTGCCAGCAGTCTGCTGAGAGGAAGTCGCCGAAGAAATACTTTCTGTATTTTGTCTTTGATGTCTGGCTTGGGGCTCGAACCCTGGCTTTACGTCTAATAAGCCAACACACTACCTACTAGACCACGGCGACTTCATTCATTCATTCATTATGCAGTTTTTGCCCCCTCAAAATGTCATGGAAATGTACTGACTGAGACGTGATTGTAGTGTTATTGGTAGTATTTGGTTTCAACAGGACGGCGCTACGTGCCACACAGCCGAGGCTACACTCGATGTTTTGCGCCCTGTTTTCGAAGATCGCATTATCAGCGGCAGAGCTAATGTCGTTTGGCCACCTCGGAGCTGCGATTTGACACCGTTGGACTATTATTTGTGGGGTGCCGTCAAAGATAAGTGTTACGCCGACAAGCCAGAGACAATTGACGCTTTAAAGGACAATATTCGTGAAGCCATTGGTGAAATACAGCTGCACACAATGCACATATTGTGCTGCACAATAATGTGCTTAAAAATTGCACCGATCGTGTAGGCTACTGCATGGCCACCTGAGGCAGCCATTTGAATGAAATTATTTTCCATTATTAACCGGAAGGATTGTACTTTCAAATAAAAAAAAGAAATTTGAGAAAATATTCAGTAGTTTTTTTTTTAAAGCATTTTCAAAAAAAAAAGTTAAAAGTTTGGCGGACACTTTATTATATGCCTGGAGCATTGGATTTATTTTCTAAAATCCCTATTCTGTGAATACTCAGTAAAATTTGGATTCTTTATTTAGATCTTATGCTGGTTATTGACACTCTGTAGTCGCCGTAGTCTAGTTAGATAGTGTGTTGGCTTATTAGACGTGAGTCTTCGGTTCAAAACTCAGATCAGACATCTCCAGCAAAACGAAATACGGAAAAATTCTTCTTTGGCGGCTTCCTCTCAAAAGATTTCTGCCAAAAACTCTGGGAAGTAAATAAAATTGCCATTAAAATCTGGCGTTCGGAGTCGACTTTAAACTGTAGGTCCCACCGCTCATGTATAAAATTAACACACACATCATAAGTGGTGTGACAAAGTAGATCGTAATCCTGGTTGTAATGACCAATTACGTATACATGGATGTATTGACACTCTGGAATACTATTATTTCCTTCACGAAAGTTGTGAGGTGTGTTAGTTTCACCAATGTTTCCTATCCATATTTATAGCATACTGCACAGCTCTGCAATTCTGTTGCCAGCAAATAGAATTTTCTAGACAATATGTCCACATATGGATTGAGTTTTAATGTTTAATTTGGTTTTGTTTCGTTGTTTTAATACAAAGTATTTCGAATAAGTTTGGCGAGACTAGTTTATTGAAATTTATTTAAAGCGATAGTTAATGACATTAAATTGGAAACACTACCAAGTAATTATTATTCTGCCGTATTTGGTAATGTTCCGTAGAATAATTTTTGCAATTTTTATATGGCTGGCTGGGAAATTTATTTTCATTTCAATTACTGTGTATAACAAATAAAATATGAGAATCGCTAAATTAAAGCACACGAAAATAACTACCAGATCCTTAACATAGCTACCTAGAAGCAGGAGGATTATGAAAAATAACATAAAAGTGGTACAGTAGTTAAATTGGGACTCATAATGTAAAATAATGTAGTGGGCTGTTTGCATTGTCTCCATTGTTGATCTACAGTGAGCGCCAAAGGAGACTGTACGGATAACTGCGGATAAATTTCTAACACTCACCAAAGTCAACTTTTATCACTTAAGGAGAGAGAGTGCCCGAAAAAATTTGGAAATATTTCGAAATTGTTTGTAAATTTTTTTTTTTTTTTGTTTGGCAATAAAACAATTTTAAAATAAAAATAACGGTAATTTATTAATGTATATACAGTCACACAGATAATTATACGTACCCCCCCTAAAAATCTTTTTTTTTTTTAATGATAATATATGGACAAGTCAACTGATTTTTGCGCCAAATTTTTTTGTTTTCCGTCACAGCCGAACAAATTATATTTGTTCTCATCACATTCGCCCAAAAATCAGTTGACTTGTCCATATATTATTGGGCAAATTCCAATCGTGGCTTTTTTCTCGGCACTCGGCTGCGGAAACCGTTCTTTCTCAAAACACTTGGAACTGTTTCGGAATGCACAATAACATTGTGATCGAGGATTCCGAGGTATTTCGTATTTCTACGGCTGTAGTCGTAGGATTTTTATCCACAATACCTTTTATATACCGGGCTACCCTTGGAGAAATTGTATACGAAATATACGTTGTACGTATAATTTTCTGTGGTGCCATATTGGTTTTAAGCAAACTACAGTCACAAATTCATAGATTTTGGGAATCTTTTTTCTTTATTTAAGTAAATGTGTCGTTGCAGACGCTAATGTAAAGAAATTTTAGATTAGAAGTTCATTACTTTAAAAAAAAAATGATTTTTAGGGGGGGTTCGTATAATTGTCTGTGTGACTGTATATTTTTTTAGTTTAAAATTTTTTTTGCGCTCACTGTATATGGTGTATTCAATTGCTAATCTTTCCAGTTCGTTTGATTATAATTTTGCAAAAAAAAGATTAATTATGGTAACAGTTAGGCTAACTGCTGTCACCTCTATAGCCTCATCAAAGGATGGGTCAGGGGGGAAGAGCAGAGGCGTTGGGTTGTTATGTTTCTAAGTGTCTATGGCCCGCTATGGACAGCGTAAGAACAGGTTGGCTGCTGGGCTTAAATAAGGCCAGCCTGAGCTTAGTTATTGCTTTCATTACAGGCCACTGCGAGATTAGATTGCTAACCAGGATCTGGAACAGATCCCAACCGGACTATTGCAGGGTATGTTGCGATGAGGATGGGTTGGAAACTATCGAACACTTCCTCTGTAACTGTCCAGCCCTTAGTAGGTTGAAGTTGAAGACTCTTGGCAGGGGTTTCTTTGAGGGTTTGAATTCTGTGTCGAGAGCCGACATAAAGACTGTCCACAGCTTCATTATTTGTATTCGTTTGAGCTGGTTGAGAAGTGCTAGGGCTTCAATATCATAGTCGCGCTCTCTTAAGTGTTTTATTAGCCTGTTTAATTCCTCTGCTTCCTTATTTTCTCTTTCCTACTTCCTCTCCTTTTTCCCTATTTTATTATAAAGGGTGTTTTTTATAGAGGTATAGAACTTTAAGTTGGCATTACTTTTCAAGATGGCGACCGATTTAACAGCTGTCAAGTGATTTATTCTCAGTTTGGTTTGGCAATTCATCGTGAATAGACTCACGCCTGAACAACGCTTGCAAATAGTGCAATTTTATTTCGAAAATGATGGTTCTGTGCGGAAAACGTATCGCGCACTACGTCCATTTTATCGTCGACAAAATCGTCCATCAGAGCAGTTAATTTGATTAACCATGGAACGTTTTCGCACCACGTGTACTCTTATTGATAACTCGCATCCCCAGAGACGCTGTACGGTGCGTACAGAAGAAGCTATTGCTGCTGTAGAGCGTAGCATTGAGGAAGACCCGAATGAGTTCATCCACCATCGAGCACAGGAATTGGATCTGTGTCCATCCACTTTATGGAAGATGTTGCGGAAGGATTTTGGTTTGCGTGCTTACAAAATCCAACTCGTGCAAGATTTGAAGCCAAACGATCATCAAGTAAGGCGTAGATTCGTCGAATGGGCCCAAAATGAGATTACCGTTGTTCCCGATTTTCATAAGCGAATTTTGTTTAGCGATGAAGCGCACTTCTGGTTGAATGGCTACGTGAAGGTAATCCTCAAGTGTATGTGGAAACACCGTTACATCCAGAAAAACTGACTGTTTGGTGCGCTTTATGGGCTGCTGGTGGAATCATTGGTCCGTACTTTTTCAAAAACGATGGTGACCAGAACGTTACAGTCAATGGTGATCGGTATAGAGCCATGATTACTAACTTTTTCATTCCTGAATTGAATAACCATGATGTCCAGGAGATGTGGTTTCAACAAGACGGCGCAACATGTCACACAGCTCGTGCCACAATAGATTTATTGAAAGACACGTTTGGTGATCGCCTAATTTCACGTTTTGGACCTGTGAATTGGCCTCCAAGATCTTGTGATTTAACACCGCTAGACTACTTTCTGTGGGGCTATGTAAAGTCATTGGTCTATGCGGTAAAGCCACAAACGCTTGACCATTTGGAAGACAACATTCGCCGTATTATTGCCGATATACGGCCACAAATGTTGGGAAAAGTCATCGAAAATTGGACGTCCAGATTGGACTACATCCGCGCCAGCCGTGGCGGTCATATGCCAGAAATCATATTTAAAATGTAATGCCACAAGATTATCTTTCGGATAAATAAAATTCATGTCAATCGAATAATCCATCGTTGTTTTATTGCAACTTAAAGTTCTATACCTCTATAAAAAAACACCCTTTATTATTATCCTTTCCCCTTTAGGACGTGTGTACAATGATTTTACTGGAGGTCCAGTACTATAGTTGTCTCAATTGGCAAGTACATCTAAACCCAGGCTAACTTAGGCTTTAAGGACTGCAATAAACTTAGAGACACTTCAGAAGCAGTGCGTCAAGCATAGTATTCTCGAAGAAAATTGATCAGAAGCCTTGTTTTTAAAGATTTACGTCCAACATTTCAATACAGAATGATTTTTTAATTAATTCTGAATTAATTTTCGTTTTTTTGTTCAAATCTATTGTCATTTATTTGTAATTTTAAACGTTCAAGTAATTCTAATTTTTTTTTGTTTTCTTTTAATTTTCTGTTGTTTTTATCTCGTCTTTCACATTTGATTGCGCATTCACACACAAACACACAACACACACATACACACAAATGGCCACATTTTAAACCAATTACCCAAAAACAGATTTTTACTTGACGTTTGTTGTTCTTCGTATTAGAAACCACAATTAATTTACGTTGCTTTTATTGTTGTTGTTGTTGTTGTTGATGTTTTTGTTATCGTTTTTTTATTCGTTCTTCTCTCGTTATTTGCTTCATCTGGTTGATTTAATTTGATTTATTGGTGTCAACTCAGTTAATCAAAACCTAATCACGACTATTCTCAGTGTATCTCACATACATACATACAGTCAAGACAGTCTGTCTATCGATTGGCACAGACATACAAACAACACAAAAAAAAACAACAACCAACTCGTCAAAACTTACAACGTTTTGAAATAATTTGAAAATTAAACTGAATATCACCAGACAAGAGTGACAAAATTTGAATGACAATCAACAACAAAAACAAAAAAAAAAAAAATAGGGAGAGGAAAAAAACAATTACGGCCTACGAAATAATTTTTCTTTTTATGGCTGTCGTTTATGGTATTACTGCTGCTGCTGTTGTTGTTGTTGTTGTTGTTGTTGGCATATATTAATTATAACACCCCACCACCTGTCCTACACATTCAATTATAGTTACACACACCATTGTGGTACACTGACAACATCAACAACAACGATAACGTTTAGACGCGTACAACCCACTATTTTTTTGCCTGCATTGCTGCACTTTAAATGCAAATTATTTGGGATAATCACAGTTTATTGATGATTTCTATTCTATTTAAATCATTCTGTTATTACTCTTAAAAATGTTAATCTAAAGTCGCCGTGGTCTAGTTGGTAGTGTGTTGGCTTATTAGACGTGAAGACTCGATTTAAACCCCAGGTCAGGCATCTCCAACTGAACGAAATATGAAAAAATATTTCGACGGCGATTTCCTCTCAGCAGATTTCTGGCAAAATCTGCTCCTAAAATTGCCATGAAAAGTTTCTCAAAAATCTGCTGTTCAGAGTCGATTTCAAACAGAAGGTCTTGTCACTCACGTATAAAATTAACGCACACAACATAAATGGTGTGAGAAGCTAGGTCGTAATGCTGATTAAAGGGTTGTAATGACCAATTATGTTATGTATGTAATGTCGGCAATAGGAAGACTGCGTACCTGAAAAAATTTTAAATAATTGCTGATGTACGCTGCATTGCCTTATGATTGTACTAGTCCCCTCAAAGTGGAGCGCCCTTTTGTGCTACAACCACTGTTCGTTTACGAGCATGGACTGAGTACATCAAGGAACCGAGCCACTTCCTTCAATGGAACTGCTAGCAGGTCCAGTTCATCCATGGTATATGCAGGTAGTGCCTTGTATCACTTAGCCCCAGTGCTACATTATTAGTGATTAAGTGCTCTATCAACTCCTGTTTCTTATACGAAAATCTGCAGGCACTAAGTATCCGATATTCCCACTCCCCCCTTTTCCATATACCCTCTTTTCATCCTATCCCCTATACTATCCTTCCCTCCTTTAGGACGTTGTACAATGGGTCAATCTGACCTCCGGGTACTGTACTTGTCTTGACTGACAGGTACACGTCCTCTGACCTAACCTAGCCTAAGTATCCGATATCCCCATCCTATTGCAGATATAGTGACATGTAAGTGCCCTACCTTTTTCCATCTGGTTTTATACAGTCAAGAAAGCTAACAGATAGAGCATTGAAGCTAAGTAAGTTCAAGGAATAGCCGAGACAGTTGTGTCATTTTATCATTGCCATACAGTGGTTGTTGACCATTTTCTCACTGCCACTGAAAAATGAAGTCGCTGTAGCCCAGTAGGTAGAGTGTTGGCTTACTAGACGCAAGGCCACGGTTCAAACCCCTTAGGTTAGACATCAAAATGAAAATATGAAAAAAAATATTACTTCGGCAACTTCCTCTCAGCAGATGTCTGGCAAGAACTCTGATAGCAAATAAAATTGCCATGAAAGGTTTCTCAGAAAAGTCTGTCCTACGGAGTCGACTTTAAAATCATGTTCCTTGATGTTCTGACACCCATATAAAACTGGTTTGTTGTCACAAATCAGTAATGTCTTCAAAACAGACTCCATTGTGCGATGGATTTTATTCTCACTTCCTAAATATCCTCTCTTTTCTGTAGGATTCCTACGTTTCCAGTATTGACTAGAGAGAATAGTGCTGTCCTAGCTTAAGATTATTGCTCAGTGTGCTCTATGTCCAACTATCTCTGCTCGCTCTCAATCCGTATACCACTTAAGAGTCATCGTGTAGACATTTGAAGATCATTTTGTATCTCCTAATGAAACTGAAACCAGTTTCTATCGGATCCGCCATCTAACGTTTTTTTTTTTTTCAACTAGTGCTTATTTCGCGAATGGTAACACTTAGCTCATGTCTGATTTGATAGATAATTAGTTTTATCCTTCCGCTGAAGGAATATGGACCATCCAATGCGTTTTCGCTTCGCTAAGTGGGCCCGCGATCGACTTACAGAAGATGCCGATTTTGGCAAAAAAAATCATCTTTTCAAATGAAGCTCATTTTGATCTTGGCGGGTATGTAAACAAGCAAAATTGTCGCATTTGGGGCACAGAAAACCCGCACGCATACACTGAAAAGCCGACGCACCCAAAACGAGTCACTGTTTGGTGCGGATTTTGGTCCAGAGTCATAATTGGGCCATTTTTTTTCAAAAATGAGCAAGTAGTGGCCGTTACAGTCACTGGCGATCGTTATCGGGCCATGTTGAATCGATTTTTGTTCACAAAAATTGAAGAGGAGGATATTGGCAACATTTGGTTTCAACAGGACGGCGCTACGTGCCACACAGCCAAAGCTACACTCGATGTTTTGCGCCCTGTTTTCGAAGATCGCATTATCAGCCGCAGAGCTGATGTCGTTTGACCACCTCGGAGCTGCGATTTGACACCGTTGGACTATTATTTGTGGTGCGGTGCCGACAAAGATAAGTGTTACGCCGACAAGCCAGAGACAATTGACGCTTTAAAGGACAATATCCGTGAAGCCATTGGTGAAATACAGCTGCACACAATCGATAATGTGCTTAAAAATTGGACCGATCGTGTAGGCTACTGTATGGCCAGCCGAGGCAGCCATTTGAATGAAATTATTTTCCATTATTAACCGGAAGGATTGTATTTTCAAATAAAAAAAGAAATTTGAGAAAATATTCCAGTAGTTTTTTTTTCTTTAAAGCATTTTCAAAAAAAAAAAGTTATTTGGCGGACCCTTTATGTGATCACGCCTGACATATAAGATTGCTTTCAACGTTTTGGAAGCTAAAACACTTCGAGCTTTAGCATACACCTGTGATTAGCCTAAATTTTATGTAAATGTAACAACAACAACAACAACAATGGCAGACTTGTTGTATGCCTCCAGCATAATTAACTCAACAAAACCGCATTTTAATAAACATTTACTGGGAAATAAAACACACAAATAAATAAATAAACAACAACAATTTGTGTGTGTAGTAAGAAGAAAAAGAAGCAACACAAGTCGGACTACTAACATAGACAAGAGACATAGTGAGAGAGAGAGAGAGAGAAAGAAAGAGAAAGGAAGTATCGAAAGAAAATTGTTTTTAAAGAAAAAAAAAAAAGTGTGCACATCATGCCATTACACTGCTGGCTTGACAGTTAAATGTTGCTGTTACTTTTGACAATTAAAACAGTTATATGCTCATTTAAACAGCAACAACAACAGCAACAGACAATAGCAACAACAACATGGTGATTAAAATTAAATTTACAGAGAAATACGATAAAAAAAAATATAAAAGAGGAGGAGAGTACAAACAACCAAAAAAATAACACGAAGTACTTAAACAATAACAACAATAATGGATGGTGTGGTCGTCGTTGTTATTGCAACAAAACTAATGCGACCATCTGTGTAGGTGGAGTTGTCACGTGCTCTATAATATTGTACTCGTACGACGTTAAGTAATAATGAAGTTGTTTACACAGTCATCATCATACTCAACTGAAACAGAAGTTTTATTTCGCCAGTATATTAAACTCTTTTTTTTTGTTGTTTTTGTTTTGTTTTTTGAAAAGCCTTATGGCTGCCAGTATTTAGTAGAGAAATGAGAAGGACATACACATACTATCTTATGATCGTGTCTGTTCGTTAAGAGAGTCGTTCTTTAGCAATTAAAACAAGACACAGTGAAAATCAAAAAATTCATCAGATTTGTTGGCAAATCTGTTCAAATTTTGATTTCGTTTTTGTTGTTGTTAAATTTGTTCGTAAAAAAATTTGTGTATGTGAACGACCACTTGTTGTCTGAATTTTTTTTGTAATCAATACCCTGCTGCACTCTAACCTGTGCCTGCTGCTGTTGCCGTTACTGCTTGAACTCATCATTTATTTTATGTTGGTTTCGTTATTTTTTTCGTTCGTTTTTTTTTTGTTCGTTTTTTTGTTTAAGTGCCAGCCAAATGGTCAACAAGTGTTTCATGTTGATCACTTATGCTTGTTCTTCATTTTATTTTCTGTTGTTATTATTGTTGTTGTTCTTGTTCTTTTTGGTTTATGCCAGCCGTCATTGTACTCATATATCCTTTGTAAGTGCATGAACGAACAGAGTTGAATGTATCCCCAGACAGTATCATATAATCGTTAATGCCTTATGCAGCAGTCTAGATTTGTATTCGTATTCGTCTTGTGTTAATTTAAAAGACCCAAGTAACCTTAGACATGAAATCTGGTCAGAATAAATTCTCGTTTTTAATTATAAAATAAAAAAAAGAAATATTTTTCAGACTGAACTTCTCATATTTCATAATGAAAAATTAATTTGAACATTTCAAAAAGAGAGTGGCCAGATTTGTGAAAGTCATACTATGGCTTAGAATGTTGGATATGTGGTGTGTTTTGTGTACTTTTTTTCCACCAATTCCATGCAGATATCCAACTTTGATAGAATTTTCTAACACGAGTCAAATATGATCACAGAATGAACAGAAACAGAGGCAAATAAGATGTCTTTTTAGCCCAGAACAAGATCAGAAGAGGTAATGAAACTGCAATAAGCGGAATATGGATTCTTTTTAAATTACTTATTATAGGCATTAGCTAATTAGGTTAGGTGGCGGACCCGCTTAAAGGAAGAGTTCACACTTAGGCCAACATTTAGGCCCACATTGATACCATAATCAATTTTACCCGGGGTTAACCATTCCCTAGAACAAACTATGCCTAAAGCAAACTCGTCGTAGTCTAGTAGGTAGTTCAAGCACCAAGTCAGACATCTCCAACGAAATGAAATACGAAAAATATTTTATCGGCGACTTCCCCTCATCAGTATTGTGGCAAAAACTCTGAGAATAAAAAAAATTTCCATGCAAAAGTTTCTCAAAAATCTGCCGTCCGTAGTCGAATATAAATTGTAGGTCCCGCCTTTTATTTATAAAATTAACGCGCACAACATACGTGGCGTGAGAAGCTAGGTCGTAATCCTGACTGAAGGGCTGTAAAGACCTATTTTGTATGCACGTATGTCGGTTGAAGATGACAGAAAATGAGAGGTCAAAAAACCTCCGTATTTTTATAACAAGGACAGGCCACTTACACGACGTAAAACGCAGTCTCTTCCTCCTTCTCAGACCCAACGCTCCTGCAGAAGTCATTAGTCGGAATGCCGAGTTTGTTGCGTTCCCTATACAAAGGACAGTGGCCCGTAAGAATCTCTATTGCGAGTGCGATGGGACGGTCCTTTACATCATCCATACATTTCCAAAAACCCATACGATTTGCTTTGCTTTGCTGGCCACTCTAACAAATTCCGAGTCTTGCCACCTGCACTTTAATTTTGCGAAATTGCGAAAAAAAAACGAATTTTTTATAGCAAACCACAGATGGGCAAAATGCAGAAATAAAAACCCGAATAAATACAAAAGAACTATGGAAAGAGAAGCGTAAAGAAAACCACCAGAAGAACAAACAGTAGCAGCAGCAGCAGCCCACAGCATCATCATTGGCAAATAAATGCAAAACAAAAAAAACGAAAAAAATAATGAATTTCAGATGATCCTCTTAACCAAAAAAAAAAAAAAAAAAAACAACAATTGAAATTGGGAATAAAAAAACCGAAAATCAACGTTTTTTGGTGCTTAATGCTCTTCTAAGTGCAAATGATGGTGAAAGAAGGGAACTGCATTTGGAGACCTTTAGCCACAATACAAAACACACAAGTTCTTTAATTTTATTAATGATTTTTAGTTTTTGTTTTTTGTTGGTTTTATTATTGTATTCCATTTGTGTGTGTGTGTGTGTGTTTTTAATGCTGCTGTTCGTTCAATTTATTCCTTTTACCACACTCGTACATGTTTAAAGATTTTTGACTACCGTATTGCGCACGTTCAGTGTTTTTTTTTTATTTTATTATTTAAGCTAACGAATGCAAAGAATCGAAAATTAAAAAAAATTGTTTACGAGCAAAAGCTCAATTCGAATTGCATTTTGCTGCCTTTAACGTTATAATGTTACGATTACCTTCAGAATCGTTATTAAATGTCGCCGCTGTCTTGATGTTCGTCCTAAGCGCTTCAGTGTCTCACTTATCTGGGTCCCTGGCCACGTTCACATTCCGGGAAACTGCAGGGCTGATGTGCTCACCATAGTTGGTACACTCCTTCCGGAATCCTCATCAATCGACTTGGGTATGCCACTCAGCTCGGTGAAATTGGCCATTGTAAGGAAATTCTATCGAGACACCAACCTATCTTGGGTCAATGAGAAGTCCTGCTCTACTGCTCGACTCACTTGGCCAACCAGTTACTCGAACTTAATCGTAACGTCATCTCGATCATAGTGTTACACGCTTACAGGTCATTGTGTTATGCAAAGACATGCGGATAGAATGCAGCTCCCATCTAACGACTTCTGCCGTGGATGCAGATCCGCTGAGGAAGAGGAAACTGTTATCCACTCTTATCTTTTTCAATCCTGCCCATCTCTTACGAGGTACAGATATATATGTAGGTTATTTGGCTCTCCAATACTTGTCCTCTTATGCATTGATATCAAGGATATAGCTTCGTTTATTAAACTTTCGGACTGGTTTTCCAGCGCAGAGTAGTCGTGCTTTTAATGTGCAGCCCTTGCGCTGACCAACTTATTCGCTAGTTTGGTTGAACTCGGCCAGTACAGAGACTGCGTTTACCTTTGGCGTCACAACGAGCCGCTGTGCGTGCTCAAGTGAGCTTTTAGTATCGAAGCTACTACTCCAACCTATCTGCCTAACGTTATAATATTCAAATTATCAGACGTTCTAAATTGGCTCTGTTTATAAAAGGTGTTTTTTATAGAGGTATAGACCTTTAAGTTGCAATAAAACAGCGATGACATGAATTTTATTTATCCGAAAGATAATCTTGTGGCATTACATTTTAAATATGATTTCTGGCATATGACCGCCACGGCTGGCGCGGATGTAGTCCAATCTGGACGTCCAATTTTCGACATTTGTGGCCGTATATCGGCAATAATACGGCGAATGTTGTCTTCCAAATGGTCAAGCGTTTGTGGCTTTACCGCATAGACCAATGACTTTACATAGCCCCACAGAAAGTATCACAAGATCTTGGAGGCCAATTCACAGGTCCAAAACGTGAAATTAGGCGGTCACCAAACGTGTCGTTCAATAAATCTATTGTGGCACGTGCTGTGTGACATGTTGCGCCGTCTTGTTGAAACCACATCTCCTGGACATCATGGTTATTCAATTCAGGAATGAAAAAGTTTGTAATCATGGCTCTATACCGATCACCATTGACTGTAACGTTCTGGCCACCATCGTTTTTGAAAAAGTACGGACCAATGATTCCACCAGCCCATAAAGCGCACCAAACAGTCAGTTTTTCTGGATGTAACGGTGTTTCCACATACACTTGAGGATTACCTTCACTCCAAATGCGGCAGTTTTGTCTGTTGACGTAGCCATTCAACCAGAAGTGCGCTTCATCGCTAAACAAAATTCGCTTATGAAAATCGGGAACAACGGTAATCTCGTTTTGGGCCCATTCGACGAATCTACGCCTTACTTGATCGTTTGACTTCAAATCTTGCACGAGTTGGATTTTGTAGGCACGCAAACCAAGATCCTTCCGCAAAATCTTCCATAAAGTGGATGGACACAGATCCAATTCCTGTCCTCGATGGCGGATGGACTCATTCGGGTCTTCCTCAATGCTACGCTCTACAGCAGCAATAGCTTCTTCTGTACGCACCGTACAGCGTCTCTGGGGATGCGAGTTATCAATAAGAGTAAACGTGGTGCGAAAACGTTCCATGGCTAATCGAATTAACTGCTCTTATGGACGATTTTGTCGACGATAAAATGGACGTAGTGCGCGATACGTTTTCCGCACAGAACCATTATTTTCGAAATAAAATTGCACTATTTGCAAGCGTTGTTCAGGCGTGAGTCTATTCATGATGAATTGCCAAACCAAACAGAGAATAAATCACTTGACAGCTGTTAAATCGGTCGCCATCTTGAAAAGTAATGCCAACTTAAAGTTCTATACCTCTATAAAAAAACACCCTTTATTAAACATTGGTAACAGCTCCACACTACACCGCACCACACTGGTTGCCTTTCTTTGAAGATTTATTTATTTCCCGTTCACAGTTTCCAAACGAAGTAACATTGCTTTAGAAATCATTAAACGGAACGCAATAACAAGTACTTGACTACAGAAGTTTAACTTTCCTCTGCCCTAAGGCAACTGCCTTTGAATGTTAATTTTTCAAACAAAATTCCCTTCAGCGAATGAAACTTATTTCTCACTCAGTGGCTACGTCTTACATAACTTGCTTAATTGCTTATTACAACCCTTTAGTCAGGATTACAAATTAACTTCGCACACCACTTATGTTGTGTGTGTTAATTTTTTCCATCAGTAGCGGGCCCTACAGTTTAAAGTCAACTACGAATGATAGATTTTTGAGAAACTTTTCATGGCAATTTTATTTTTACTCTCACGGTTTTTGTCAGAAATCTATTGAGAGGAAGTCGTCGAGAGGGTTGTCTAAGCTACCTACTGGACTACGGCGATCTTTATAAAACTATCAGGAAACAGCAAAACTTGTTCAAATATTTTTAACATTACTTAGCGGGTAAATCGATCGCCTTAATGCAACTCCAGATACATAACCGTCAACCTAAAGGTCTACGCAAATTATGAAATAACTCTTCAGCATACTCAATTCAATAATAAGGGCTGTCCTCCAAAATGTTAGTTGCTTTGTGTTTGAACAAAGTATTGTGTTTCATAATGCCGCTGTACAAAATATATACATACAATGTATTCTATTTCAAAACGTCGTCAATGTGTATTTTTAACGCAGTCAAAAAGCAATCAGGCATCGGATTTATAGTTGATGCATTGTTTCGTTATTTTGCATATCCACATAGTTTCTATACAGTAGTAGAATTGCATACAAACTTTGTATTGATACATTTTGGAAGGCAGCCAAGCCTACGATTATATGGATGCAATTGACCACACTTAGTACAATACGCTGTTGTAAATAGCGGCAAACTCTTTTGCTTTCGTTCGTGTGCTCGTGTTTTTGCCAAAAATCTGCTGAGAAGAAGTCGCCAAAACAATATTTCTTCATATTTTCGTTTTGTTCAAGATATCTGACATAGGGTTTGAACTCTGACCTCGCATTTAACTCTAAGTTTGTACAAGATACAGACGGTTTCTATAGAAAGAAAAGTGGCATTGCCAATGGAGAGCCAACAACAAGCTTACATTATGGCTTAGGCTTAGCTCTTTCAAGTTACCTGCATACCTACCTAGTAAGTCTATTCTATGATTTGTATTTCTTACAGGAATTATCTTTTTCCCCTTACCCAATATGTTGTAAATGTAATTTGGTAGCGTATGTTGAAACCGCATGATCATGTTAACTTGTATTCCTTTATTTTCTTCTTTAATTCTTAGTCTTATTGTAGTTGTTGGTTGTGAGTGATGGTAAATAAGAAGCTGTTATGATTACTATTGTTTTTTTTGTTGTTGTTTTGTATGCATTGCTGCTGCTATTGTTGTTGCCACAGCTATTGCTTGCTGATGTAAATGATTATGAGTTGGTTTGTGCGGTAAGCGAGCGCGCGCGAGTTTACTGTGGTTTTTTGTTTAAAATTTTTAAAGCAAAACTTCTTAAAAATTCAACGACTTACTCGCGATGCAAGAGATGCATACATACTTACTTACATACATACATATACGATTATTACTTCGATATAGACGTGTGGTTTACCTTAACAACTTAGCATAATAAATATATGTATGTAGGCATGTAAGTGTGCGTGTGTGTGTGTATATGTAATGTTTGTATGCATCTTATCTTTGTATGCCAGACCTCAGACCTTAGCTACCCGTCTTTACAATGTTGAATAGAAGTCATCATCATCATCGTCATCGTCATCGTCGTCGTCGTCATTGTCAATGTGATCATGTGTAGTAGTAAGTAGCGAGCATACTTACGAGCATTGAATGCCCGAGCAGTGTTTACTGCTACTGGTATTACTTTGGCCTACCAACTCACTTACTTGCTTGCTTGCTTGCTGTTGTTAGTGCAACATTGTTTTTTTTTTCTTCTTCGTTTTTTTTAGTTTAAAGTGTTTTTGTTATTGTTGTTTGAATTTTCGTTAAGGTTGTTTAAATGTCGTACTGTATGCACTACATACTTTTTTTCTTATCATATGAAGTCATAATGTAAGCGTTTCTTGTTGTTGTTGTTTTATTTGTTTATTTAGTTTTTCGTTTTTCTCTTCTTTTTTCGTTTTTTGTCGTTTTTTGTTCATATTGTTGTTGTCATTTGTTGTTGTTGAATGCCATAAACGCGGTTATATGTTTATTAGAGCACACGCGTGTTCCATTATTGTGTGAATGGTGGACAGGACAGAGACAGAGACAGTGAGAGTGTGTGTATGGATATGCATTTTGATTTGTGGTTTTGCATGTAAAAAAAAATCCGACAGTAAAACAACTTAATCTGATAACCATCCTGTTTGCCTCTCTACTCTCTTCCTGTGTATACCTGCCTGCTATGTACGTAGCCATCATCATCGTCCTCAGGTGGGAGGAAATAGAGAGTCCGTTTATTATTCTTTTATACACAACCACAGGGTTTAGTTTGTTTTTTTCTTATTCTGTGTGTGCTTATTGTATGTGTGTATGTGTGTGTTAAATAAATATTGAAAGAACATCATTATCATCATCCGTGGCCCATATGCAAAGAAAATAATCTTACGAACGTTATAGAAATTTGATTGTGTTGTTGTGGTTGTTGTTGTTGGCACAAAACCACAAATATTTAATAATTATTTAATTTCCACTGTTTGTATTTATTTATTTAATCCACTACGTTATTATTATTATTATTATTTTTAATGACAGAGGAGCACATACATACAACGAAACCGTAAGCACCCTGTTTTATCATCATAAATTCACCCTGATTTCTGTTAGTGTATTTGTAAAAATTTTTACTACTTGTTATTTGTATTTGTAGTTGTTGTTTTTTTGCTTTTGCTTTTTTTCAGTCAATATTTCCACATTTTGTTGTTCTTTTTTTAGTGGAGTGTTTTTTATTATGTATTCTTACCATAACCTCACCTGTATTTGTTTTAGGTTTTCGTTGTTTTTAAAATGCATTTAATGGATGGAATAGTGGCATGGGGTTGCCATCTCCTTTGAAATCAGATAGTATAGATTCAAAATCTAGTTAAGAGATCTTTATTGTGTTCCTATTAATATGACTTCAGAAAACCATGTCTCGCATTACTGCATCGGTGATGGATTATTGCTAGGTTACAACCTCAGAAGTAAATGGTCGTGGTCTGCATTTTCTTCTCCTTTACTTAACTTAAGTGGTCATTAATTAGGATTACAACCTGGTTTATCACAATACTCGTGTCGTGTGTCTTAATATTATTCGTGAGTGCTGGGACCTACAGTTTCACATCGATTCCGAACGACAAATTTTTGAGAAACTTTTCATGACATTTTTTTTTGTTCTCAGAGTTTTTGCCATAAGTCTGCTGAGAGAAAGTCAGCGTAAAGAAATATTTTTTCATACTTCGTTTTGTTCGTGATGTCTGAGCCGGGGATTATAACGCAGACTCTTGTTTAATAAGCCAACTCACTACCTACTACACTACGGCGACTTCCACGTTTTCTTACACATTTGGTTGAATTTGTGGGGCATGGTCTAATAAAAGCAAACAAAATTTTAAATCCGACTATGTAAAGGGTGTTTTTTTATAGAGGTATAGAACTTTAAGTTGGCATTACTTTTCAAGATGGCGACCGATTTAACAGCTGCCAAGTGATTTATTCTCAGTTTGGTTTGGCAATTCATCACGAATAGACTCACGCCTGAACAACGCTTGCAAAAAGTGCAATTTTATTTCGAAAATAATGGTTCTGTGCGGAAAACGTATCGCGCACTACGTCCATTTTATCGTCGACAAAATCGTCCATCAGAGCAGTTAATTCGATTAACCATGGAACGTTTTCGCACCACGTTTACTCTTATTGATAACTCGCATCCCCAGAGACGCTGTACGGTGCGTACAGAAGAAGCTATTGCTGCTGTAGAGCGTAGCATTGAGGAAGACCCGAATGAGTCCATCCGCCATCGAGCACAGGAATTGGATCTGTGTCCATCCACTTTATGGAAGATTTTGCGGAAGGATCTTGGTTTGCATGATTTGAAGCCAAACGAGTCTATGCGGTAAAGCCACACACGCTTGACCATTTGGAAGACAACATTCGCCGTATTATTGCCGATATACGGCCACAAATGTTGGAAAAAGTCATCGAAAATTGGACGTCCAGATTGGACTACATCCGCGCCAGCCCTGGCGGTCATATGCCAGAAATCATATTTAAAATGTAATGCCACAAGATTATCTTTCAGATAAATAAAATTCATGTCAATCGAATAATCCATCGTTGTTTTATTGCAACTTAAAGCTCTATACCTCTATAAAAAACACCCTATACATATGTACATACATAATTGGCCATTACAGCCGTTCAGTCAGGATGACGGCCTAGCATCTCACACCACTCATGTTCTGTGCGTTAATTTTATACGTGAGTGTCGTTTAACATCGGCAGAGTTTTTAGAAACTTTTTCAAGGCACTTTTTCACTCTCAGAGTTTTTGCCAGAAATCTGGTGAGAGGTAATCGCCGAAGAAATATTTTTCTTTCATATTTTGTTTTGATGCCTAACCTGGGATACGAACCCGGGCTTTACGTCTAATAAGCCAACACACAACCTATTAGACTACGGCGACTTCAAATCCGACTATTACAGTCAGCAATTGAGTCGTCTGAAGGAAGCTCACCGTCCATAAGTAGCCACTTCTGGCCAATGTAAAAGAAATTGTGTTTAATCAGGGCCTATACACTATAAGATATCCCCTTAAAGCCACTGAAAACCTGTTTCGATTTTGTAATACAGTCGTATAGACTGGATCTGACTAATTTTATATTCCATGTTCCGTTCTAAGGATTTAGTCTAACAGAAAGAATGAGTATTAGCGCCGTGCTTGCTAAAGCCATCAAGTTATTAAGAAAATATGCCACAACAATCTTATTCCAGAAATTTGTGTTGGGTCCTCTCTATTGATGACAACTATTTTTCACAAAAAAGTTATCACTTGGCTATTAATTTTTTTTTTATAAAGATCCACTCAGATTCACTAGGTAAAAAATTATGTGATGAAAACAAGTCATTTTCCTATTTGGAGTTGCAATGTCATTACCTTTCAAGCACAAAAACGCTGTATTTTAATCATGATCTTTCATACAGTGGCTCAAAGTAATCTTTAAGGAACTCTGGCAACTCTGGAAATGTTGTTTTTTAAAGATGACATCGCTCCACACTTGAGCACGGTGCGATAATAATCTCAAGCGTATTTCAGTAGCAACTGCTGCGTAAATTACACTTGAAATCACGACAATAACAACAACGTGAGTGATTTTTTTTTTCGTTTTTTGTGTTTCTTTATCGTTGTTGTATTATTTTTTTCTTCTTCTTCTTTTTTGTCTTTCTGTTTTTCTCATTCCCTAATCTGTTTATGTCACGTTTTGTATTCTTTCCACTTCGTTTTTTATTTTTGGTTTTCAGTACGTTTTTAAGGTGTATTTAAATTGTTTTGTTGTTGTTGCCTCTGTTGCTGCTGCTATTGCTGATGGTGGTTTTAAGGAACTGCAGAATAAAGGTTGGTTTTGTATTCAAAATATTGTTTTACAAAAGTTACTCTACATTAGGCGATTATCATTGTAGTAAAATAAAGAAAGAAAAATATTTTTGGAAGCTGCCAGTTTTATAAGGAAGGCTTGAAGTGAAAGTGCATGTAACTTTTAAATACAGGGTTGTTTTAGAATATAAATCAGATTAAAATATCTGTTGATGCCACTAGTTTATAAAGAGAACTAAGAAAACTTAGAAGATAATCCGTATACATTTGCCTTTTTTTCTCGCATGACATATAAACAGAAGCTAATTCAGTCCTATATTGTTGTCTTCCTAAAATGTCAATCTATATAGGGGAGTCACCGTAGTCTAGTAGGTATTGTGTTGGCTTATTAGACGTGAGAAGTCGCCGTAGTCTAGTAGGTAGTGTGTTGGTTTATTAGACGTAAAGCCAGGGTTCGAGGCCCAGGCCAGACATCAAGACATTATACAAAAAGGCGACTTCCTCTCAGCAGATTTCTGGCAAAAACTCGTGAGACTAAATAAAATTGCCATGAAAAAGTTTCTCAAAAATTTGTTGTTCGGAATCGACTTTAAACTGTAGGTCCCACCACTCATGTATAAAATTAACACACACACACAACATAAGTGGTGTGAGAAACTAGGACGTTGTACAATGGGTCAATTCGACCTCCGGGTACTGTACTTGTCTTAATTGACAAGTACACGTCCTCTAACCTATTAGACATGACACCACGGCCTTAGCCCAGGCATGTCGAACAAAACAAAAAATTGTCATGAAAAGTTTCTAAAAAATCTGTCGTTCGGGATTGCCTATAAACTGTAGATCCCGCCTCTAATGGATAAAATTAACGCACATAACATAGCTGGTATGAATCGTCGAATTCAATGAGGATGAATCATGGGAATACATTCTTGGAATTAGTGGGACATTAATACATACCAGGAGAAAACTCTTGGGTGGATACCAAGTGCTAGGCAGGGAATGTCTTGCTTAGCACCGATTAGCATTCTGAGGTTTGTTAGGGCAATAGAATTGGAAGTCGCCGTAGTCTAGTAGGTAGTGTGTTGGCTTATTAGACGCAAAAGCCTTGGTTCGAGCCCCAGGCCAGGCATTAAAGACAAAATACAAAAAAAAGTATTTTTTCGGCGACTTCCTCTCAGCAGATTTCTGGCAAAAACGCTGAGTAAATAAAAATTGCCATGAAAAGTTTCTCAATAAATAAAAATCTGTCGTTCGGAGTCGACTTTAAACTGTAGGTCAAACCATTCATGTATAAAATTAACACACACACAACATAAGTGGTGTGAGAAACTAGGACGTTGTACAATGGGTCAATTCGACCTCCGGGTACTGTACTTGTCTTAATTGACAAGTACACGTCCTCTAACCTAACCTAACCTAGGGCAATAGACATTATAAGGACACCTAATAAAGTAAGAGGCCACGGCCTTAGCCCAGGCATATCGAACAAAACGAAATACAAAAAGATCTTTCTTCGGCGACTTCCCTTCAGCAGATTTCTGGCATAAACTCTGAGGCAAATAAAATTGTAATGAAAAGTTTCTAAAAAATCTGTCGTTCGGGGTCGACTTTAAGCTGTAGATCCCGCCTCTAATGGATAAAATTAACACACATAACATAGGCGGTGTAATTAGCTTGGTTGTAATCCTGATTAAAGGGTTGTAAACTGGAGATCCCGCCACTTATGAATAAAATTAACGCACACACAACATAAATAATCACCTTTATTCTGGTTGTCGTCGTCGACGCAAGACGACAATTTAAAATTGGTATTCTGTTTGTCGTTATTGACAGTTATCGATGACTGTCGACACACATTTGGTATTCTGTAAGTCAATACTAAGTCAATATTGTGTTGTGTCGACTCTGATTTTGTCGACGTCATTTTTGGTAACGACAAGCATTAAAAAATTGACTTTTTTGGTGAATTTTTATTGTATTACGTTTTTCTTCCTTAGCACAATAGCGATATCGATCGCCTTGATATCCATAAATACAGTTACACATCGCCAAATGATGTCTAACAAAACATTCGGCATTCTGCCCACAGGTACCAGGACATGGGTCTTTACATTTCTCATTAACACATGCCCTGTTCGACGGGCAGTAGGAATCAAACATTCCGGTCGACATCCTTCATAAGGATTGACAATTAATCAGGTAAACATTGACAAGATGCAACGCCATTTTGTTGGCGGCGATGGATTGCAAAACGGCCACATATTCCTGGACATGGATCAATACATCGCTGATTTTGACAGGCCTGATGATAAAAAACTTTTTTTTTTTCTAAATAAACCATAAAATGAATCGGCTGAGTTAAATATTAGAGATGTGTGTTTTGTGTTATTATAATTATCGATAAACAGTCGACGTCGACACAGTAGTGTTACAGAATACCAAAACTGTGTCGACGTGATGTCGACGACGATAGAAAACGATGTCGACACAAAAATGACGACGACGACAACCAGAATAAGGGTGAATGTGACAAGCTAGGTTGTAATCCTGATTGAAGGCTTGTTAATGATCAATTAAGGACCATTATAACAACTTGCTGTTAACTAAAGGGAGGATTTTAACGGGCATATAAATTGTTTGTCATTATTATAAATGGACAATAAGGTAGAAGTGAGCGTTAAGCTAAAGGGAGGATCATCCTACTGGTAACTTTTAAAGTTAAGTTTACATTTGAACTTGCCATATTATATATTATTTTCAATATGGCAATTTCAAATATAAACAAAATGAGGAAAGACAACAACAAAAAAGAAGTCCTTCCTTCGTTGCCACTGCGTTTAAAAAATCGAGCACTTTTATCGACATTGCTCCGGCACTGCCATTTTTTTTGAAAAAGTTAACTTTATTTTATCATTAGGTTGTAATAACGAAAATAAGTTAAAGGTGACTTTAAACTTTACTTTAGCTAAAGTTACGTTTAACTAAACCCAAGTTTAACGGCAATTTGTAATAATGCCCCTAAGTAAGTTAAGTAAGAGTATAGGGTGCTACACCCATTCGCATTTGTTGTGATGTTGTGGTGAACAGCGTATAATTAACAAAAAAAGAGAAAGAAATTTTTGTTTGTTATTTTTGAAAAAAAAAAGGAAAAAAAGACGTGAAATTTGTTTAGCTGGGCTTTTATTTTTGGTGTGCGATTTTTTATTCTCATTTTTTATGCTTCGAAATCCTTTCTTTGCCAAAAGGTGTAAAACTGTAGTGCTCATTTGTACGCATCACTAAAAACCACAAGAGGAAAAAAACAGAAAAAAACAACAACGAAATGAAACGGCAAAAAACAATTTTTTGTGAATAAGGATGACGATGATGATGATGCGATTGTGACTGTGACTGGAACTGCCAGTGCAAATTCATGCTCAGCCAATATTTGTTTGCAGGTATAAATATTTCTTCTTCTTGTTTTTTTATTGCGTTAAAGTGTGTGTGTGTGCAGAACTGTTTACCCGCTCCTCCATTCAAAATATGGCATAAGCTTTCAGCTACGGGACTATGGGTTTTTTTTTTTGATACTCTCTGGTTCTCTGGTATGTTCATTTGACAGTGATTGTTGTGTTTTATGCGCGTGTAAACAAGGTAAAACGATAACGATCTTTAAGATTTCATTATTATTTTTTGGTTGTTCATTTTGTGCTTTTTTTTCCTCGCTCTCTCTACAATTCTACACCAACAACAATACACAATCATACAATCATACAGTAAATATGGTGAGTCTGTTTATGGCCGAGTAAAGGACTTCAGCAGAAGTGTATAGAATTTCGGAAGATCATGTTAATTTAAGAATAATGTTTTAAACACACTCGAACGAACATACAACACAACACAACACAACAGCACACACTCACTCTAAACATACACAAGAACAACAAACCACTGACTGACTAAACTAAACTTTAGAAATGAAAAGATTCTTCAGTTAAAAAAGAAAACAAAAAAATGAAAGAAGAAAAAAAGACAAATACAGAGAAAAAAAAAGGAGGAACAGATTTTGAAACTGGCAGCTGTTGTATGCTGCTGATGATGACGACAACAAAACGACAACAAAGTGGAAGATGAAGGCAAAGGATTCACTAGAAATTGCGCAGTAAATATAAGAAAAAAAAAAACAAAAACAGAAAGAAAACTTCATCATCAAGTAAGTTCGAAGAAGACGAAATTCGTTAAAGATCCAAACAAACAAACAAACAAACAAACGTATAAATATTAACATACATATGAATGGTTGTACATATATACAAATATGTGTATTTTTGTATACATATTGACATGCAGAAATATATTTATGCACTGTACTCCGATCTGCTTTTGTCCAATTTTTTTCTTTTTTTTTTTGTTGTTTTTGAATTCTGGCTGATAAATGGCAGACATTCTGGTGTCTTTCCATTTGCCCTACATGCGATCATGGTACAACATTGAAAATGAATGTCAGAAACGAGAATACATTTCTATTTATTCAAGTCTTAGATGATAGGGTTTCAGAGAAGGTATAAAAATAGTTATTGCGGGATTACTATTCATGAAGTTATTTGTCGTGACTAGGAGAATGATATGATACACTGAGGTGATACCTCCTAAAACCTAAAGAATGTAAAAAGTAGACTCACAGAAGAAAATTCAGCAAATTTTAGAAATTATTTGGCATAAGGGTTTAAAAAAATATTTTAAGGCTCATTTCATGCTTGTGATTAAGGCTCTTGACTTGGATACTTCGAAATACTACTGATGACTGGAAAAATCAAACAATTTACTGTAATTGAAGGGTGACCGCCGTTAAACTCAGCTTTTTTCAAACGAGCTGCATGTGGAAGATTATCGGGATCTTAGACTGACTACATAATTTTTATATATAATTGGTCATTACAACCCTTCAGTCGGGATTACGGCCTAGCTTCTCGCGCCACTCATGTTGTGTGTGTTAATTTTATACATGAACGGCGGACCCTCAGCTTAAAATCGACTCCGAGCGACAGATTTTTGAGAAACTTTTTCATGGCGATTTTATTTACTTTCAGAGTTTATGCCAGAAATCTGCTGAGAGGAAGTCGCCCCGAATAAATTTTTTTTCTATATTTCGTTTTGATGTCTGACCTGGGGTTTTAACCCAGGCCTTATGCCTAATAAACGAACACACTTCCTACTAGACTGCGGCGAATACATCTTCGACTGACTATTCACAATAATAAAAAAAAAAACAGAGAATTAATACACTTCTGAGAGTTTGGCCAGAGAGTTTTTAAGTTTAAACTCCATAAGGACACAATATTTTTTTGAACCAGAACCTTAAGAATAATGTCGCCATCATCATCATCATTGAAAATGGAAAGCCGCACGGAATATTTGTATGAATGATCGGTTTCAATAAGGATGAATCATTGGGAATACATTCGTAGAAACAATGGGGAATTAATACATACCAGGAGAAAACTCTTGGATGCATAGCAAGTGCTAGGCAAGGAATTGTCATTGTTAACGCCGAGCAGCAATCTGAGGTTAGTCAGCGCAATATACATTATAAGGATACCCTGAGTAGTACTCTCAATACTCAGGTACCCTTTCACCACAATTGCTCATAACAATATTCCTGACGAGTTTAAGTACCTTTTCCGTACTTTCGATGAAAACTGAATTAATTTGCAGTTTTTTTAATGCCATTTCCCCGAAAAAAATTTTAATCTTCCCTGAAGATGAAATACTGCTTAAGAACTCCACGTTCATTCTGAAATAATTTTTATGAAGAATGTGCACTCCTGGAGCTACGGTCGTAGTGAAAGAGACCAGAAAAATTGCTCTTAGTATATACAGAAATGAAGCCGCTTAGGCTTGTAGGTAGTGTGCTGGCTTATTAGATGAGAGCTCGTGGTTCGACCCCCTGAACAATGAATGAAACAATGAAACAAATTATCGGCTGTGCTCTCAGCAGTATTGTGTCAAAAAGTCTGAGAGGAAATTAGAATTCCCATGAAGAGTTTCTCAGAAAAAATCTGTCGTTCAAAGTCGAATTTAAACTAGAGGTACTGGCACTCATGCATAAAATTAACTCACATTACATAAGTGGCTAGAGATGGTAGATTGTAATCCAGACTAAAGGGTTGTAATGACCAATTAAACAATATCTACAAGACTACTACGACGCCCGTTGCTTTCGTTGCCCTCAAAAGCAGCGAATCCAATGTAGACCAATTGAATGTAGACCAATTAAGCAATACGAAGTTATTTATGTATGCCTAGCGTTCCAGTTGTAGGTTATCCTATTACAAAACATCTCTTGTTCTTGTTCCTCATGGTGCAGTTCTATTTTCAATACAGACATACATGTTGTGTGTGTTAATTTTATACATGAGTGGCGGGACCTACAGTTTAAAGTCGACTCCGAACTACAGATTTTTGAGAAACTTTTTCATGGCAATTTTATTTACTCTCAGAGTTTTTTTTTCCAGAAATCTGCTGCGAGGAAGTTGCCGAAGAAATACTTTTTGTATTTTTATTTTGATGTCTCGCTTGGGCTTCGCACCCTGGCTTTACGTCTAATAAGCCAACACACTACCTACTAGACTACGGTGACTATTTCTATTTTCAATGCTTTTCTTAATACTACTAGGATGAATGAAGTGTACAAACTTTTGTATGAAAAACCGAATGTAAAAATTTTGTAAACGGTCCGCCAAATAACTTTTTTTTTTTGAAAATGCTTTAAACAAAAAAAACTACTGAATATTTTCTCAAATTTCTTTTTTTATTTGAAAGTACAATCCTTCCGGTTAATAATGGAAAATAATTTCATTCAAATGGCTGCCTCGGCTGGCCATGCAGTAGCCTACACGATCGGTCCAATTTTTAAGCACATTATCGATTGTGTGCTGCTGTATTTCACTAATGGCTTCACGAATATTGTCCTTTAAAGCGTCAATTGTGTCTGGCTTGTCGGCGTAACACTTATCTTTGACGGCACCCCACAAATAATAGACCAACGGTGTCAAACCGCAGTTCCGAGGTGTCCACACGACATCAGCTCTGCGGCTGATAATGCGAGCTTCAAAAACAGGGCGCAAAACATCGAGTGTAGCTTTGGCTGTGTGGCACGTAGCGCCGTCCTGTTGAAACCAAATGTTGCCAATATCCTCCTCTTCAATTTTTGTGAACAAAAATTCGTTCAACATGGCCCGATAACGATCGCCATGGACTGTAACGGCCACTCCTTGCTCATTTTCGAAGAAAAATGGCCCAATTATGCCTCTGGACCAAAATCCGCACCAAACAGTGACTCGTTTTGGGTGAGTCGGCTTTTCAATGTATACGTGCGGGTTTTCTGTGCCCCAAATGCGACAATTTTGCTTGTTTACATAGCCGCCAAGATCAAAATGAGCTTCATCTGAGAAGATGATCTTCTGGTGTAGGCTACTGAATGGCCAGCCGAGGCAGCCATTTGAATGAAATTATTTTCCATTATTAACCGGAAGGATTGTACTTTCAAATTAAAAAAGAAATTTGAGAAAATATTCAGTAGTTTTCTTTTAAAGCATTTTCAAAAAAAAAAGTTATTTGGCGGACCCTTTACAATTTAAAAATTGTTCATAGAAGTTTCATAAATTCCATTGACTGTAAGAAAATATTTCAGCAATGATATTCTGTTTTTGGAATTTTTCCCTCTAGAAAGTTTTTTTTTTTGAATTCAACAATTCAACGTCTAAGGGAGAGCTAAGCAACAAAAATCATTCATAAATTCATTAAATTTTACAATGAAAAACATTAAACGCCACATCCTGGTGCATCATACCTTTGCAGGTAATGCTTAAAAGAAAACATGTTGCAAATAATTTGTAACTGCAATGAATTTGCGTGTTTTATCACGCAGTTAGTCAAGTACGTACCGTACATTCCATTCATGTGGCATTTATTACAACAGCGAAGCAACCCAATCAACAGGAGATCTCTGATCTGACCCAACGTGTTCATTTAAAATAAATTCGTTGCTCTTTTATGCCAAAACAATGAATCTCTGAAATGCTATGCGGAGAATACCTTTACAATTGTTTAACAATGAATGAAAAAAAATATTCGTTACAATTAAGGAAACAAAAGACACACACAACACACATATTGCCTATTTTGAGAACCTGCTGGCAATGTCCGGGTGCAAATGCTACAGTAAAGCAATAAAAAGAGGAACAAATCACACGTATTGCACATTTTACATTCTGCTTAAGGGTTCATCTTTTCATGCCATCATGATTGTTTCAGAAAAAAAAAAAAGAAAGGAAGACAATAGAAGGTACTTGAGAGAAACACTTGAAAAGTTGCCAAATCCTCTTGTAAGCAGGCGCAAATCGTAAATACCGCAAACTGTGACAATGCAAGCGCAAGGACTAACAATATGATCCCTTTTTTCCAAAAAAAACCATATAAACGCACCAGCTAAGCAATAACTATGATCCTTGCGTTCTGTATTTCCAAAAAAAAAAAAATAAAATTTCATTGAATTGTTTTCACACTCTTTCATTTCATTAACATGGTCATGTAGTAGTATCTGGTAGGTACTCACTTCCTGCTGTTTATTATTACAAAAGTACTCATGGCAAAATGCTGCCAAGGCGTCATGTCCTCCTGTGTCCTATCTTTGAAATAAAATTTTAATTTCATTTCTCTTTAATCCTTATACTGAATGGTTTATCTTCTTCTTTATGTTTTAACTGTAAAATGATTATCCTAATCTGTTTATTTATCGATTTATTCTCTTATTTTTTTGCAGGTTATTGATATCGATCCATTTTGGGTGCCTACCACAGAGGAGGAATTCATGCATTTTGGCGAAAAGGCTGACTCAGCAAATCGTGCCAAACTCTATATGGACAGTGTCAGACGCCGCAAGGGCCTGTACGTTGACGAAAAGGTGGTCGAACATGCTGAAAAACAACGTACTTTAAGCAAAAAGAAATAAATTCACACAGAAATGTATTCTCTTTGAAAATTTGGTTATCGAATGGGAGAATTGAAAGAATTTGTACAAAAACCACATCACATCAATTGTGCAAATAAAAGCAAGAAAACGATTATTTCAAGAAAAACAAAACGATTTCAACGCTTTTTTTTACATTTTGACTGGTATTGGTTATCGTTTGGAATCGATTTTTTAAATTTGTCTACATTTTACAGTTCAAAGTAATGGCGTCAAGCAACTTGTAATTTTTGCTTCTTTAAAATTACTTTCTAGTCGTTTATTGAAGCTTAAAAGCTGTAAGAAAAAGGAAAATTTATCTAAAATCACAATTTATTTGGGCAATTCACACAAGCCATTGTATCGTTGTATTCATTGCATTGATAATTTTTATATAAAAATCCGAAACATTTATATAATTTTTTTCATGTTTTTAAAAGTTGTATTGGTTTAGTGCTCTCAGTTTATGTAAATGACAGTCATCAAGACTTACTTAATTGGCCATAACAACCTGATTAACGGATTTCGGCCTGACGCAACACATCCTTCCAGGCGCCTCTGCTTCTTGCGCGCCTACGCCAATTGGTCACACCAATCGATGACAGGGCTTCCACGATTTGGTCCTTCCAACGGATACAAGATCGTCCTCTTCGTCGACTTCCGCAGATCCCCGCATCAAATACCCGTCTCGCTGGAGCATCCTCCTCCATTCGAACGACATGGCCGAGCCAGCGCAGCCGCTGGATATTAATACGCTGCACAACGTCTATGTCCTTGAGGAGCTCATACAGCTCACTGTTGTATCGGATACGGAAATCAACTCTCACTGGACCGAAGATCTTACGCAATACTTTTCTCTCGAACACTCTCAAGGCTGCTGCATCAGTACTTAATAGGATAGGGTCCATGCCTCTGCGCCATAAAGAAGCACGGGTAGGATGAGCGTCTTGTAGAGTGTTAGTTTTGTCGTACGAGAGAGGTTTCTGCTACTCAATTGCCTATTGAGACCATAGTAGCACCTGTTGGCAAGAGTGATTCTGCGCTTGATCTCCAGAATTCATCAAGAAGAAGAAAAAAAAAATACAAAATATTTTCTATGCAACAATATTAACATATCAAAATTTTATTTTTCATTTTGCTGCTTGAAAATCAAATTATTAATAATGGTATTCTTCTTCTTATTGCTTTTTAACGTTTGGAATACGAAATACCCAATACAACATAACATTGAACGTTTACAAACAAAAAGTGTATATAATACAACATACACGATACAAAGTCGTGTGAATTGCCCAATTACAGAGTTCAAAGTATTTTTTGTAATTGAAAAAATATTTCATAATAGTGGAAGAAGAATTGGTAGGTAGGGGTAGGGATCAGAGATCAGCAATGAGTATTCAAAAATATGAGTAGAATCGAATCATACTCATAATTTCTGATATTTATACACATTTATACTTATTTTAATATCATGGAACCTCTACTCATATTCAAAGTTTGAAGTAGTTATCATATTCATACTTAACAACACGTCTGATGTTATTGATTTCAGCTCTACATAACTCAACATTTACATGAAGCACAAAATAATTATGAATCGCGTACTAGTCACTCGAATCATTTATAAGTATTATAAGAATATTTTTCTAAAGTTATGAATCTGAATGAGTAGGCTTATGAATCAAACATATTTCGAATGGTATGAGTTTGATGTCAACGTTGTACGCACACTCATTTATTTTTTTTAAAAGATGAGTAGAATCAAATCATACTCATAATTTCTGATACTTTTACGCATTCATACTTATTTTAATATCATGGAACCTCTACTCATATTCAAAGTTACTCATCAAAGTACTCATCATAACATCGTATGATGTTGTTGATTTTGACTCTCCACAAACTCAACATACACACGAATCACAAAATAAGTATGAATCGCGTACTATTCACTCGAATCATTTATAAGTATTATAAGAGTATTTTTCTAAAGTTATGAATCTAAATGAGTAGGAGGCTTAGTTTGATGTCAACGTTGTACTCATAATCATTGCAACCTGTACTTATGTATGTACTTACAATGTTGTAGTAGAGAGTATGAATGAATCAGAGTACATAATTAGATTTCAATATTGTTAACTCATTTGTATTCAAAATTTCATGAGTACTTATGAGTAGCGAAAAAACGATCCATTGCTGATCTCTGGTTCAAGTCATTTATTGAACTTTAAAAGGTGCCAGAAAAAAAAGCAAACTAAATCCCCAATGTTCTTATACAGAACGTGATAAAGCTTCAACAATTTTCTGTAATTGAAAAAATATTTCATAATTATGATGCAGGATCGTTATGTAATATAACAAGTAAAGTAGAAAATGGTATCCATAAATAATACCTATCTTATTCACTAATTTAACCTCAAGTCATGAAATATTTGTGATTACGATCTTTTCCAAAACCGAAAATTTACGATAAAACCACACTTTATCTAACACCTTGACAATATATAAAGGCAAGTTTCTATTCTCGCGAAAAATGTTTAAATCAGGCCCACTTTTCACGAAGCAAATTTACAATCTCTACAGTTTATTGACTGTAAATATTTTACAAGTTAAGACGAGTTATGAACACTGACTATATCAACAACTGTACGCTTCGGACAGCTCACGAGAATTCTAGTTATCGAATCTGAAACTATATCTAACCGATAACACTTTTTCCCTTTTTTCTTTCACACTTCCTACTAAGAAACTGTTTCCTCATTCGATTTAAAGTCAAAAGTAGTTAATTATTTGACAGAAAGAGAAGCACAGCATTAAAATCATGAGAAATATAAAAGAATTCTGCGTTTACATTGGCTTTCAAAAATGATTAAACTGTTTATGAGTCCATCAAAACTCCACTGTAGCAATTATTTAATCCTTTCACGATGGGGCACCTGTACCAAACTTTAACACGTTGACTACCACGCGTGTTTACAGAAAAATCTCCTTTAGGAGAAGCAAGTAGTCAAATAAGCGTCACCCCAATACAGGTGACGCGGCCCGATCAGAAACTTTGCTGTCACCCGAATATGGGTGACATGGCAGTCAACAACGTGTTCATATTTTACACAACAGCGCGACTGACCATACTGCTTTATCGTTTGCTAAAACACAAGTGAACCATACTTCGCCACCCATACATATACAGCTTTATTTTGCCATATTTACACGAAATCAATCGCTGTGAAGCATCAAGTGCCTGCGGTATATACACTGTACCCGTTACATTAAAACGGATTAAAGGATTAAAAAGGTTTCAATAATTTTTCTATGATTAGTGGACAGACAGTTGTTTTTAAATTCAACAATACTCTGAATTTAACAAATTATTGTTCAGAAAATTTTAGATACATTTTAATACATATTCTTCTTTACATCGACAACAGTTGTGGAACGTATACCATATTGGAAGCTATAAAATATAAAAATTGTTATATGTCTGGTAGTAGAGAAACCATATTTACAAAATTGGTTTATGTATCAACTTGTTCTGAAGGTTTGTGTATTGGCTTAAATATAACAGTGGAACGTGTTATAAATCATTTATGCGATGTGGAGTGTATTACTTGAATGGATTTTAGTTCTTTAGACAGACTGAAGTGTTATAAATTTATTATATTTGTACAATGGTTTGTTTCCAAACTAACGCGACCAATTGCTTTTAAACTTTTAAGTGGAATATACCACTTAAATGATATGGGTTTGAGAACATGTTGTTAATAATTTATGCTGCCTGTACTATTTCAAAATATAATATAAAGGGTCCGCCACACAACTTTTTTTTTGAAAATGCTTTAAAAAAAAACTACTGAATATTTTTTCAAATTTCTTTTTTTATTTGAAAGTACAATCCTTCCGGTTAATAATGGAAAATAATTTCATTCAAATGGCTACCTCGGCTGGCCATGCAGTAGCCTACACCAGAAGATGCCGATTTTGGCAAAAAAAATCATCTTTTCAGATGGAGCTCATTTCGATCTTGGCGGGTACATAAACAAGCAAAATTGTCTTATTTGGGGCACAGAAAACCCGCACGCATACATTGAAAAGACGACGCACCCAAAACGAGTCACTGTTTGGTGCGGATTTTGGTCCAGAGGCATAATTGGGCCATTTTTCTTCGAAAATGAGCAAGGAGTGGCCGTTACAGTCAATGGCGATGGAGGAGGATATTGGCAACATTTGGTTTCAACAGGACGGCGCTACGTGCCACACAGCCGAAGCTACACTCGATGTTTTGCGCCCTGTTTTTGAAGATCACATTATCAGCCACAGAGCTGATGTCGTTTGGCCACCTCAGAACTGCGATTTGACTGCGTTGGACTATTATTTGTGGGGTGACGTCAAAGATAAGTGTTACGCCTACAAGCCAGAGACAATTGACGCCTTAAAGGACAATATTCGTGAAGCCATTGGTGAAATACATCTGCACACAATCGATAATGTGTTTAAAAATTGCACCGATCGTGTAGGCTACTGCATGGCCACCTGAGGCAGCCATTTGAATGAAAATATTTTCCATTATTAACCGAAAGGATTGTACTTTCAAATAAAAAAAGAAATTTGAAAAAATAATCAGTAGTTTTTTTTAAAGCATTTTCAAAAAAAAGTTATTTAGCGGACCCTTTATAAGAATATAGGAAGTCATATTAACACGTTCACGCCGGCGTACCACTGGTGACCCGCACTAGACTGCCTTATCGGGAGGCGCGTACCACCGATGATCCGCACTAGACTGTCTCATCGGGCGGCGTGTACCACCGGTGATACGCAATTGATTATGCTATCAGACAATACGTAATACCAAATATTTAGATCTTTAACACTTCAGCTGCCGAAAAAAAAAACCTGAGAGTCACGTCACGCGAAAATTATTAAGAGCAGCCGCCCGTAATCGACAAGCATCAATTAAAGTGCCGGCGTGAAATTTTTCTAAGTTTGTCGGCTTAATTAGTTACTTTTCAATCTATGATTACAATAATTAGATAGTTTTTTATATCTATCCTAAGAATCCTTGGAAATTATCTGTTGCTTCGGATTAGTAATCACCATGATAATTACTAAGTGATACTTTGCATACATAATACATAATTTGGTCATTACAACCCTTCAATCAGAATTACGACCTAGCTTTTCACGCCACTTATGTTGTTATGTTATGTTGTTATTTTTATACATGAGTGGCGGGACCTACAGTTTAAAGTCGAGTCTGAACGACAGATTTTTATGATCAACTTTTAATGGCAATTTTATTTTACTCTCAAAGCTTTTGCCAGAAATATGCTGAGAGGAGGAAGTCGCCGTCATATTTTATTTTGTTGCATGTGTCTGACCGGAGATTTGAACCGTGGTCTCACATCTTATAAGCCAACACACTACCTACTAGACTACGGCGACTTTAACACCGTTTATTATGAAATTGCAATTTGATCCACCAAACAAAGGCCCAAACTACAGTTTTTAATAAGTTAATCGATGTATAGTCGACCTCTGGAAAAAAACTAGAATGTGTTTCATCACCATTATCATGCAAGGAATTGGCATGATTATAAAGAAATTTTCAGACAGGCTTAGTTTTTATTCGAACGTCCCCGGCCTCACACTAACCCACCCTCACCCGACTGCGGAGGGCTACACACTACCGTCCGCACTGTAGCGGGTAAGGGAAAAGTAATGGCAACGAGAACATAAATCAGCTACAGAACTTAATCGCAAGCTGAATAAAGTAACAATAAACAGGAACTACCTATGACAAGAACGAAAATAAATTTTTTATATAATAATTTAGAAATTAATGCCAGCATATAAGTTACATTATTATATTACAAACATTACAATTAAAATCAATAAAATCATAATATAAGTTAAAATCATTACATAATCTTACGGAAAGGAAAATTACATCCATTGTTCGTTCTATAAAAATCTAAAGAAAGAGGACGATAGTGCCGTGAAAATCTTGCTGGAATACTGAAATTCAGGTTACAAAGCAAAAACTCAGAATCGATATCACCTTTAACCAGATTAAAAACAAAACAAACCCCTAAAACAGCCCTTCTACGTTCTAAAGTTGGAAGTTTTATCAAACCTAATCTAGCCTCATATGACGGAAACCCATTGACACAATCCCATCCTAAGTCATGTAAACAGAATAATAAAAACTGCTTCTGCACAGACTCTATTGAATCAGTATGACAACGATAGTATGCATTCCAAATAATAGACGAATACTGCAAAATAGGTCTAACAAGTGAAATGTATAGCAGTGTTGTTATATAAGGATCAGTGAATTTCCTTGCCCATCTTTTCACAAAACCAAGAACAGCCCGAGCCTTGCCAATCATCATACTAATATGATCAATAAAAGACAATTTCATATCCAATAATACTCCCAAATCAAGAAATGTAGTCACAGTTTCCAAAGGGCAAGAATTAATCACATAAGTGGACGAAATTACGCCCCCGCGAGAGAAAACCATGAATTTACATTTTTTTCAAGTTAAGATCCATAAAATTAATTCTGCACCAAGTTACAAACAAATCAATATTTCGCTGAAGAACAGCCTGACCATGATCATCATCAAAAGTATAAAATAATTTAACGTCGTCAGCATACATCAGAATATTACAATCAGAAATAGCACAAGGAAGACCATTAAGAAACAATAAAAACAGTAAAGGACCGAAATGGCTACCCTGCGAAACACCAGAAGTAACATATACAGTCTTGGACAATACATTCCTAAACAATACCCTCAGAGTTCTAAGGGAGAGGTAGGAGTCTAGCCAACGATGAATAATATCAGGAAAAACCGATTAATGAAAGTTTAAGAAGCAAAATTCTATGATCAACCCTATCAAAAGCTTTACTGAAATCAGCATAAATTACATCAGTCCGAGCTCTGGCAAGAAAACCCCCTGAAAACATGTGTAGTAAATTCAAGATTTTTTTAAATATCATAAATATTGCCTTGTTTGGCATAGTTTGAATACAGAAAATTGGTTTCTTAATAACAAGTTCCCCATTGAGTTTAAACAATTATTATTAGACATCAATCCGAGACTCATTTGAAATAGGCTCCCTCAACTAAATATCACTTATTTGACACTTATTTATGAGGAGTAATAAATTGTAATAATATCTCGTATACGTCTGATTTTTTCATTTTTGTTTTTTTTTTTTCAAAATTTCTACAACCGGTTTGAAAAGTCGTGAGAATAATGTTGTAATTTCATTCAATAATTAATGACAATTAATAACTTTTAATATTAAAGCTAGACAAGACAAGATATTGTAGGTATTGTCTAATAATTTACATAAAAAATCACTTACAACAATAGAAGTGTACGAGTATAATGTTACGTTCATCGAAAGCATTTAAAATAATGTTGCTTTTTAATTAAACGTTTTTACATCATTTTAGGAGATAGAATGCTAAAAACCATTAATAGGACGCGGTATTTTTTATGATTTAGAGAAGAATTGTTTGCAGTGTACTCTTAACTTAACATACATAATGGATCATTACAACCCTTCAGCCAGGATTGCGATCGAGTTTCTCACACCACTTATGTTGTGGTGTGTTAATTTTATACATAGCGGTGCGGCCTATACAGTAAAACCCTGCTTAACGCGGTGGATACGTTTCAATAAGTTCCAGCGCTAAACGAAACAGCGATTGCGACTTCGGAAAATACAGTTGCAATCTTTATTCTGGACAGACTGACAAAAGAGCGTTGAAAAAGATAAAGGGTCCGCCAAAAAACTTTTTTTTTGAAAATGCTTTAAAAAAGAAACTACTGAATATTTTCTCAAATTTCTTTTTTTATTTGAAAGTACAATCCTTCCGTTTAATAATGGAAAATAATTTCATTCAAATGGCTGCCTCGGGTGGCCACGCAGTAGCCTATACGATCGTTCCAATTTTTAAGCACAGTAACGACTGTGTGCAGCTGTATTTCACCAATGGCTTCACGAATATTGTCCTTTAAAGCGTCAATTGTCGCTGGCTTGTCGGCGTAACACTTATCTTTGACGCCACCCCACAAATAATAGTCCAACGGTGTCAAATCGCAGCTCCGAGGTGGCCAAACGACATCAGCTCTGCGGCTGAAAATGCGATCTTCAAAAACAAGGCGCAAAACATCGAGTGTAACTTTGGCTGTGTGGCACGTAGCGCCGTCCTGTTGAAACCAAATGTTGTCAATATTCTCCTCTTAAATTTTTGTGAACAAAAATTCGTTCAACATGGCCCGATAACGATCGCCATTGACTGTAACGGCCACTCCTTGCTCATTTTCGAAGAAAAATGGCCCAAATATACCTCTGGACCAAAATCCGCACCAAACAGTGACTCGTTTTGGGTACGTGCGGGTTTTCTGTGCCCCAAATGCGACAATTTTGGTTGTTTACATACCCGCCAAGATCAAAATGAGCTTCGTCTGAAAAGATGATTTTTTTGCCAAAATCGGCATCTTCTGCTGTAGGCTACTGCATGGCCAGCCGAGGCAGCCATTTGAATGAAATTATTTTCCATTATTAACCGGAAGGATTGTACTTTCAAATAAAAAAAGAAAGTTATTTGGCGGACCCTTTACAAAGTATACACCGTCGCTATATAGTGCACCGCTTTTGGTTGGTGCATGGCCGTTTCATTTGCACACATATACAACAAGTAACAATACAGTGTGCGATTTAGGGGAGTCCCAATACTACCGCGTAATATTGAAACAGCGTTAAGCAGGGTCTTACTGTAGTTTCATGGCAATTTTATTTTTACTCTCAAAGTTCTTGCCAGAAATCTGCTGAGAGGAAGTCGCCAAAGAAATATTTTTTCATATTTTCGTTTTGATGTCTGACCTGGGGTTTGAACCGTGGCTAACAAGCCAACACACTACCTACTAGACTACGGTGACTACTTGTACTGCATAAGTATTGCCAAAAATTCACTTCGAGACATTAGAGTTAATAACATATCAAAATAAAACATTTAAAGCGCATTAGCACCGTTCCATTGATATCAGCTCTTTAATAAAACATTCTGCCTGATAGAATACCTTCCCTTACAAATTTTTTGTTTTGTGCTTTAATAACATGTTAAATTCTGCGAATAATTTAAATAAATTTAATAATACGTCTGCTGTTTTTTCTCTTTTTTCAAATTATTTAAAAAATTATATAATTTTTTAAAAATCAGAATTTGTCATAAACTTGTTAAAGACAAAAAAAAAATAATTTAAATACCAAATAAAATATTTACAGACTGACACAGACTGTTTGTGTGGTCATGAAGCTGCAATTGTTTCAATCACTGTCACTGAAACTGAAATGTCATAAACAATATAATTAACAAATATTTAAATAAATAAATAATTGTAACTTATAAAAAAAGCCCACAATGCGGAAATAAAAATAACAACAGTTAGAAAAAATAAATGAATGAAGCCACCTCTAAATCGCTTAAAAAAAATTAAAACAAAATTCATGATGAATACGTACATATTCACTCAAGAGAAACAATAATTAAGAAAATGTGAAATTAAAAAAATACCGAAATAGCCAATTAATTAATTTGTTTGGAATGATTAGATTTGAATATAAATATGAATGCTTAAGGGTTTTATTTTTAGTAAAAATTTGATTTATTTATTTTACGTCGTTTAATTTAAAAACAAGTTTAGCAGTTGCTACATACATAAATCAGAAATAAATCTAAAAATAATAGGAGGCTCAATTTTAATTTAATTTTCATATTAATCATGAATAAAGAAAAAAACGTTTTCCTATTGAATAAAAGGAACGAATAAAATTGAGTAAAAAAATTCTTAACAAACCATTGACGCATGGCGACACATCAAATTTAACTGATCAAATTTTGCATATGTGTTGGTAATATTTGTTTTGCTTAGCACAGCAACACATCAAAATTGAACCTTCAAACTGCATTGTATTGTTATTGTGAAGAAGTAAAGAACATATGATTTATGCAACGCAGGCAGCGAAAATCAAAAGTATTTTGATATTCTTCAAACTCTTCTCAGTCTATACCTGGTTTTACTAACACATTAACAAAAAATGCCAGTTGGATCCATTATTTGATGCGTGGCCGGGCAACTTAACGCATATGGAATCAGTGAACCTAATACAATATATTAAGGTTCAGATCAGACATCAGCAATGAGTATTCAAAAAGATGAGTAGAATCGAATCATACTCATAGTTTCTGATACGCATTCATACTTATTTTAATATTATGGAACCTCTACTCATATTCAAAGTTTAAAGTACTCATCACATTCATACTTAACATGATTTCGACTCTCCATAACTCAACATATACACGATGCACAAAATAAGTATGATTCGCATACGAACACTAAAATACTTACTAGAAGGTTGTGTGTTTGCTCTGCTTGTTGCTCGTCTTATTTGCTTATGTGTCTTTTTTCTTTTATTGTAGATGCAACAACAACTAGGACTGTAAATTGTGATGAATAATTCGAGTGACTCGAATCATTTATAAGTATTATAAGAGTATTTTTCTAAAGTTATGAATCTGAATGAGTAGGCCTATGAATCAAACCTATTTCGAATGGATGAGTTTGATGTCAACGTTGTACGCATACTCATTGCAACCTGTACTTATTATAAATCAACGTTGTAGTGATTACGAATGAATCAGGGAAGTTAAATTTCAATATTGTTGACTCACTTATATTTAAAATTTCATGAGTGCTTATGAGTAGCGAAAAAACGATTCATTGCTGATCTCTGGTACAGATCACTTAAGCGCGAAAAGACAGCCATATAGTCTATTAAACTCGCAATAGTTCAGTATAGGACCCACTAAACAATGAACTGCGAATATGGATCACTGGTGCAAAAACTCCAGTAGAAGTATACGTGCATAACAGTAAAGAAGGCCTATTGTCGACCAATTGCTTGTCATTCATTGTGAATAATTTTCGGTGACGCCATCCATCGGAAATTAATCGCACCAACCTCCGTCGACTCATGAGCAACAACTTTGTTAAAGAATGCACAGTTTACGATTTAATTGATTTGAAGTAATTTTCAGTGGCGCCACCTGCCGGAAATTAGTCATACCAACTTAGAAACGCTTCCCGCAACAACTTTGCTAAAGATCATAACATGATCAAATGCATAGTTTACGATTCTATAAGGTACATACAAACAAACATTCATTTTTATATATATAGACTATGGGAGGTGACACACCCACTATAGCCAATCCGCCCATTTTGTTCATATATACGTCAAAGTCGTCCATACAAAATTTGAGGACTCTAGCTGTTGCAGTTTATGAGATATGCGACATTAAATACTTATTGGATATGTGGGCGTGGCACCTCGCCTACTTGAAATTTTAAAATAAAAAGAAGCCTATAGTTCCTTCCTGACATACAGGAAGGTACAGTTAAAATTTCAAGAAAATCGGTCCAGCCGTTTAGCCGTCTATAGACTTCAAACAAACAAACAAACCCACATACAAATAAACACACATTCATTTTTATATATTTATAAGAAGATATGCGGACGACGCTAAGCTTTAACAGCGCAAATGGCAATATTTCATATCGGCGCTAGCTTTTGAAACGAATACATGTCATTGGAATTGTGATGGAGAAGCAAAAATAATCAGACTTAAGCAATTCTTAAACTCAACGGCATTAAAGTATGATGTGTAGACAAAACAAAATGCGTTCAATATCAACTAAATTTCTAGTAACCAGTACTGTACGATTCAGTACAAAACATAATCCATTTTTGATTGTAAGGCGGCCTAATAAACCCAGACTACGGCCGCTTGATCTGATGACATAGATGCGCGTATGCATAAGATGAGAACATCATTCTACAATCCACAAATGATTTTTAAATGAAAAGTTTTCTTTACATACATACATAATTGGTCATTACAACCCTTCAGTCAGGATTACGACCTAGTTTCTCACGCCACTTATGTTGTGCGTGTTAATTTTATACATGAGTGGTGGGACCTACAATTTAAAGTCGACTCCGAACGACAGATTTTTGCGAAACTTTACATGACATAAAATTCAAACGTACACCAAACACTACAAATTTGATGACCTGATTTAGTCACCAACGAAGAATAACATAGACATTGAAAATATGATTGAATTGATTATACGCTTAGAAGATCCAGAATTCGAAATAAAAAAAGATTTCCCAGATACCTTGACGACGAAAGGAAATACGACATATCTTGGAAAGATGGAAACAGATGGAAATTCTACGTATGCAGCCATTGGTCCTGGTGAAAATACAACTGACTTTTATTTTCTAAATTGGTTTGCCCCTGAAAAGCATACGAACCAAACGTTAATTGACAAATAGATATGATTGACAAAGTATCTGAACCGCATTATAAATTATTTCGTATATACAGGTTATCCTACATTAATAATGTAACTGGAGAGTATTCTACTGAAGATTTTTTCTATACTAATTAATTTGTTTCACCCCTGATCTTTGAATAAGCAAAACAATAAATTATTACAGTAAATGTGATTTAATTAAACATTTTTGTCATACATTTCATTGAAATGATAATTGAAAACTTCCTTACTTAACAGATACTATTTCCGACATTTCTAGTCGTTCATAAGGCGACTAAAGTTTATTTCAGTGTATAACTTATCAATGACTCAAATACGTAACTATGTATATGCACTCCATCATCATTCAGGGTAATTTGAATTAATATTAACAATTATCACAACAATTTAATTTATTCATAAACATTGGAAGAAAGAAAAAAAAAAGAAAACAAACAACAACAGTTGTCACCTTTACTACTTTTACACTTTTCACTTAATTATCATTAATAAAATAAATAAATAAATAAATAAAATAAAAAATAAAACACATTTAAAAAGATTTAAACAAATGATAGCCAGTAGACGCTTATGATCGCACGCAATTTATTGTTTTTTATTTTTTATTTCTATCATAAGGAATTAAATTGCCAAAAAGAATTCCAAAAATGTTGCAGAATTCAATTTAAATTCGGGTGAATCGAAATGAGAATGATTTAAACAGTTGAGAACAGAATACAACTGACCTTTATATGCTGTTTAGAGATGTGAAAGTTTATTGACTTTAACGAAAATTCGCCTTTTTTTCATGAATATTAGAGTGAAAGATTAATTTTCAAAATGAAAATAAAATCACAAATAAAAATGGTGTGATATATGTTTAGGGTGACCAGCATTGTAAAGTATGTTTTAGAATCAAGAATCAAGATTTATGTAATAAAAATAAAACTGGGTCGTAATCCTGACTGAAGGGAATTGGTGACCAATTATGTATGTATGTATGTAATAAAAGGTGTAGTAGAAAGAAATCTATAAAATTAGGAAGAAATTCAAGGCATTATTTAACATGGTTAGATTGTCAGCTTAATAACAGATTTATCATCCATTGATGAACTTTCAGGCTGGTTTTCTAGCGTAGGTTAGTAGTGCTTTTAATATTCAGCCCTTGCACTGATCAACTTCTTCGCTAGTTTGGTGGTATTAGGTCAGTACAGGGACTGCGCTTACATGTGGCGTCACAACGAGTCGCAATGCATGCTCAAGTGAGCTTTGGCAATCAAAGCTTTCACTTCGACCTAACCTAACCTAACATGGTTAGAATGTTGTTATTTTCAAAATAAGAAAAAGACGTGCTCAAAATTTCTGAAATTTTCATCAACTATTTAAATTCTAGTCGAGACATGCAGCTGTTCATCCATTGATGAACTTTCAGGCTGGTTGTTCAGCCCTTGCGCTAACCAACTTATTCGCTAGTTTGGTGGAATTCAATTAGTACAGAGACTTACTGTAGAGTCACAACGGGCCGCTATGCATACTCAAGTGAGCTTTGGCAATCAAAAAAAGACGTGCTGAAATTTGTGAAATTTTCATCAAATATTTAAATTCTAGTACAGACATGAACCCGCTCAAAACAGGCAGATTATAAGAATATACTTTCTTGGGCTCAAAACCGTTCTTCACAGCCATTTTTCATTTAACTATTCATTTTAAAATGTTTATACACACTTTAGATCTCTTTAATGTTAGATTTTTAAGGCCATTATTACAACTTGCCGTTAATTAAAGGGCGGATTTTAACAGGCAGATAAATTATTTTTAATTATTATAAGTGTACAATAACTTTTAAAGTTAAGTTTATGTTTCAACTTGCCGTATTATATATTATTTTCAATATGGCAACTTCAAGTATAAACAAAATAAGAAAACGACAAAAAAGCATCCCGTCGTTGCCAGTGTTTAAAAAAACTTGTTTAATTGAGCAGTGTTATTGACATTGCTCCGCCCCTACCATATTTTTGAAAAAGTTAACTTTATTTTATCATTAGGTTGTAATAACGAAAAGAAGTTAAAGGTGACTTTATAGTTCACTTTAGCTAAAGTTACCTTAACTAAACCCAGCTTTAACGGCAAGTTGTAATAAAGGCCCTTACAATGTTGTTATGTAGGTTAAAATGTTCATTAATTAGTTGGTATTTTCAAAATAATTACGTTGTGTTTCTATTAAGGAATATATGTGCTCAAAATTTATAAAAACTTTCAGCAACTATTTAAATTTTTAGTATAGACATTAACTTGCTCAAAAAAGGCTGATAATTAGAATCTCTTTTCTTGGAGTCAAAGCCATTCTTCACAGCCATTTAAATTTTCATTTAAGAACCTTAATACAGTCTCTTTGTAATCGCCGTAGTCTAGTAGGTAGTGTGTTAGTTTATTAGACGTAAGGCCACGGTTCAAACCCCAGATCAAAAAATTTTTCTTCGGCGACTACGTCTCAGCAGATTTCTGACAAAAACTCTGAGAGTAAGTAAAATGGCCATGAAAAGTGTCTCAAAAATCTGTCATTCGGAGTCGATTTAAAATTATATAGTCCCGCTACTCATGTATAAAATTAACAACATACACAACATCAATGGTGTGGGAAGCTAGGTCGTAATCCTAACTAAAGGGTTGTAAATGACCAATTATGTAAGTATGTATCGACATTGCTCCGACGCTGCCGTACTTTTAAAAATGTTATCTTTATTTTATCAATAGGTTGTAATAACGAAAAGAAGTTAAAGGTGACTTTAAAGTTCACTTTAGCTAAAGTTATCTTAACTAAACCCAGCTTTAACGGCAAGTTGTAATAAAGGCCCTTAGAATGTTGTTATGTAGATTAAAATATTCATTAATTAGTTGGTATTTTCAAAATAATTACGTTGTGTTTCTATTAAGGAATAGATGTGCTCAAAATTTATAAAACTTTCAGCAACTATTTAAATTTTTAGTACAGACATGAACCTGCTCAACGTAGGTAGATCATAAGAATATACTCTCTTGGGCTCAAAGCCATTCTTCACAATAATTTTTCATTTAAATGTTCATTTTAAAATGTTTATACACACTTTGGACCTCTTTAATGTTAGATTTTTAAATAAATTTGTTTACTATCCATATAAATATGTGACACCTGGTCACTCTAATCAAAGTAAGTCGTCGCCTCTTTGCATATTGTGATCTTAATTGAATGATTAGCTTTTTTATGAATTGAGTTGTTTTCACTAAACGTATGAGTATCAAATTATAATCAGGAGATAAACTTACCTTATTATCTTTTTAAGCAATGACAACGATAACACCAGATACTGTTGATGATGATGATGCTGATGATGATGATGATAATGCTGATGATGATGATTGTAATGACACCATAATACGTGTACAGGAATTTTTACTTTTCTCATGATAAAGATGATCTGTGGCAAAAAAATGAATGAAACAAAATAAAATATTAAATAATAACGCCAATAATATTCTCATAATTTTTTTTATATGTTTAGGATTGTAATTTTTTTGTTTGTTACTGTATTTGAAAGAATTTGGCATTAGGCCCAATTGATGTTAATTTTCTTTTGATTGAATAATTTTTGTGGGTGTAAATGATTTTTGTTTTTTTTTGAATGACATAAATTTAATTTAAGCAAACGGTCTACGTGAATTTTATATAAAACCGTTAAAATAATACGTTTTTTATTGATTTTAATTCAAGAAAAGGGGGATTTTTTACATACAAAATACGCATACCAAATGGAGTAAATTTGAAAAGAAACAAATTGGATTGGAAATGCAAAACACGAAATTTCAAGAATTTTGAAATATTGAAAGAGATTTTTAGAATCTCGTTGCACAAACCACAACTTTAAGTGTCTCCTTTATGGCTATTATATTTAAAAATTATTAATTTTATTGGGAAATTAACAGAATATTATTTAGAATCTAGAAATTACTTCATGCCCATCAGGTTTTCGGTCTCTTTCATTAGGAAAAAAAAAGCTACAGCCTGCATGAATAGCTCGAAAATGATTAAAAGATCAAGAGGCGTAATATTTGTGTGAGAACAAGATTAGAATTTTGTTTTATGGAATGAAATCTGCTGCACTAATAAATCATCGGATCTGTGTACTACCTTAACTTGTCTGCAATATGACATTGACTTCTTTTACTATTAAAGCAATGACCACATGAGTGGATCATTATTCCATCAAAGAAAACTTCAAAAGAAAACTGTCACTGGCTACATGGCTACGTGTATGGCACATAAGAACTACAGAAATGGCAATGTTCTCATATCTCATTGTTTCTTATAATATCAATGGGGAGATACAACAATAAAATCTAGTGAAAATACTGATACACTTATGTACTCATGAGAACAAAAAGCTAGTGGATGCCAGCAGACTTTAAGAAAGTGCCGTGCCGTTTAAAATATCTGTTCGAAGATTGCAAATAAAAATTGAAATAAATTTGTGTTTAGTTTTAATTAAAATTCTTTATTATTCGCACAATTCTGCATGCCACTGCTCACAACTTGATGTAAACAACAACAATTGCTTTTCTTTTCTATTCCTCTCTTTATACCCTTTGCAGAAACAATAACAGTCACTGAACGCGTCATCACACAAGACCAACTGAACTTCACTAACTCATTCGCCTGCTTTGCCTTGCCTTTTATATGGCAGAGTAAACAGTCTGATGAATGTTCTTGAAGGCGAATGTTCGTGACTTCGCCTTCCCGAAATCTCTGTAAATATAAACACAATTCATTATTGTTGTTTGTGTATTTAGTTTATATTTATTCCTATATTGTTGTTGGTACATTTTTGTTTACTTGTTTACCATTTGTTTATGCTGGTGTTTGTTGTATTTTTGTTTACTTGTTTACCATTTGTTTATGCTGGTGGTTTGTTTTTGTAGCTTATGTTTATAAGTCGCCGTAGTCTAGTAGGTAGTGTGTTGGCTTATTAGACGTAAAGCCATGCTTCGAGCCCCAGGCCAGACATCAAGATAAAATACAAAAAGTATTTCTTCGTCGACTTTCTCTCAGCAGATTTCTGGCAAAAACTCTGAGAGTAAATAAAATTGCCATGAAAAGTTTCTCAAAAATTTGTCGTTCGGAGTCAACTTTAAACTGTAGGTCCCACCACTCATGTATAAAATTAACACACACAACATAAGTGGTGTGAGAAACTAGGTCGTAATCCTGAATGAAGGGTTGTAATGACCAATTATGTATGTATGTTTATAATTTTAATGTTAAGCGATGTAAAACCAAAACACCAATATCTAGGTTTTTCATTTTCGTAACACTAATATTCTAATCTTCAAATCCTTTAAATTTAATTGAAATTTAATTAAAATTTACTGCATCTTTACATGACATTTAAAAAATAAGTTCCTCCATTTCTCAATAGCAGTTTTACCTTAAGAACAATCAATTTTAAAAATTTCTTTTCTCTTGCTATTAATTCCATTAAAACATTTTCAGTTCATAAATGACATCATTCGATGATTTACATTTTATTCGATACTTTAATCGATTATGACATTCAACAACAACAACAACAAAAAGTTCTACAAATTATTGCTATGAATCATTGTTTAGATCTACTTGATTATAAATAAATATTAAACACTTTTAAAATTAATTTAATACATAACGTTATGCATGAGTATATGAAATAAATACGTTTTTAAAAAAGGTGTTAAAATGTCATTATTAAATTACAAGGTTATTAAAACAAAAAGATATTTTCGCTAGACGATGTTATATGACTGTAGGTAGACATACATACATATGTATTTATTTGGTTACTTTAGAATTTTAGAATTTTTTTTATTGTCTGCTGTTCTACATTCACTTGGACTATGTTTCCATTATAGCACTTGGGCTATGTTACCATTTCTTCTGCATTTCACATCAACTCTATAACATCTACTATGGGTCATATTCCAGCACTCAAACAGCAATATCTGGTCTTTAATATTTTCAAGTATTTCGTTTCTCTGACAGATTGAAAGAATAACAAATTTTTTTATTTATTTATTACAATACAATTACAAATTATATTCTAATTACATATGAGCTGACCAGAGTCTCTGGTGGGAATCGAACCCACGACCCTCACGCTAATAGTCTACTACACGATAATTTTGGATACCGTGCAAAAATAAAAAGAGCTTAACACGTTCACGCCGGCGCCTACCACCAGTGGCTTGCACTAGACTATCACGTCGGGTGACGTGTACCACCGGTGATACGCATTTGATTATGCTATTAGACGGTACGAATACTTCGACTGCCGAAAAAGAATATTTGAGAATCAAGCATTTATTATTTAAAAGCATTTATTTTTGTTTTTATTTCACGAGGGAAGTTCCGCATATTAATTGTATTACTACTTTTCGGTACCATTTAATGGTTTTTTTATTAGGGCGTTCGTATACATGTCTTTTTTTTTCCGACCAATATAATATTATTTCTGGGACCTGAATTACACCCATTATAAGCAAAATTCCAGTAAATGAGTTTATTTCTTCCCTAGTTAATGGAGCACTGCTCTATTTTCATGCTATAAATTCAGAATATTTATTGAGAATCAGACGAATTTACGAATAATCTACCCTTAGACAATCACACAAATCTTTACACGATGCCGTTGCATTGTTGGATTGCCTTTGCTGCATAATGGCTGCCGTCCGACAGAGCGAAAAGTACTAACTGCAGCCGCCAGTGGGCGAAAAGCATGAATTACAGAGCCGGCGTGAACATGTTAAAGTGGTTATCACCAGGAGAAAGAAAAACTGCTTCCTTAATACTTGTGAGCCTCAAAGGCTCTTGTAAGTAAGATTAGGGTTAAATACGATTGAAAGTATTGCCAGGGTAAGATTTGCAAATATATTAGCTGTAATGAGTGTAACAAAAAACTTACTGGAGCCATAAATCATCAAACACGCTAGATTGCTGACATTAGACATTTCCTTGGATCGATCGCATAAGGAGCCGTTGTGACTGCTACATGGCTGTTCTTTTAAGAACATTTACCTCATTTGTTTTTAATTAAAAATAAATTAATTTATAGACACAGTACTTAGTAGGAAGAGAGATTGACTGAAAAGGCCTTCGACCAGACTAGCATTTATAGTTTATAGGAATAAAAGCATGAGTCCTTCAGAATTAGCCAGAATACAAAATATCCAAAGTAGCTTCATGTTAAGTGTCCAGAGAATGCAAGTTGTTAGCTTGTATAAAAAGCGGTAAAAAGTGGCAATGCCTTTATAGGATTGTATCGGACAAAGTAGCTCTTATCATTGACAGTCAATAATCAAATCGATTGGATTTGATATAGTGGTTGAACCTGAGGGTTGGTGAGAACTTATAATTCGATATACAGTGAGCGTTAAAGGAAACTGTGCACTAAGAATATAATTCTAACAATCACCAAACCCAACTTTTACCACTTAAGGAGAGTGTCCGAAAAAATCTTACAATATTTAGAAATTGTACGTACAGTAAGCGTCAAAAGAAACTGTACACTATGGATGAAATTCTAACATCCGCCAAACCCAACTTTTACCACTTAAGGAGAGTGCCCCAAAAAAATTTGACAATATTTTGAAATTTTTTTGTAATTTTTTTTTTTTGTTTCAATTTTAAAAATTGACAATGAAACAATTAAAATAAAAATAACGGTAATTTATTAATGTATATATTGTTTTTAATGTACAATTTCTTTTGATGCTCGCTGTAGAATGACTAAACAAAATAAACAATACTTGTATTGTGTAAAAAGAATGTACGAAATACATATATACACATACACTCAGCCATAAAAATATACATACGGTTAACAAATTTCAGAAATTTTTTAACCAATCCGTTTTCTTTCTTCGATTTTACGATGGTCTTTTGCATTGGTTCAGAAATTTGTGAAATTTGTTAATCGGATGTATACTTTTGTGGGCCTGTGCAGGCCCACAATTTAGTTCAATTTCAGAAATTTTTTAACCGACGCAAAAGACCGTCATAAAATCGAGGAAACTACAAAAACGGATTGGTTAAAAAATTTCTGAAATTTGTTAACCGTATGTATATTTTAGTAACTGTGCGTAATTGGTCATTACAACCCTTCAGGCAGGATTACAACCTAGCTTCTCACACCATTTATATTTTGTGTATTAATTTTATACATGAAAGGCGGGACCTACAGTTTAAAATCGAATCCGAACGATAAATTTTTGAGAAACATTTCATGGCAATTTTATTTACTCTGAGTTTTTACCAGAAATCTGCTGAGAGGAAGTCGCCTAAGAAATTTTTTTTCGTATTTCGTTTTGGTGGAGATGTCTGACCTGGGGTTTTAAGCCAAGTCTAATAAGCTATGTACGAAATAATTGTTTTTTTTTTAATGAAATTGATATTTTATTTCAAGAGGAAATAAGTAGTCCTCTAATTATTATAATCAAGCTTATCCAATCAGAAACAATCCTAAACAGACGTTTTTCAATTATTGCAAAATATTATACCATAAATTATAATTTTTAAAGTCATTTAAAACAAATAAATTATTTTTTAAGACAATTGCTTGCAAAGTACACACAAGTGTATTGTTTTAATTCTAAACTGTAAATCGAATTTATAATATCGATTACTCACATAATGAATGAAATACAATCGATACGTACGACCAAGAAATGGAATGGAATTATCTCAGGTAATTGATATTCAAATGAAATGATCTGGCGAAACGGTATCGACGTCATCCAATAAATCATTAGTATTTTTTGTTTCATTGTTATTGTTGTAGAGATTTAAACATGGTATCATAATAAAATGTTTATTAATCTCCATTGAATTGAATTTTAAATATATTGTTCAGTAGTGAATGTTTTTCTTCTTAAATAAATATGAATATAATTAACACTCTGTTTGCAAACAAATCGATCGTGAAATTTACCGAAATTTCACACGTAAATATCATGCAAATTCTATAAATTGTTTTGGATTTGAGATTACCGACAAAATATTCATTATGTTGTGAATGTGACTGGCTTTGTGACGTCAAATCATCAGTAATAATTTGAAAAATCAATAGTAAACGCAATTGATCAGGCGCAAGATGAATGAATGAAGGAAAGATGAAAAAAGTCTCATCATTTTGTCTAAGAATTTATGTGAATGTTGCTTGTTGCTGATGAAAGAAAGGTAAAGCACGTGAAAGTAACTTTATTTACTTACTTAATGTCGCTAAAATCAAGAAATAATATGAATAAAATAGATAAACTTGTGGAATTCCAGAACAAAAAGTATCATGTACACCTTCAACTAGTTTTGAATCTAGAAAAAAATGATCAAATGAAGTCTAGAGTTTCTAGAGAATTTAAAAACTTTTCTCGAAGTCTGGTGATGGTATCTGAAGATGGCACTAATTGAAGCAGTTTTTATAATCGGTCATGTTCACTGTTCGAATATGGCCTATCAACCATTCCGAAATAGCCTGCAAAGTAGAAACGTGTGAGTTGTACACATTAGGGACCATTATTACAACTTAAAGTTAAAGTTGGGTTTGGTCAAACGTAACTTTAGTTAAAGTAAACTTTAGTTAAAGTAAACTTTAGTTAAAGTGAACTTTAGTTAAAGTGAATTTTAGTTAAAGTGAATTTTAGTTAAAGTGAACTTTAGTTAAAGTTAACTTTAGTTAAATTGAACTTTAGTTAAATTGAACTTTAGTTAAATTGAACTTTAGTTAAAGTGAACTTTAGTTAAATTGAACTTTAGTTAAAGTGAACTTTAGTTAAAGTGAACTTTAAAGTCCCCTTTAACTTCTTTTCGTTATTACAACCTAAGGAACTTTAAAGTCACTTTTAACTTATTTTCGTTATTACAACGTAATGATAATATTAAACAAATTTTTTTAAAACGTAGTGGCAACGACGGGCTTCGTTTTTTTTTTTTTTTTTTTTTTGTTGTTGTATATGCTCTTTTTGTTTATATTCGAAGTCGCCATATTGAAATTAATATATACATATTGAAATATATATATATATATTCCTACATAAACTTAACTTTAAAAGTTACCATCAGGATGATCCTCCCTTTAGCTTAACGCTCACTTCTACCTTATCGTTCACTTATAATAATGAAAAACAATTTATCTGCCCGTTATAATCCTCCCTTTAGTTAACGGCAAGTTGTAATAATGGCCCTAAGACTTTTTGCTCCAAACCTGAAAAGATCTTGAAATATTGGCTAAAACACATTGTATGACTAAAATTTTTGACATTTGGAAAAGGGCAGACAGGATTTAACTTTAAATACAAATTCTATTCATAAAATGTTCATCATTTCTTTCAATGTAGTTTAAAAATTGTCTTAATTTTGTTTCAAGTGAATTTAAGGTAACAAAAACCATTACATTCTGTGAAAAAAAGTTTATACAGGTTATTTGGCGGTTTGAATCACTCAAATTTTAAACTTTGCTTTGAAACAAAAAAAAAGTCATTGTCATAATATTTTGGACAGTTGAAACAAAGAAAAAAAAACAAGAATTTTTTGTGTTTTCTGAACAAAAGAAAGAAAGAAAAATACAAAATTATACTCCAATCAAATTGAAACACATGAACTGCATTTTTGCACAAACCAAACATATAATTTAAGCTCGGCTTCAAAAATGACCATAACGGGATAAAAAATAATTTTATTTTATAATTCCAACGAATAAATTCATTTAAAACAGAAACTGCCTGCAATAATAAATAAAAATAAGAAATACCAGTTTATTGAAATACTCTCACATCTCAGCACATATTTTGTAAAACAAAAAACAAAAATGAACACGTTTTTCGTCAAAAAACAAAAAAAAAATGTTTATTGTTATAAAATAACATTAAAAAAGAGAGAAATATTTAACGTTTTGTGTTTTACAAACATTTTTCGAAAACTGTAGGGATATCTGCGCATGCACCAACTCGGTTGTATTTAATCTTTTGGCCTGAGTCGAAGCAAGTCTTCTGAGGTTGAGCCACCGAAGCTCACTTACTTGTAAACTGTCGACACAACTTTACTTTGCGCCTTTGCAAATGACATTTGAACATTTGCATAGCATTTGATATGCCTTGGATAAAATTAACAAATATAGCATGAGCGGTGTGAGTAGCTAGGTTGTGATCCTGACTAAAAGATTATAATGGTCAATTAAGTAAAACTAGGTGTACTAGTTGCAGTAAGTAATGTACAACACCTACTGGAGCACGTTCCTCGTCGTACAGGGGTGGCTTAAAATTTTTATTTATTACAGTTAGCTACTCCACTCTATTGATTCATTAGAGCGGCGGTTTAAGGTGGCTTTACTGTTCTAGGAATACTATTGGGTTGTTCTGAAAGTAATATTTTTTTTTTTTTTTGAAATGAAATACAGTTGTCGTATAATATCAACAAGTAGTCATAAACTGTTAAATTTGATAAATTTAACCTCAATCCGATCTAACATGTTGTTATTCGCCAGTTCAACTAATGCCTTTTTTGCGCCTTTATCAGCCTCAAAAGGCCTTTCCGAACGTGGTGCATCTTCGACATCAAAATTGCCGGATCGAAATTTGGTGAACCAGTGCTGGCACTGGCGTAGTGTCAACACACCTTCTCCATACACATCGGCCAATTTCTTTCTGGCTTGAACAGCATTTTTACCCTTTCTGCAGTAAAACAGTAAGATATGTCGAAAATGCTGCTCACCGCTCTCCATATTTAAAAGGGCACCAACCAAAAACTACAGCGCAGAATTAATTGGACTTTTTCACACACAAGTCTTGCTGTTTGAGCTCTCAAAGCATATAAAGGTTAGACGGCTTGAGTGTGAAGTTGGGTGCAATAAAATACCATTAAATCCTTTGTCGGCAAAAAACAAAATTACTTTCCGAACAACCTAATACAACGGAAAGTAACCTACTGAAATAAGTGAGCTTGGTCCTAATTCTTCCAAAATTGTACAAATCCACCTGATGCCACATAAAGCACGGAACGTATTGACTAGTACACAAACGATTAACAAAGTCTTTCTCGTGTCTTGTATATAAAAGTAACCGATTCAAACCAATAATTCATTGGTCATGTTCATTCTTCTTCCCTTTATCAACCTTTTCTTCTAGTTCCAATGCTACTAAGTGTTGATCAGTGACATATGTAAGTTCAGTAAAAATAATTCAAACAATAATTATCAGTTCTAAGCCGAAGCAATATTAATTTTAATAATTAGTTTAACATTCATATTCACACGTATAATACATACAATAATATGTAATTTAATTAATATTAATTATTTTTGTTTTGAAAACAAATTTTTCTAAAATTATTAGAAGTTTTAAAGAAAATATGTATGTATGTAGTAAATATGATTCCGGTTCTTTAATGGAAAATTTTCAAATTTTTTTGTGGCTTAAAAGTGGCATAAAATTAAAAATTATAGTGACGTGATAGAATTTGTAAAATTGTTTACATTGTAATTTATTCTTTTAGTTTTTTTATTAAAAAATTATTTTAAAAAATGTGCAACTTTTCATATCATTATAACAGAATAAATGAAATGATGACGACAGCATAAATGATTTTAATTTTCGTTTCTTTTAATACTCAATTTATGCATCAAATACACTCAAAAAAAGAAAACAAACGAAAATAAAAAGTCTGCCGGTCGCAAAGTAAAATCTAATTTTCAGATCATGGGATAAGCATTAAGGTTTGTTAAAAAAAATGGGAATTAAAAACTTCAAATGAATTCATGCAAGTAATCGACATATTTTCTGTAGAAAATGCAAGTTTTTGTCAAATCTTCTATAGAAAAGAAAGTCATGGTAAAATTATGTATAGAAAATGCAAATCATCGACAAATTTCCTGTGATAAATGCAAGTCATCGATAAATTTTCTATAGAAAATTCAAGACATCGATAAATTTTCTATAGAAAATTCAAGACATCGATAAATTTTCTATAGAAAATTCAAGTCATCGATAAATTTTCTATAGAAAATTCAAGTCATCGATAAATTTTCTATAGAAAATTCAAGTTATCGATAAATTTTCTATAGAAAATGCAAGTCATCGACATATTTTCCATAGAAAATATAAATTTTTGTCAAATCTTTTATAGAAGAGCAAGTCATCGATAAATTTTCCATAGAAAATGTAAATTATCGATAAATTTTCTATACAAAATGCAAGTCATCGACGTATTGTCCATAGAAACTTTAAATTTTTGTCAAATCTTTTATAGAAGAGCAAGTCATCGACAAATTTTCCATAGAAAATGTAAGTTATCGATAAATTTTCTATACAAAATGCAAGTCATCGACTTATTGTTATTTAAGTTATCGATAAATTTTCTATAGAAAATGCAAGTCATCGACATATTTTCCATAGAAAATATAAATTTTTGTCAAATCTTTTATAGAAGAGCAAGTCATCGATAAATTTTCCATAGAAAATGTAAATTATCGATAAATTTTCTATACAAAATGCAAGTCATCGACGTATTGTCCATAGAAACTTTAAATTTTTGTCAAATCTTTTATAGAAGAGCAAGTCATCGACAAATTTTCCATAGAAAATGTAAGTTATCGATAAATTTTCTATACAAAATGCAAGTCATCGACATATTGGCCATAGAAACTTTAAACTTTTGTCAAATCTTTTATAGAAGAGCAAGTCATCGACAAATTTTCCATAGCAAATGTAAGTTATCGATAAATTTTCTATACAAAATGCAAGTCATCGACTTATTGTCCATAGAAAATTGAAATTTTTGCCAAATCTTTTATAGAAGATCAAGTCAGCGACAAATTTTCCATAGAAAATGTAAGTTATCGATAAATTTTCTATACAAAATGCAAGTCATCGACTTATAATATATATATATATATATAGAAAATTGAAATTTTTGCCAAATCTTTTGTAGAAGAGCATGTCATCGACAAATTTTCTATAGAAAAGGCAAATCAACGATAAATTTTCCATAGAAAATGCAAGTCATCAACAAATTTTCCATACAAAATACAAGTTTTTGTCAAATCTTCTATAGAAAATGCAAGTTTTTGTCAAATATTGTATAGAAAAGCAAGTCATGGAAAAAATATTTATAGAAAATGCAAGTTATCGATCTATTTTCTATAGAAAATGCAAGTTATCGACAACTTTTTTTCAGATGTTGATAAAGTGTCTGTCTAGTGGGAGTGAATAATATTTAAAACTAATAGAATCAATAAATTTAGAATAGAAAATTCAAGAATTGGAAAAAAGTAAATCTAGTCCAATTTCGGACGAACAGATTTCAAACTAAAAAGGACATTTATAAGTAATATGACGACTGTGAAAAATTTTAATTGTCTCAACAACTAAACGCTATGAGAAGCTTAACAATAGATAGGCAATGGAAAATTGAAAATTAAAGAAAACAAATAAGAAGCGTTCTATTCTTATTGAAGCTAAAACGATATCCTTTTTTACTTTCTTCTGGGTGAATTTTAAATTAAAATTTCAACACTAATTTGCTTAATGTAATCAATTCCCTTAACAAATTTTTCGATTATAATTTCCTTCTTTTTTGTCACGTGTATAACATACAGTGTGTAGCATATATGTTCGTCGTTTCTTACCTAATAAATAATATCAATTTAAAACTATAAAGTAAAGAAAAAATATTATTTATTAATAATCCTACTAGTGACACTACTACTAGTGAGTTTAATTAACCTTTAAATTAAAAAAATATTAACAAAAGAAATGTTTTCCCAGCAGTTAGTAAAGGCAGACACTGTTATTTTCAGTGGATAATACCAGAAAAAAACAACGGTTTCAGTTGTATTTTCTTTTTTGTTGTGTTGTGTTGTTTCTAGTTTTTTGTTTTCTTTTTTCTGCTGCCTTTAATGATATTCTAAAAAATTAAGGCTCGTCAACCAAACCAAACACGATACAAGAAGCAAATCAAAACAAAAATGAAAATGAAACACAAACACAACAAAATACAAAATATAGAGGGAGAGTAACAATTACAACAACGTTTTCAAACAAAACAACAGCTCTGACTCTTTCTAAAAATCAAAAAAAAAAAAAAACTAAAAACTGCTCAACTAAAGCTTACGTTACGATCTATCGATTTAGATAGCCGAGGTTGCCACAAATTGTTGCTGATGTTGTAGCAGCCACACAATATAAACTACTGTTTGACAGTTACTGTTGCTACTACGTCGACAACTGAGTTATTATTGATGTTGTTGCTGATGATGGCTTTTTTTTTAAAAAGGATGTCGCATACAAAATCTGGACGCATTGTATTTAACAAAAGTTATGATTGAAAAGGCCAATTTTAATTCCATTTAAACTTTAAATGGATAAAGAGGGGAATAAAAGGGCAGAATGAAATTGGGTCATATATTTAAAATAAAGGACAATGGGCATAGTATTACAATTAACATTAAAAAACGTCGATATCAACTGACAGACATACCAATTGCACCGTCTATGCTACAGTCGCACTCTCTTCATGCAACAAATTTTCGATTCGACATGGTCTAAACTTATATTTTTATGTTAAGTGGCGAGATTTTCCTTAAAAAGCTCTTGATTTACAGCCAGGTTGCGATTAAGTCCCTAGCGAAAGTAGTCTCAACGTCCGTTCTTGTCCATGAATGCCGAGGATTTCTCCGAGAAATTACGACTTGAAAGGTAACTTTTATATTCGTATGGGTCCCGGGACATAGGGCTATCGTTGGAAATTGCATTGCTGATAAGCAGTCAAGTACATGTTACAGAGCCTAACTATTGCGACTGCCTAAGTTATAATGAATATTTCGTTAACGGCAGAAGAGTACGTTCTATACTGCTAGACATGTATGAACAAGAAGAGGACTTACTTCTGTCCTTAACTCGCATGGCCATCTATCGCTCAATAGAGATTCTTACAAGCCACTGCCCTTTTGGTCGGTATGCCTTGAAGACTTAGCATTCCGATATATGACTCCTGTGGGAACTGTGGGTCTGAGGAGGAGGCAGAGACAGTCTTTTACCTCTAATGTCAGTGCACGCTCTTGTTATAAGGGGAGGGAAAATTTGACCTCTCATTTACTGACATCTCTGCCCGACGCTTTTTGAAAGAAGGATTACTGCAACAGCAAGATTTATTATGGACTGGGGATGATTTCCTATAGGAAATGTTTGAGCGCCGGGTAGAATTGATTGTTGGATCACAGTGGGCCTAAATACATACATACATATATACATAATTGGCCATTACAACCCTTCAGTCAGGATTACGGTCTAGCTTCTCACACCACTCAATTTGTGTGTGTTAATTTTATACATAGTTAGTCATTACAACCCTTTAGTCAGGATAACGACCTAGCTTCTCACAGCACTTATGTTATTTTAGTGGCGGGACCTATAGTTTAAAGTCGATTCCTAACGACAATTTTTTTGAGAGACTTTTCATGGCAGTTTTATTTACTCTCAGAGTTTTTGCCAGATATATGCTGAGAGGAAGTTGATGAAGAAATATTTTCTCATATTTTCATTTTGATGTCTGACCCGGGGTTGAAGCGTGGCCTTACGTCTAATAAGCCAGTACACTACCTACTAGACTAAGGCCTACTACGACTAGACTACCACTGCATCATAAGTAGTGGAAATAAATTTTTCGTTATAAAAATCTAAAAATTAGCGACGTTGTTAGTTTTATTAATAAATGATCTCTTGTGGTATTCTAGGGTATACAATTATAAATCGCTCGTGGGTAACATTACTATGTATAGTGAAGTTTATGGTTTAGAAAGTAAATAAATGGATACAGCAAGACAAATATAATTATATTCTTAAAAACGGAGACTATGAGGAGGAAGAGGAGGCAGGCATAAAACAAATATAAACGTCGATGCATGAATAATATCAAATTAGCGCGAGCTATGTTTAGCATATTCTGCTTGCGTATCTGGTTAGTAAAGAGAGATGATATGTATGTATCTCAACACGAACAATATCTTGTCGCTGTATTATTACCCAAGCTTTTAAATAGCTGCTTGAAGGAAATATAACGCTAGGCACTCCGCCCATAAGATTTATTTACCTTAAAGTAAATACTGTTTGTATATGCGTCCAGATTTATGATGGGTTTATACTGTAATGCTACTATTCATTAAATAAGTGACTTTAACTAACTAACTAGAGATTTATTATTTGCTACTGTTTGTTGTTGTTTTAATTTATTTATTTACTGACTTTTATTTATTTTTATTTTTTTTTCGCGTTTATTATGTTATTTTGTTGCTGTTGTTGTTGTTATAGTATTTTTTGGATTTTTGCGAGTTTCATTCAGAGCTTAAAACAGTTGGCGCACACCGTTTAGAGATTTAGTCGTTAACGCACGGTCAATACGTGCATTTCAAAAGTATTCCACAACACAAATAAAATCTTGTTTTTAAGAAAACCAACATAAAATTAAAAAAAAATAAATAAATTGTCGTTATCGTGTGATTCAAAACGTTTTATTAGCACGTTAAAGAAAAAATTTGCAGAAATTAAAAGAGAAACAAGATTGGAAAACAAAAAATTGTTAAAGAAAAATTGTGAGTGAGTGTGGTGGCAGTAAAGAAAAAAAAATAATTTTTAAAAACGATTAAAAATAAATTAAAAAATACAAAGTTGTTAAATTTGTTACAAGTATTTAATTTGGTTAAGAAAAAAAAAAGAGAAATATTCATAACAACAACAATAACAATAACATATTGTTGATATAAATAATAAAACAATAATAATAAAAAAGCAACTTGTTAAAGCCTGATCGTTCAATCAATCAAAACATCTGGTACGTCATAAGCCAATAGAAAAAAATCAACATTTTTCAATAATAAGAAAAAAAACAAAGAAAAAGAAGAAGAGGATGAGAAAAAAATAGCAACTTTGTTTAACAACAAAATTAGAAGAAGAAGAAGAACAAGATAAAGTGTAAATAAGTAAAGTGCATAGAGATTTCAACAAATAAATTCAACGATTTAAAGTAAAAAAAAATAAAAAAATTTAAAATAAAACACTAAGAAACATTTAATTTTATAAACAAAAAAATAAATAAAATTAACCTTTTCGTTTAGCAAAAAAACAAATGAGAAAGAAACTAAAAGCCAAACACAGAATATTGTTTTTGGTTAAAACTGGCTCAATCTGGTGTGGCAAACAATTAAAACCACAACAGCACAAAAACTGAACACAAAGAAAAAATACTGCAAGAAACGAAATCATATTCATCACATTTGAAATCGTATTAAATTTCTGTCTTAATTTTAATTATAATTTTAACAGTTTTCTTATTAAGAACTTGTACATAAATTTTTGCAAAATTCTTCTCAAATTTATTTTTTAAATTTAAAGAATTAAAACGGAAACGGAAGTTTAAATTGAAAAAACTCTGCAGTTAGTCAGCTTTTAAGAACATAGAGAGAGAATATTACAATCACATCAGAGGCATTTAAATGAGCATGAGCATGATCATGAGCACATATTATTTAATTTAGTTTTTATTCCAATGACACTTACAAACAATTTTTGATTTAATTGTATTTGTATTTGCAACAAAGTGTATACAGTAAATGCTTTACTGAAATTTTATTTAATTTTACTTTTTTCTAAATTATCATAAAAGTTTTATAATGTTTATCTAAGAAAAGAAATCGTCTGGCAGTGTTTATTGACATCAAATAATTTTATAACTATTTTCACATTCTTTTCAAAAATTTACTCACTGATATTTCAAGAATTTACAATTGATAAGGGATTAGTCCAGGGCATACCCCACGGTGCTCAAAGCACGCGTGGAAACAATACGTCTACCAGCGCCCCCATGCACAGCGATGCAATCAGACGTGATTACCATTTCGAAGCCATGCATTTGGACATAACTTCCCTATTGGTTAGGGGTCGGAGACTATCTAAACTCCTTTTTGACAATGATTAGGAGTGTAACGCCGTAGTCTAGTAGGTACTGTGTTGGCTTATTAGACGTAAAGCAAGCGTTCGAGCCCCAGGCCAGACATCAAAACAAAATTCAAAAAGGTATTTCTTCGGCGACTTTCTCTCAGCAGATTTCTGGCAAGAACTCTGAGAATAAATAAAATTGCCATGAAAAGTTTCTCAAAAATCTGTCGTTCGGAGTCAACTTTAAACTGTAGGTCCCAACGCTCATGTATAAAATTAACACACACAACATAAGTGGTGTAAGAAACTAGGTCGTAATCCTGACTGAAGGGTTGTAATGACCAATTATGTATGTATGCAGGAGTGTAACGCCACACTGAGCTTGTGCTCTCCCCGCAATTTGTGTATAAACTACAGCCACCACCTTACTCCCACAGGGGGCCCTACAAATGTCAGGCAGAGACAAGTCTCTGGGGCTCCCGACACCCGTGGTACCAGAATTAAGCCAATTGATAGGCGATTGCAAGTAGACAACATTAATACAATAAGGGCCATTATTACAACTTGCCGTTAAAGTTGGGTTTAGTTAAAGGTATCTTTAGCTAAAGTGAACTTTAAAGTCACATTTAACTTATTTTTTTTTGTTATTACGACTTACAGATAAAATCGACGCCTCCATTCTATAACGTTGTAAGTGTACTTAGAACGTTTTTAATGTTCTTGTTTTTTTAAATTCTACGTTCCCTAACTTAAATACTGTCAAAATTTGGTTAAGATGCGCCGATCCGTTCCGAAGTTATATGGAAAAATCTTCTTAGAATACACATATAGTCGCATGTCGCGTGAAAACTTTGAGAGCTCATAACTCAAAACACACTTTTTCGACTTAGAATGTTATAGAACGGAGGCGTCGAAATAAAATAAAGTTAACTTTTTCAAAAATATGGCAGTGGTGGAGCAATGCCATTAACACTGCTCGAATTAAACAAGTTTTATTTAAACGCAGTGGCAATGACGGGCCTCGTTTTTTTTTTGTTGTATTTGCTCATTTTGTTTAAATTTGAAGTTGCCATACTGAAAATAATACATAATATGGCAAGTTTAAACATAAACTTAACATTACAAGTTACCAGCAGGATGATCTTCCCTTTAGCTTAACGCTCACTTCTATCTTATCATCCACTTATAATAATGAAAAACAATTTATCTGCCCCTTAAAATCCTCCCTTTAGTTAAGGAGAAGTTGTAATAATCGCCCTTAAAGTATTAATTATGTAGGCACACTGACCCTAACTTCTAATAATAGCATCGACCCTACTCGCCAAAGTTTTACACTCCACAGGAATGTAACTTCGATATAATTTCGCTACATTCTCGTCACGTCATATACTCTGGCCTTTAGAAGTTCTTTTTTTTTACCGAATTGTTAATGTGTACTTAACCAAGCTCACCAATAATCTTTTAAACCTTTTTAACTCAAACTAAACAGAATTATTTTGTTTGATCAAGTGTAACTAAAGATTCATTTGAAAGTATTACATTTTCAAGCTTGCCACCATCATTTTAATGATTTACTCTAACATAACAAGCTACTTTGGAGAGATGAAGGAACCTTCGCTACACCAAGTCCACTTGTAAACAGATGTTTTTGTGTTAAAAATTCAGCCATTTTCATAATATACAACTTCTAACTTTTAAGGAGTAAGCGCGAAAAAATTTGGACATACTTCTACGTCTATATCGTTGACTGTGGCATGTGAATAATATCGTTAATATAGCAAGGCAGGCTTATTAACTAAATTACCCAGAGCAGAGCACTTTTGGGAGATGCTGGCTATTAGAAAATCATTTGAAAGACACAAGAACTCATATAAAAATGAGAAAGTGTGTTTATTAGATTAGATTAGAAGATATGCCAGCAAAATGGTAACAAACAACATAATAAAGGTCCTAATGAAAGGAATTTAATACATAATACTTCTTTACGCACTAAAATGTAAACAATATTCTCCAAAACTTATATAAAGTTTTGTACTCAAGAGCGTATTCCCAAATTTGTTCGTTCATACTCCTTATTTATCTTTTCTCTGGAATTTTTGGACTTAAGTAAGTCAACACAAAAAAGATGGAAATATTTATAATGGACACTGTATGTTCAGTGGAAGAATTTTAATGATTTATTTGAAAGTAAAAAAAACATTTTGTGTACAGCATTTAAAATTTATTTTAAATTTAACTGATGTAGACTTAAGGGATCTTCTGCTTAATTTTAATCACTTTTTATCATTTTGACAAATATTTTTTCTTTTTTATCTAAATCACAAGAAATAAGAATTTCAAGAAATGGAATCTTTATAAATCTTATGATTTTGAGACAAAAAAAATCGGGTTTTGTTTGCAGAGATAAGCACACGACAGAAATTAAAAAAAAAATTTTAAATTCATTTGAATAAAATGCAACGTACTTTAAACGTGTAGAATAAATATTGCACGCGTATATTATTTAAATTGAAATAAAATAATAAAAACAAGTTGATTTGTTATTAATTAGTCAAATCGGAAACTATGATACTCTACAATACAGCGTTGTATTCATATTAGCGGAAGATATCACACAATATTCGCTCTCATGATCAAAATTTAGCACCGAGAGCATAAATCTGTAAGATTAAGATGACAAATTTAAGGTGAAACAATCATAAGTCTAGTATTTTTGCATTGAATTGAGTGTTTTCCTTAACACAGTTAGGTTGCCTTCCAAAATGTTAGTTGCTTTGTGTTTGAACAAAGTATCGTGTTTCATAATGCCGCTGTACAAAATATCTACAATGTATTCTATTTCAAAACGTCGTCAATGTGTATTTTTAACGCAGTCAAAAAGCAATCAGGCATCGGACTTATAGTTGATGCATTGTTTGATTACTTTGCATATCTACATAGTTTAAATACAGTAGTAGAACTGCATACAAACTTTGTATTGACACATTTTGGAAGGCAGCCTTAGAATGATACATTCCGATCCAACATAAACTTGTTGCTATTTTGAAGCTGAGTCCATTTTTATCCCTCTAAAAGAAGCCTTCATCCATATTTGCAAAGAACTGAAACAATAGCTTTTCAGAACATGATATTGGAAACCAAAATGCAAGCTCTAAGCTGCAACCTTTAAATTAACCTTTCCCTCTCTTAATGACCAAAGCCCAGATGGTCTAATTGTTTCTGTAAAAAACCATGTAATTTCTAGACATTCGCTTCAAATAAAAACATTTGTTCCTAGCTTGGCTACCATTTTCGAGGGCTCACCGTTGCTCGACTATGATCGTTTTCGCTTGACATTGTATTAAGTGATCCGCTTCTCATAACCAACCACTCTCTACTCTTCAGTATTGTTTCAATTTTAATGCCATTCAGGAATGATTGGCAGCTGAAAATTCTGTCCTAAAAGATATTTTTACCTTCACTAGTGGGGGATCAAAGTTTCCTTTGGAAGCCTTAATAAAGTGTTTTCGAATAGTTTTTAATGCAAAATTCAGATACTGATCAACCGAAACAGTACTAGTAAAACGAATAGCCATTTTCCTCTATTAAACTTGAAGTACGTGATACATTTTTGCAATTAAAATTATCCGAACAGAATCAACGAACGAACGAACGAACACATTTTTAGCAGCCTAACTTCGATTATATCGAAGAAAACCTGTTAAGTATTGGTTATTTCGTCGTTAAATAGTATGTCCCTTTTTCATAGATAAACTAGCATACACAACATGCGTATTGTGAGAAGCTAAGTTGTAATTATGACTAAAGTCTTGTAACAGTCAATTAAGTAAGACGCTGGTTCTAATGACTTTTCATTGCCACTTAGTGGAATCCAAGAAAGATAGCAAAAGCCGTTCATTGGAACAAAAACTGAAACCTTTTTATAAGTGATTCAACATAATATTCTTCTCAGTTATTGCAACTTACAGCGAGCATATTATCATTGGGCAATTCACACGACTTTGTATCGTGTATGTTGTATTGAATACATTTGTTTGTTTGTGAACGCTCAATGCTATGCTGTATTGTGTATCTCGTGGCATTCAAACAATTTGATAGCCCGAAACCAACATAACCTTTTAAAAACATATGAAAACATATACACATTTTTTTCATTCACACAATTTGATAGCACGAAACCAACATAACTTTTTAAAAACATATGGAAAAAATGTGTATAAGTGTATCGGATTTTTATATGAAAAATATCAACAACAATCATACACTGTTGTATGTTCTTCCAACAATACAATGAATACAACGATACAACGGTTTGTGTGAATTGACCACATGATTTTATGGTTGTATTGATAGAAACAATGATGACATAATTGTCGCTGTAGTCTAATAGGTAGTGTGTTGCCTTATTAGACATGAGGCCATGGATCAAAACCCCGGTCAGACATCTCCAACAAAACGAAATATAAAAAATTATTTCTTCGAAGACTCTCTCTCAGCAGATTTCTGGCAAAAATTCTGAGAGTAAATAAAATTGCCATGAAAAAACTTCTCAAAAATCTGTCATTCGAAGTCGACTTTAAACTGTAGGTCCCGCCGCCATTCATGCATAAAATTAACACACACCGAAAGTGGTGTGAGAAGCTAGGTCGTAATACTAACTGTGAAGGGTTGTAGTGGCATAAAACACATACAGATTTTTTATGTAAGAAGCATGTTCAAATAACATAAAAATTTTAGGTATTTACGATTGTATTCATATAAAATACTTCGCTTATAAATTTTAAATTGGTGGTATAAAAGTTTCTGCTGCACAATACAACAGCAATTTATTTTGGCATTATAATCGTTTTTTTAAAGCTTATTTAGACAAAAACGACTTAAATTTTCGTATTGAAATAAAACAATAAAGAAACACCTGACATATTTACGAGCATGTAAAACAGTAGTTGTACTCTAGTTAAAGTGTTTAAAAAACTGCTTATCTCGGCTCGTGTCTTGAATATTAATTTTAATTTCAGTTTCTTTCTTTTTATTTTATTTTATTTTAGTTTTCTACATTTTAAGCAATTAGTTAATAATTCTTAACGAGTAACCTTTGTATCTTCATTTATGATGATGACGTCTAGCAGTAGCTTGTGTTGGTTGTAGGTAGACGACTCTTAACGCATACAAAGGCGTACAAAAATTTAAAAATAAATATTTAAATTTAGAGCAAATACAACAATACAATACAATAAAAAAAAACCTTCTGATGAATTAAAATTAACATTTTCAGAATACAGATTGTCTGTCTGTCTCTTACAAATGATTCCAAGTATATTTTAAACAATATTAAGACTTCCGTTAATGAAAAGATGAATTTTAAAAAATTTCAATAAAATATGGAGAGTAGCGTATCATTCGATTTGTTTATTGAGGGTTATTCCTTCAAACTAAAGCTTCTCAAATAGTTTTCCATCTTTTATTATAAAAGCCTCAAGAAAGATCACTTGTTCGTTGTTGGCTTTGACGCCAAAGGTTATAGTACTGCGTCAGCATAGAAGATCTCAGTTTGATGAAATTCTGTGACATGAAATGGAAATGATTTCATTGGAGAGCTTTGATAGTCTGCTGGATAGTGTGCTAGTCTGTCAGAGAGATGGTTATGGTTTCGATTACCATTAGATACTCCTTATCGAGCTTAAGTCCGCTTCGTTATAATTCGAATATAATTTTAAAGCGTGTTATAATAAGGCCCATTATTACAACTTGCCGTTAACTAAAGGGAGGATTTTAACGGGCAGATAAATTGTTTTTCATTATTATAAGTGGACGATAAGGTAGAAGTGTGCGTTAAGCTAAAGGGAAGATCATCCTACTGATAACTTTTAAAGTTAAGTTTATGTTTGGGCTTGCCATGTTATATATTATTTTCAATACGGCAACTTCAAATATAAACAAAGTGAGCAAATACATACAACAAAAGAAAAGAAGATCGTCGTTGCCACTGCGTTTAAATGAAACTTGTTTAATATGAACAGTGTTATCGACATTTTTCCGGCACTGCCATATTTTTTAAAAAGTTAACTTTAATCATTAGGTTGTAATAACGAAAATAAGTTAAAGGTAACTTTAGCTAAAGTGAACTTTAAGGTTTAGTTAAAGGTAACTTTAACTAAAGTTAACTTAAAGTTTAACTAAAGTTACCTTTAACTAAACCCAAGTTTAACGGCAAGTTGTAATAATGGCCCTAAATAAAATAAAATAAACAATAATTAATAATTTTGATACTTAAATTATTTGCAAAACAACTATACGTTATACCCTCAATTTGTATAATTTTATGAATGCAATATTAGTCATTGAGAGGTAAGAAATCCGACATCATACTTAAATTGAATATAAAAATTCAAATCTGTATGCTTGAAGTAGTAGGTTGGTAAAAAAAATTTGGTTTTGTTTTCTACGAGTATTATACGCAGTTATAATCATAGATAATCGTCATTTTTAAAATAACATTTGAATAAAATTAAAACATTTAGCAACGCATTACTGTGAAACATGATCATCCAAAGATTCTATTAAGAGATAAATAGTACAAGGTACACAAGGCCAATCCAGCATTCGCTCAGAGTTCGGAAACAACTCCTTTTCATTCAAAATCTATTTCAAATGTGAAACCAGCCGCTACATCTAATATACAGAACTGTTAAGACGAATCCAAAGGTACAATTTCAGAATACAATTAGGACCCTGCAAGAAATCTTACAATTATTTTCGCGTGCATTCCTTCTGGATTGGCCAATTACACAGAAAATGCTGTAGGTCTTGTCTTTTTGCTCATTAATTCAGCACTATCGCATCCAAAAAGGCAAGTTTGTTCGAATGTGCTTCGATGAAATATAACCTCTTTGCCCAAAAACATCTTACTCGGACATCAGATTTCGAGATTCTATGCATGTGACAATCATTAATCAAGGCCCATCCATCAATCTTACATCACTTTGTGGCTTCGCAGTATCCAGAGTTGATCTACTTTTAGCTCATTGGCTTAATATGCCACAATCCTGTGGACAGTATTGCGAGTTTATCCACAAAAATGTCATTCTCCATTGAGTATAAGATAAGATCAAACATTAGATTTTCTGTCATTCTTATGACGTAGATAAACAAGTGTAATCTTCTAGCCATCCTTGAAGACTAAGAAGAAATTTTCCTCGACAATTGCTCTCTCAAGCCCATCAAAATATGCTAATTTTCAAGTCACTTATGAAGTCGCTGTAGTCTAATAAGTAGTGTGTTTGCTTATTAGACATGAGGCCTCGGTTCAAACCTCAGGCCAAACCTCTCTAACAACACGCTCATATGCATCATTATCTCAATCTCATCTCAACAACGGAAAATATGCTCATTTTCATGTCGCTTAGGCAGTCGCTGGAGTCGAATATGTAGTGTGTTTGCCTATTTGACATGAGGCCTCGGTTCAAACCTCAAGCCAGACATCTCGAACAAAACGAAATGAAAAAATATTTCTTCGTTGACATCCTCTCAGCAGATTTCTGGCAAAATCTCTGGCAAGTAAATAAAATTGACATGAAAAAGTTTCTCAAAAATATCTCGTTCGGGATCGTTTTTAAACTGTAGGTCACAGCACAAGTGATGTAAGAAACTAAATCGTAATCCTGACTGAAGAGTTGACCAATTATCAAGCTTGCTATTGATTAGACTGAAAACTGAAAGGCCTGGCTGAAGAGTTGACTAATTATGTACGTACGTGTACGTGCAGCATGAAACTTGTTATTGATTAGACTGAAAACTCTTTAAAACGCATCTGCAAACGTGTTAGTGAAACAAGACTTGCCTATAAGATATATTTTATCTCCCCTTATGAGAATACAGTATAGTATTTAAAGCTTAGTAATAAAATAGAGATAGGACTCCTAATTTACTGCTTTTCATCAAGCTTATGCTCCATGTGTCAAGCATGAAATCTATTATGGAATGCTTGACAGCCTATTTTTGACAAATTGTACTAAATGCGTTTGTCATTATACTTTCAAAATCGTGCCTTCAAATTTTCAGAGTAGAGCCACCTACAGCCGATAGTTTAATCCAGTTTTAATAAGCAATCTAGCCTTTCAATCACTATCAACGATTACTAATGTAGATTAAGGTGTGGATTGATTGCAATTAAAAACTTTTTTTGATTACCTTGACACAATAAATAAGAAATAGTTGAAAATTAAAAAACATATATTTTTATACGAAATAAATGAACGAATTCTTAAAAATATATGCTTTTTTTAATGCACGTGAATTCATATTTCAATATTTCAAAATAAAACTGTAAAATTGCAAATGTATTGATAGGCAATCAGTCTCGCGACTTTATTCATCTAAAACCTGATTCGAAATTCGTTTTTTTTTTTTCTTGTTTCAATATGAGATCAATGTTCTTGTTCAATGACCTTGTTTTCTCAAACACTTTTTTGTGTTAGAAATCATTTCATTTTTAATTCGAAACTCTATACATTTTAATTCGATTTCAATCTGTTAGAGGAATGAATACAAGCATTTGAAGTTATGACTGCCAGTGTGGGTATATAAGTTTTGTTTCAAATTTAATTTTTAAATACGAATTTTAACGGTTTGTTATGTATACAACAAACGTTAGCTTTGAAGTGTCAAACAAAAAACGATTTTTAATGGCTTAAATGTTGTTTTCCTTGAAGAGTGTTTAAAAAAAAATTTAAAAGTTTTAATTTTGAAAAAAAGAACATTATATTCAAGACAATATACAACAAAATACAAACAAATATAAAATAAAATTGTTTCATTAGCTTAATCAAGAAATTGCATATTTTATGAGCAACAAATAAAAGGAAAGGGGGGGGCAAATATCGATGACTTTTTAATATGTGGATTTGAATCTATTTACGTTATTAAAGACAAAAAAGGTTACTGTTGGAAGACCCAATCGCACTGAGTTATCGATCAAAATGGATATAAAAGTGAAATAAAAGGGGAGTATTATACAAAAATAGGCCGATTATTGCCTTACATAAAATTCCATTCTAATAGTTCGAGAAACATCAAAATAGAGCTGTAGGTACTGAATCCATACATTACGGTTGTTTGAAACTTTCAATCGTATATGAGTAGCGTAAATAATAGGAACGACAAGTCTAATAACTTTAATTGAGCAGTTTTATCGACATTGCTCCGCCACTGCCATATTTTTGGAAAAAGTTAACTTTATTTAATCATTAGGTTGTAATAACGAAAAGAAGTTAAATGTGACTTTAAAGTTCACTTTAGCTAAAGTTACCTTTAACTAAACTCAAGTGTAACGGGAAGTTGTAATAATGGCCCTTAATCTACAATTATGAGTCAACCAATGGGTATAAAAATCAACTGCATTCACACAACCCAATTTATAGATTTTTTTTTAGATCACAATTTTTTTTTTTTTTTGTATCATTCGCATTAAGCCCATACTCTAACTCTAAAGGACTTGCTTTATGATCAAACAACTTGAATGAAAAATAATTACTCCCGAAGAGTTTATCGGGTTAAAAGTTAAAAAGATGAAGTCTTTAAACAAAATAAAAGAAAGAGTTGGGATAATAAGGAATCGTTGCTGTACCTCATAGTTAAATTTGAATCCATTTTATAAATACATAGGATTTCAAGTTGGAGTGTAATTTCTAAATACAAAGTAAACACACATTTTCAATGGAACTTAATCGCATTTGTTAATAGAAACATACATACAGTAAGCGTCAAAAGAAACTGTACACTAAGGACAAAATTCTAACGCTCACCAAACTCCAAATTTATCACTCAAGGAGAGTGTCCGAAAAAAATTGGCAATATTTCGAAATTTTTTAAATTTTTTTTTCAATTTTAAAAACTGGCAATGAAACAATTTTTAAATAAAAATAACGGTAATTAATTAATGTATATTTTTTTAATGTACAGTTTCTTTTGACGCTCACTGTACATATCGACGCCTCCATTCTATAACATTCTAAGTCGAAAAAGTGTGTTTTGAGTTATGAGCTCTCAAAGTTTTCACGCGATATACGACCATATGTGTATTCTAAGGAGATTTTTCCCTATAACTTCGGAACGGATCGGCTCATCTTAACCAAATTTTGACAGTATTTAAATTAGAGAACGTAAAATTTAAAAATGCAAGAACATTAAAAATTTTCTAAGTACACTAAGAACGTTATAGAATGGAGGCGTCGATATATACAAAAAAAACCCCAATTTACGAATAATGAAAGAATGTCTGATAAATATCGTCTGGGCGTACTCTTACATACGCATGAAGAAATTTCGTTGACATTTATGCAGAACTGAGGCTCTATTTTGACAATCTTACACTGAACGTTTTGTTGCTTGAATTGTTTATTAACACAATTCGCTTGCCAGGAACACATTTCCAGGAACATTTTTAAAGACAATCGATCCAATGATTCGATAGTATCGAAACCAAACTCAATATTGAGATGAAAAAGAGATAAATGAAGGTTTTTTACATATCAAAGCAATCTACCCCTAACTGAAATACTGCATACCGCAAATTTATTATACTGAAACAATGCCTTCTTGTTACATAAAAAGAAATGAGACGCTAAAATGATATTAATAAGCTGTCAACGTTATTGGGGGTATAATAACACTTCTTTTTTACATCAATTGTACCTTTTAAGTCTTAAAAGTCTAAATTTTATTTAAACTTCACCAAATGAAGGTTGATCTTCTTCACTATTTCTCTTCTGCATTCCCTTAAAAGCATTGGCGCTTCTATATCATGTATCGGATTGACAGCTGACAGAAATTATTCGATATAATTTCTAATTATAACTTCAGTAGTAACAGCAATTTGGTGTTAAATTTTAATTATTTTTACACTGTTTCCATAGTAAAATCGAAATTATTTTTATCATACTTTGTATCTACAAGAAAACTTTGTAAAACTTTGTCAAATCATACCCTTTAGTCAAGGATTACCACCTAGCTTCTCACATCACTGATGTTGTGTATCTTAATTTTATACATGAGTGGTGGGACCTACAGTTTAAAGTCGACTTCGAACGACAGATTTTTGAGAAACTTTACATCACAATTTTATTTTTACTGTCGGAATTTTTGCCAGTAATCTGCTGAGATGGAGTCGTCGTAATCTAGTCGGTAGTGTGTTGGCTTATCAGATGTACGGCCAGGGTTCAAACCCCAGGCTGGACATCAAAACAAAAATATGAAAATGTTTTCTCTGGCGAAAACTCTGAGAGTAAATAAAATTGCCATGAAAAGTTCCTCAAAACTCTGTCGTTAGAAGTCGACTTTAAACTGTAGGTCCCGCCACTCATGTATAAAATTAAAGCACATAACATACAAAAGTGGTGTGAGAAGCTAGGTCGTAATCCTGACTGAATGGTTGTAATGACCAATTATGAATGTATTGTATGTAAGAATCTGTTGAGATGTTTGATACCTTCGTTTTGATGTCTGACCTGGGGTTTGAACCGAGACCTCACATCTAATAAGCCAACGCTCTACCTACTAAACCTCATTTAGTTCGAATATTTATTCGATATTCATAACGACATAAAGCTGCAAATGATGTCAAATTTAATTATTTTAGTAATTTATTGTTAAATACGGTGTGAAATTCGTTTCAAATATATTTTAAATAGATTTTCTATTTGTAATTGAATAAAATTTAATTTTTATTAACGGTATCCTATTTTTTTAACATTGTTTTTGATACTTTCCCACAGTTTTAAATTAAACACGTAATTTAGCAGCTGTTTTGTTAATTACTTTAGGGATCATTATTATAACACAGTTTTTGTTTTTTTTTTTTTGTGTTTTTGTCAAGATGAAAAAATCATTATAATTTCCAAACACCTGAATCAAATTTAAACAAGTGTTTTGCACTAAAAACTTTTCAGATACTTGACGGCTACAAAGACATGAAATTATGATGATAAGATCGCAGTTAATGATGGCCAATATTTTGTAAAAATTTAATAAAAATACATCAAGTATTTAAAAGCTAAGCACTGTACATAGACTTTATATCGAATGTTTTCGAACATTAAGGGCCAATGTTACAACTTGCCGTTAAATTTGGGTTTAGTTAAAGGTTAACTTTAACTAAAGTGAACTTTAAAGTCATATTTAACTTATTTTCGTTATTACAACCCAATGATAAAATAAAGTTAACTTTTTCAAAAATATGGCAGTGGCGGAGCAATAACGATAACACTGCTCAAATTAAACATGTTTTATTTAAAGGCAGTGGCAACGACGGGCTTCTTTTTCTGTTGTGTTTGCTCCTACTGTTTATATTTGAAGTTGCCATATTAAAAATAATATATAATATTACAAGTTCAAGTATATACTTAACTTTAAAAGTTACCAGCAGAATGATCTCCCTTTAGCTTAACGCTCACTTCTATCGGGTGCGCCATCTAACGTTTTTTTTCAACTAGTGTTTATTTCGTGAATGGTAACACTTAGCTCATGTCTGATTTGAGAGATAATTAGTTTTATCCTTCCGCTGAACGAATATGGTTGTGTATATTGACCATCCAATGCGTTTTCGCTTCGCTAAATGGGCCTGCGATCGACTTACAGAAGATGCCGATTTCGGCAAAAAAAAATCATCTTTTCTGATGAAGCTCATTTTGATATTGGCGGGCATGTAAACAAGCAAAATTGTCGCATTTGGGGCACAGAAAACCCGCACGCATACATTGAAAAGCCGACTCACCCAAAACGAGTAACTGTTTGGTGCGGATTTTGGTCCAGAGGCATAATTGGGCCATTTTTCTTCGAAAATGAGCAAGAAGTGGCCGTTACAGTCAATGGCGATCGTTATCGGGCCATGTTAAACGAATTTTTGTTCACAAAAATTGAAGAGGAGAATATTGGCAACATTTGGTTTCAACAGGACGGCGCTACGTGCCACACAGGCGAAGCTACACTCGATGTTTTGCACCCTGTTTTTGAAGATCGCATTATCAGCCGCATAGCTGATGTCGTTTGGCCACCTCGGAGCTGCGATTTGACACCGTTGGACTATTATTTGTGGGGTGCCGTCAAAGATAAGTGTTACGCCGACAAGCCAGAGACAATTTACGCTTTAAAGGACAATATTCGTGAAGCCATTAGTGAAATACAGCTGCACACAATCGTTAATGTGCTTAAAAATTGGACCAATCGTGTAGGCTACTGCATGGCCAGCCGAGGCAGCCATTTAAATGAAATTATTTTCAATTATTAACCGGAAGGATTGTACTTTCAAATAAAAAAAGAAATTTGAGAAAATATTCAGTAGTTTCTTTTTTAAAACATTTTCAAAAAAAAGTTATTTGGCGGACCCTTTACCTTATCGTTCACTTATAATAACGAAAAACAATTTATCTGGCAGTTAAAGTCATCCCTTTAGTTAACGACAAGTTGTAATAAAGGCCCTAATAGTTATTAACACGTTGACTGCCGCGGCAATTTTCAGAAAACTGACCACGCAAGCCGACATTGACTTTTTGTTCTTTTCCCGAAGCTATTTATCGATACTAGCACTGATATAATACGATTTTATTCGTAGCTACACAAAAATGGCAGGTTTAGTGAGTACGAGATAACTAGTAGTTGGCTCCCTAGAAGGAACGTAATCTACGAGTTATCTCGTAGTCGGCAGTCAACGTGTTAATTTTATTATTTCTAAACATGCCATGTGTGGTGGCATGAGAAGAATTTCCGCAATAATTTTGTTTTTCAAAGAAAATAAAGAAAGAGGAAAAAACTACCCCAAGACTTGTGACATTTTCAATACAACAATTCGTGTCAAAATTGAAATTCAACTGTTAGAGGTTGAAAACATTCTGTCACGTTTTAGAAGAAAACAAACAGAAACAAACAAATAATTTATTTAATAATTTTATAGTATGTGTCTGTTTGTTTTCTTTAATACTTTATACCTACGAAAAGATAAACAAATAAATCACAATTTAAATAATGAAAAATTATGAAAATTTATTTTAAAAAATTTCTTAATTTGTGTTGGCGTTAAATGAAACAATCAGTTGAAATTGCAATCATAATATAAAAAAATAATTAAAAATTGTTTAAATTGTAGATTATTTTGAATTTTTTTTTAAATAATTTCAAATTAAAAATTATTTTTTAATTGCCATATAACAACGATGACACAACAATTACAAAGTTACATATGCAATCGGCAATGTTTTCTTATATAATATTTACATTAGATGGCGTTATATTATATACGATGATTTAGTTTAATATCCCATCCCCCATAAGAGAATTCTTTTTAATTCCATCCACCTTATAAAAATGAAAATGTATACAAGCATTGTTTGTACTTGAAATTGAACTTGACATTGAGCCAATTTATAGCGTCGTTTAAACATTTTTACTCAAATCTATTTAATCAGTTTTAATCAAATCACCAGCAACAATCAAAACTATTCACATAATTTGTGTGTGTGTGTTTAGAGTATGTAGTGTAAATTACGGATGGAATGTGTGTGTGTGAATGTTTTGTTTGATAGTTCATTTCCTGTATTATAATGAAATTTTTCCTATTACAAGCAAACAAATACCAAAAATTTACAAAAAAAAAAAAACTGAAAATTTAAGTGTCTATGCCATGGGAATTAAATATTTGATACATCAGATGATGTCATTTGCATCAGAAAAGATTTGAATACGACCATCACCTTTTGCAATCGATGTTTCAAAATGTTATGAAAATATTTACTCCAAAAGCTTATGATCAATAGTCAGGGACTTTTTGAATAAAACATGGGTTTTTGGACAAAAAAAATTTATTTATTGTTCAACAGTCTCCTTTCAATTCTATAAACTTTGTACAACGATTCTTTAATTTGATTATCGTTTCCAAAAAATAGATTAATTTGTGAGACAAGTTAATCCTTCCTTTTGCAGATTTGGCGTCAAGTGATATTGTCTCTCAAGACTAAGAGAGCTTTTTCTCATTTTCTTATGTAATCACTCAGCTTGATCAACGGAAGTGCTGTAGGACTTTATCCTTCCTCATAAATTGTATAACAATTAGGGCCATTATTATAACTTCCCGTTAAAGTTGGATTTAGTTAAAGGTAACTTTAGCTAAAGTGAACTTTAAAGTCACCTTTAACTTCTTTTCATTATTACAACCTAATGATAAAATAAAGTTACATACATACATAATTGGTCATTACAACCCTTCAGTCAGGATTACGACCTAGTTTCTCACACCACTTGTGTTGTGTGTGTTAATTTTATACATGAATGGCGGGGACCTACAGTTTAAAGTCGACTCCGAACGACAGATTTTTGAGAAACTTTTCATGGCAATTTTATTTACTCTCAGAGTATTTGCCAGAAATCTGATGAGAGGAAGTCGCCGAAGAAATACTTTTCGTATTTTATTTTGATGTCTGGCCTGGGGCTCGAACCCTGGCTTTTCGTCTAACAAGCCAACACACTACCTACTAGACCACGGCGACTGCAAAATAAAGTTAAGTTTTTCAAAAATATGTCAGTGCGGGAGCAATGTCGATAACACTGCTCAATTAAATATGTTTTTTTTTAAACGCAGTGGCAACGATGGGCTTCGTTTTTTTGTTTTGTTAAACTTAACTTTAAAAGTTACCGGTAGGATGATACTCCCTTTAGCTTAACGATCATTTCTATCTTATTGGGTACTAATAATAACGAAAAACAATTTATCTGCCCTTTAAAATTCTTCCTTTAGTTAACGGCAAGTTGTAATAATGGCCCTTACTCTCATAATGATACATACATACATACATGATTAGTCATTACAACCCTTCAGTCAGGATTACGACCTAGTTTCTCACACCACTTATGTTGTGTGTGTTAATTTTACACATGATTGGCGCGACCTACAGTTTAAAGTCGACTCCGAACGACAGATTTTTGAGAAACTTTTCATGACAATTTTATTTACTCTCAGAGTTTTTGCCAGAAATCTGCTGAGAGGAAGTCGCCAAAGAAATATCTTTTTGTATTTTGTTTTGATGTCTGTCCTGGGGCTCGCACCCTAGCTTCACGTCTAATAAGCCAACACACTACCTACTAGACTACGGCGACTACAATGATATAATGATATCATATCATTCATAATGATTAGGAATTTTAATTAAGACAATTTACAGTGGAATCTTTAATGCAATGGAATTATCACTGCACGTTGGTTTTTGTTCATATAAAAAATAAATAAAAGAACAATAGTTGTGTGCCAAGAATTTAGTAACGTTCGCAAGGAACAGACCATATTTTATTAGAGCCTCTGACGTGTTTAGTGTTAATAAATCTTTGTCTTGTACAGACTAATTAATAATATTGGGATTAAAAGACAGTGTTTCCAAATATGCCGCCTTTAGGCAGGCTGGATAAAAGACATAAACAGCTTAAAACTTAAAAAATAAATGTTTAATGACTCTGTAACAAGGAAATAAAAAAGAAGTTGGCATAATCTTTAGATTTATTCGACAACAATATTTATTAGAACCTATAAATCAATCAGGACTTGAACAAAACATCAGAAAGGATTTCGAAAAGAAAGTCAGTCAGCGTCCGAGAAGGACTTGGCTAAAATAGGTTCCGAATGGTAAATACTGGACCATAAATTTTTAGAAACTTGTAGAAGTATTGTAATATTACATGAAAATTAAGACTGACTTGAGCTTCCCAGATTTTCCTATCTTTTTAAAATCGATATATATATCGATCGAATAGGTAGAGTGTTGGCTTATTAGACGTAAAGCCAGGGTTCGAGCCCCAGACCAGACATCAAAACAAAATACAAAAAGTATTTCTTCGGCGACTTTCTCTCAGCAGATTTCTGGCAAAAACTCTGCGAGTAAATAAAATTGCAATGAAAAGTTTCTCAAAAATAAGTCGTTCAGATTCGACTTTAAACTGTAGGTCCCGCCACGCATATACAAAATTAACACACACAACATAAGTGGTGTGAGAAACTAGGTCGTAATCCTGTCTGAAGGGTTGTAATGACCAATTATGTATGTATGTATTATGATGGGTAGACTTAGTATTTGAAAGCATAATAATTTTGAAAATATCCTTCCACTTTAAAGTACCTTTACAACTCAAACAAATAAATGAACTGAATTTAAGAATCACTGCACGTAGTATTTATTATCAAGTCGTGCTAACGTCAAACATTGTCTGGCATTGTCTTACATTTACAGAGAAAATAAAATATTTCTTGTAAAATATGTACATGTGTATGTACAATTAAGCAAAAAACAAAAACAATGTTTTGCTTTTGTTTTTAGGCCATCAGGGTACTGGGTAAAATTATTTTCACTTATCAAATGCTACTCACAACAGAGACTAGATCGTTAGCTGGCCATACATTTTGGCATTGACATTGCAAAATCTTGACACTCGAACAAGAAGTGCATTCGCATGCAGCAGTACGTCAGATACCATAAGCATTCCCCTCAAATACCTCAAAAGCATTCACGTACGTATCAAAGGCAGACAATAATATTTTAAAGACGATACTATTTTGCTTTTTCAAATGCTGTATCTTTTTCAATTTTCTTTTTGATTTTATACAAAATGCGAGACGCCAACGTACAATTTCAATTATTTTATGGTTTTTCCGCATGAGCATTAAAGTACTCTTTGGTTGTAAATAAATGTTAGACGAAATCGTTTGGTGTACTACCTACCGCACACAGAGAAGAGTAGACGTAACGATTAGTAAGAAAAAAATACAAATAAAATGAAAATAAATACGATCAAAAGTGGCCAAGAAGAACTCTATGTTAGAGGACGTGTACTTGTCAATTAAGACAACTACAATACCCGGAGGTCGAATTGGCCCATTGTACATAAGAAGAACTCTATTCTTGTTGAAGACTGGTAGATATTTGATGCCAAGGACAGACTATAAAGTGAAAACCCACTTTATGAACGCACAACACAGCTGGCAGCAGTGAAAGGGATGAACAAACTTCAAGCTTTCATTAACCGTGTATAAGGGGGATTTTCACCATAGAGCTTTACAGAAGAGCCATTAGCCATTATCCTTTAGATAAATTTGCGGAAAGCCTCTGAATTGGGCAGACCGTCAAACAATATCGTAAACATGTCTCTCAACTAGTATCCACACTGAACCCGAAGCCGTTTATTACAAACTGAAGGAAATTCTACTACCTTTCAATAATCGTAATAAGCCTGTATAATAATAACAACAACCACCTAGGCAAACTATTTAAGCTTAAACCGATTCACTATCGGAAACCAAACTAAAATCATTACTTATCGGCTTAAAGAGGTCGTAGGTACATCTGAGGCTATCACACTGAATTCATAGCTAAAGTGGCCTGATTGTCATCCGATCAGGACCGTTCTCATTTGACATTGTGCAAGGGAAGAACTTGGTATCACTAGTCATTCTCAACTTCTGAAATAGATCGAGTTATTTTGAATTACTATAGTATTAACTTGATAAAGGTCCATTCGTTGAACTTTATTTTAAATTCAGCATTATTCTAGTATTTGTTCAACACGTACATACATATTTGGTCATTACAACCCTTTAGTCAGGAATACGACCTAGTTTCTCACACCACTTATGTCGTGTGCGTTAATTTTTATACGTGAGTGTCGACTCTGAACGACAGATTTTTTGAGAAACTTTTCATGGCAAAAGAGTTTTTGCCAGAAATCTGCTGAGAGGAAGTCGCCGAAGAAATATTTTTTCATATTTCGTTTAGTTGGAGATGCCTGACCTGAATTTTGAACCGAGGCCTCACGTTTAATAAGCCAATACACTACCTATTAGACCACGGCACGTAGAACTCGATTATTTTCATTATTAGGCTCCCAGGATATTGCGCATCTTAGCAATCAAAACTAACGAAACGGAATGGACAAAACCAGTCGTTGAAGTCGCCGTAATTTAGTAGGTCAAGAGTTAAGTCAAGTCTTTTAGAGTCGCTGTTATACATCAGTATATACATATGTATATATACGTAGACTACAAAAGTCATCTTATCTGCTAAAAAAATTATTTAAATTTACTACACCTAATATTCAGAATGAAGAGAAGATGTCACTGAAATGTTATAAAAATTATTAGTTAATAAACATCGATCTTAAAGCTAATCGATCAAACGATCAAATTTTTACAAAGTTTAGTGGGAATTGGGTCCAAATGGACGTTTATGGAATGGCAAGACAAGATATTGCAGATACCTGCGGAAAAGTATAGAATTACATACATAATTGGTCAATACAACCCTTCAGCCAGGATTACGACCTAGTTTCTCACACCACTTATGTTGTGTGTGTTAATTTTATACATGCGTGGCGGGACCTACAGTTTAAAGTCGACTCCGAACAACAGATTTTTGAGAAACATTTCATGGCAAGTTTATTTACTCTCACAGTTTTTGTCAGAAATCTGCTGAGAGGAAGTCGCCGAAGAAATACTTTTTGGATTTTGTTTGATGTTTGGCCTGGGGTTTGAACCCTGGCTTTACATCTAATAAGCCAAGACACTACCTACTAGACTACGGCGACTTCTAATTATATATAGTACAGAATTACCATCCTTTTATAATATTCTTAACCATTAAGGATTGGCTATAGGGTGTCTTACACCACAAACATTAAATAAAATATTTTAATTATTTAAGATGTTTTTTTATTTTCTTTTCCTTTTTTTTCGTTAATTGCTCTTTCATTTACTCACGATCAGCCATATTTTATGTTCTGTTCTCTCTGTTCGACAATTGCAGGTGAATGTGTGTGAGAGTTGAATATTTGAAATAGTCAGATCAAAGAGTGTTGACGTGATTTTGAAGGACTTGTATAGGTAGCGCAGCATTGTTGGAGCCAAAGAAAAAACGGCATCTATAATGACTAAAAATGGTCACAGTAATCCGGCATATGTCAACGATGTTACGGATAAAACGCCTAAAAAGTATTCATTGGAATTAACAGAAAAGGGTGATAAATACTTGGTGGCCCAGGCAGCTGATTATAATCCATATGCCCATCGTGATGTAGAGCATCCCACAACGTAAGTTTTTATTTTCATACGTATTTTTTTTAATTTTTATTTTAATTGATATGCACACATAAATAAATATACTTGTACTAAATATCGTGTATATATTATAAATTATTTATATTTTCCTCCCATTTTTTTAGAAATTCAGAGACTCTATTTCATTTACTGAAAGGCTCTTTGGGTACGGGTATATTGGCGATGCCAAATGCTTTTAAAAATGCTGGTTATGTTACAGGCCTGATAGGTACCACAGTAATAGGTTTCATTTGTACCTATTGTATCCATCAACTGATTAAGGCCGAATATGAATTATGTCGCCGGAAAAAGGTTTGTAAGACTTTAAAATTGAAATGAATTAAACAAACAACAATTAAGATGTTCTTGTATAATAGGTTCCCAGTATGAATTATCCCACGGTGGCAGAGGTAGCTTTAAATGAGGGTCCATCAGTGTTTCGTAAATGTTCTCCTTATATTGGTCATGTGGTAAATACGTTCCTTTTGATCTATCAATTGGGTACCTGTTGTGTTTATGTGGTCTTTGTATCTTCAAATATCAAATCGGTGGCTGATTATTATCTGGAATCACCTGTGGATGTACGTTTGTGTATGGTCATTATATTATTGCCTTTAATTCTAATAAATTGGATTAGAAATCTAAAGTATTTGGCACCATTCTCAACACTGGCCAATGCCATTACAATGGTCTCCTTTGGTATTATCTGTTACTATATATTCCGTGAGCCGGTATCAACTGAAAATAAAGAGGCTTTTGCACCAGCTAGTGGTTTTCCATTATTCTTTGGCACTGTACTGTTTGCTTTGGAGGGTAAGTAAAACTTATTGGTGTAATATCGTAAATATATCATAAAAATTAATTTCTTTTAGCAATTGGTGTCATATTGCCTTTGGAAAATGAAATGCAAACACCCAAGAAATTTGGCGGTACTTGTGGCGTTCTCAATGTGGCCATGGTACTAATTGTCTTCCTGTATGTGGGCATGGGTCTATTTGGCTACTTAAACTATGGTAATGATATTGAAGGATCCATAACATTAAATTTACCCTCTAAAGATATGTAAGTACAATAAAAAATAAGAAAAACAAATTCAAATAAAAATTTCATTACAGTTTGGCACAATCTGTCAAGGGTATGTTGGCATTTGCAATATTCATAACACACGGTTTGGCATGTTATGTGGCCATTGATATAACATGGAACGATTATGTGGCAAAAAAATTAGGTCCAGAACGTAAGAAAATCTTTTGGGAATATACAGTGCGCACAGCACTTGTGCTAGTGACATGTAAGTTGTTGTCATAAATTACTCGATTCAAGAAACATTGTTTTATTTCCTTTTACTTATGGTTCTTTTTCTCTCTCTGTGTAGTTTTATTAGCTGTGGCCATACCAAATTTAGAGTTATTTATTTCATTATTTGGTGCACTTTGTCTATCAGCATTAGGTTTAGCATTCCCTGCACTCATACAGATCTGTACACATTGGTACAATACCCATGGATTTGCTAAAGTTTGGTTATTGTTTAGTAAGTATTATTTTCAAAGTATAATTATATTTTTTATCTGTTTTATTTTTTGTGTAAATGAATAATTGGGTTAGGGAAAAAGTATTTTCTTACTTTGAATTATATATTCGATAAAAATAAGATTTTATTTAACCCAACTCTTATTCGCACATGGGATACTATTTCCCCAGAAGTTGTTCATGGTTTTTCCATTAAAAAATTCCCAATAAGCAAGGATTGAGTATCCATAGCCCATTGGCTAAACTTAACTTAGTATTTTCATAGCGCTTACAAAACTTTACATATTAATTGCATATATTATGAGTTTAATAACACGGTGCGACAGTGAAAATACAACCGAGTAACTAATGGGTGATTTTTTAAGAGCTATAGGAAAAAATTTCAAAAAAAAAAACATAAAATTCAGAAAAATGCATGAAATCTTTATTTGAATCGATAGTACGGTCCATATAATTTAATGTTTGAAGCTTATTTCATGGAAATGTTGACCGCGACTGCGCCTCAAATGGTCCATCCGCTTAGTCCAATTCTGGCATACTCTTTCCAACTTTTCGGCCGGTATCTCACGAATAAATGCTTCAATGTTGTCTTCCAATGCGTCAATTGAAGCGGGCTTGTCTGTCTACATGACATGGGCTTTAACATAGCCCCACAAAAAATAGTCTAAAGACGTTAAATCGCTCGATCTAGGCGGCCAATTGAGCGGTCTCGAACGTGAAATAAAATGTTCAACGAACTCGCCTCTCAATAAGTCCATTGTTACGCGTGCTGTGTGGCATGTGGCACCGTCTTGTTGAAACCACATGTCATGTAAGTCAAGCTCTTGCATTTTGGGCAAAAAGAAAGTTGGATATCATCTCACGGTAGCGCTCACCATTCACAGTTACGTTACGATTCGCAGCATCTTTAAAGAAGTACGTTCCAATGACGCCACCAGCCCATAAACCGCATCAAACTGTGACTTTTTCTGGATGCATTGTTAGCTTTTGCAATGCTTCTGGCTGATCTTCACTCCAAAATCGACAATTCTGCTTATTTACGTATCCATTGAGCCAAAAATGAGCTTCGTCGCTGAACACAATTTTTCGATAAAGAAGTGGATCTTCGGCCAACTTTCCAAGAGCCCATTGCACCAAAAATTCTGCGTTGCGGTTCGGTCGTTCGGCTTCAATTCTTGCACCAGCTGTATTTTGAAAGGCTTCACACCTAAATCCTTTCGCAAAATATTCCACGTTGTTGAGTAACAGAGTCCGAATTGCTGCGAACGGCGACGAATCGATAATTGATGGTCATCATTAACACTGGCCGCTACAGCTGCGATATTTTCTTCAGTTCGCACTCTACGTAAGCGTGTTGGTGGTTTAATGTCCAACAATGTAAATTTGGTGCGAAATTTAGTCACAATAGCCCGAATAGCCGCTTCAGTGGGTCGATTAAACTGACCATAAAATGGAAGAAGGGCGCGATGAACTTTCTTAACAGAGCACCCAGTTTGATAATAAAATTCAATGATTTGCAAGCGTTGTTCGTTTGTAATACGATTCATGTTTAAATTATAGACCAAACTGAAGATGTTTGACAGTGAAACAAAACACGAAACGTGCGTGAGCTGTTTAAACCAGTATTGCCAAAAAAATAATCGCTAAAAAATCACCCGTTATAAAGTAAGTGATGACGTTCTGAAAGTGCATTATATTGTGAAGAGATTGGCGCTTCATATCAAAAATATAAGACAACTGTTAGACTCTTTAAATAATAACTACGGTAATTTTTGTCCGATTTGATCAAACGGAGTGTCAATCTCTTCACAAAATAATGTACTTTCAAAATGTTACCACTTATTTCATATTTTTTAATTAAAGTTTACTACTATGAACTGACAAACTTGAAAAAATATGAAAAAAAATTCGCATTTATCAAACCCCATAGTCAATAATATAATGGGTCCATCATCTAGCGTTTTTTTTTTCAACTAGTGCTTATTTCGTGAATGGTAACACTTAGCACATGTCTGATTTGACAGATAATTAGTTTTATCCTTCCGCTGAACGAATATTGACCATCTCATGCGTTTTCGCTTCGCTAAGTGGGACTGCGATCGACTTACAGAAGATGCCAATTTTGGCAAAAAAAAAAAATCATGTTTTCAGAAGAAGCTCATTTTGATCTTGGCGGGTATGTAAACAAGCAAAATTGTCGCATTTGGGTCTCAGAAAACCCGCACGCATACATTGAAAAGCCGACGCACCCAAAACGAGTCACTGTTTGGTGCGTATTTTGGTCCAGAGGCATAATTGGGCCATTTTTCCTCGAAAATGAGCAAGGAGTGACCGTTACAGTCAATGGCGATCGTTATCGGGCCATGTTGAACGAATTTTTGTTCACAAAAATTGAAGATGAGAACATTAGCAACATTTGGTTTCAACAGGACGGCGCTACGTGCCACACAGCCGAAGCTATACTCGATGTTTTGCGCCCTGTTTTTAAAGATCGCATTATCAGCCGCCTCGGAGCTGCGATTTGACACTGTTGGACTATTATTTGTGGGGTGCCGTCAAAGATAAGCGTTACGCCGACAAGCCAGAGACAATTGACTCTGCTGCACACAATCGATAATGTGCTTAAAAATTGGACCGATCGTGCAGGCTACTGCATGGCCAGCCGAGGCAGCCATTTGAATGAAATTATTTTCCATTATTAACCGGAAGGATTGTACTTTCAAATAAAAAAAGAAATTTGAGAAAATATTCAGTAGTTTTTTTTAAAGCATTTTCAAAAAACAAAAGTTATTTGGCGGACCCTTTATATGTACATGTATATCGTTTTAAAGGCCCATCCCTCTCCTTTCTAAGAAGGTTTAAATTTTGGACATCAATTCAGAAATGTTTGTGTAATCAATAAATGTGTGCGTAAAGTTAAAAAAACAGTTTTTGTCAAATAAAACAAGTTCGGAGGGTTCGAGAATAATAAAAAAAAGTATTTTTGAGTTCTATTCAACCTAGGTAGTTGCTCGGGTGTATTTAATTTTTTGTATTTTTTGTGTAATTTTTACCCTAACCCAATATATTTATAAAATTGTAATACTAAACTGTACACGTACATATGTATATACAAACATACTATATCTGTCTATATTTCTATTTCCTAGGTAACTTCTTTTTAATCATTGTTGGCATACTCGGTCTAGTAATTGGCACATACACATCATTAGCAGAAATTATTGCAACATTCTTAGATTAAATTGATTTGAAGGAACAAATAATGTGAGGCATAAAATACAATTTAAATGAAATTATAATTTAGTTTTGCATGCAAAAGCATAAAATGTTAAAATTAACATTCCACTATCCAGACACCAAACACCAGAGACAATCTTTGTATTTGTATTTGTATAAAGAAAGAAAAAGCCAACCAAAGGGGTATTCACAGTCCAACCATTTGCCATTTACCATACGACTAAATATCCTGGCAACATTTTGAATACAATTTTCATTAAGTATTACAATAGAAATAAAAGTTCAATTCTATAATAAAGGGGATCTTAATACGACAAAATTAAATTTTACTTCCTATATCTGTATGTACGTATGATTGTAATTTAATTAACATTTTTTAAAGTTAATTAAAAAGGAGATTGTGATATATTGTATTGTGATAAAAAAAAAACAAATTGGAAAACTATATTACCCGAGTTAAAATTTTCTAATAAGCAGAAGCCAAGTAAAAAAATACATTTTAAAATTAGAAAAAAACTTTATTCACAATTCTTTAAGGTCCGTTCCCTTATAACGTAAAAGCCAAGCAATGGAATAATTTTTAAGATATGCTATCATAAAATATTTTTGTGTCTGTCAAAAGCACATAATCTTATATGATAGCAAATCTTTTTTGAATCCTTCAAATATTACTATTTAAGATTTAATTTTTAAGTTGTTAAAATAATTCATATTTCTATTATAATTATTTATATTATACAATAAGGCATTTTGAATTTCATTTAAATTCTATGCATATAGCCATGTGTTAGTTATTATTTATGTACGTATGTTTGTTTGTTTAAATATAAAATCATTTTATTGTATTATAATTGCAAATTCAATTTAAATTTGAAAAACAAAAAAAAAATAAAAAAATTTAATTAATTTGTTTCAAAATAAAATACACTTTATAACCAAAAGAAATTTGTTTTAAATCGTAATAAGTTAGTATAAAGCGCTAGGATATAATGTGAGATGCGTACGCTAACGAAAATTTGTGCTAAAACTGCTTAAGAAATCAAACAGCTGAAATCAAAGTGGCCAGATAACCTGCGTCGCTGGTATGCTTACGTTTTGCCGGGCTATGGTTCGCCGGATGGGGGTGGTTCTTGCCGATTATCTGTACCATAAGCTCAATCACATATAGAAAAAAAATCCATACCGGCTTTAGATCAAAAACAATCTACAAAAAAAAAACACTTGCTAAGGGACCCGAAAGTGAAACGACTAATAACCTACAGTACAACTAACAGATACCGACTGGGGTCACACAACTTCAATGAGGAGAGACTGCAGATGTTATCGCAGCTCTACTGCCCACCCACTGGAATCCAAAGGATCCCACCTTGATAGCTCTAGATCAGTAATGAGCAGAGATCAGCTATGAATCGCTTTTTCGCTACTCATAAGTACTCATGAAATTTTGAGTATGAGTGAGTCAACAGTATTGAAATCCAACTACCCTGATTCATTCGTACTCAGTACAACATTGATTTATAAGTACAAGTTTTAAAGTCTTAGTTGTTGTTGCATTTACAAAGAAAGAAAAAAGACAAAGACAGCAAGCAGAGCAAACACACAACATTCTTGTGAATATTGTAGTGTTCGTACGCGAATAATACTTATTTTGTGATTCGTGTATACGATGAGTCATGGAGAGTCGAAATCAATAACACCGTGCGTATTGTTAAGTATGAGTACCATGAGTATTTCAAACTTTGAATATGGGTAGTATGAGTATGACATTAAAATAAGTATGAATGCGTATAAGTATGAGAAATTATAAGTATGATTCGAATCTACTCATCGTTTTGAATACTCATTGCTGGCCTCTGGTAGCTATCCCTAACATCTACTTACTCTACGATTACCATGCCACCCGGTTCTTTTTTTCTTTTCTTAACTCTCATGCATAACGCGCACGACAAGGATGATAGAGTTAAGTGTGTGAGTAATAGAGGTCAATCGTCAACATAGCAATTTTGAGTTTGCTTTGAGCAAACGATTTTCCATCATTCTGCGGAAGACCCATCCTTCTCGCATAAGTGCGTTTTGAATAATGAACAATAATCTCTTCAACACCCAGGGAGTAGTTAGCTGCTATGAATTCTTATCTTTCGATTGGAGAGACAGCGGTTTTGTATCGTACAGTAGTAATTGCAACTTTATTTTGCCATCCTGCCTAAAACCACTTTGACATCTCAACGTAAATGACATGTATACCCAACAATTGGGCGAAATTGTATTGGACTTCAAACGATTTGAAATGATTTTTCCATGTTCCTAGTCTTCAATTTGCATGCATACTTCGCTTTAGGCGTATGTCTGGTCAATCAGATGATGATAGTTAAACTTAATGTCGAAATTTAACCACCATATTGGACATTAGATCGATAGATAAGCAAACCTCTAGTATTATCAGAAATATATTTGCAGGAATAGACCTTAGCACATTCATGACAAGCAACATAGACATACCTCCGATGACATCATAATAAAAAACTTGCCGTAATTTGACTTTTTGAAAGCAACAAGACTTTCAAAACAATAATAAAGGAATTTATTTTACATTATGCACTTGCAAACATAGCCTAACCTTTAGATAGGCTGTTGAAGATAGGTTGTGATAAGTATATGCAGAGAAATCGAGAAATACAAAAAGCCATTTGGTAGTTAACCTATCAACTTTTGCCAGTGAAACCTATTTTGGGCACTTTGTTTCATAGAACCGACTTTTTAAATTGCTTTCCAAATATTAAGGTGTACCTATTAAATATTAAATTTGCTTCGATTAGAAATAAAACGCGACTTTCAAATATTGCCTGTTGCCATAGAAAAATATATTATCGTTGGCAACAGTCAAGTAAATTTTTAATATTTCACTTCAACTTCACTTTGAAATTTCTATTCGACAACCACAACCTTTTGACAACCACAGACAATCATATTTTTCTATAAATTCTATCATTCAGAACGTATTAAAAAAATCTTTTTAAAAATTTTCTTTAAATAAAAATCATTACGTTTTAAAAATTCCATAAGTTAGTTAAAAATAAAAGATATACATACGATATAAACTAAATTCTAATCATGCCTGAAGAGAATAAAGAAATTGAAAGATTAGAAGCTGAATTTAATGAACTCTTGGCGAAAATTGAGGCGTATCTGTTTGTTTATGACTTTCGTGAAAAATACATTCTAACAGAATGGTTGAAAAAATTGAAACAATCAAAAAGCACTGTCGATGAAAGGAAATTACGAAATCGTTTTATGAAACATTTTTTTAATAATCAAGAAGCCTGCATAAATATATTTCGTTCGGAACCGTTCAATAAGATACCAAAGGATTTTCATGGACCTTTATTAGGTTTAAAGAAATTATTGGTAGGCAAGTTTGAAATTTCAATTGATAGAGATTTTATTAAGATGATTTTCTTTTTTGCAGCCTAAAGATCCCGATGAGGCTATCAATCCTACCGAAGATGAAAAACGTTCATATATGTCTGACCTGTTCGATAACTTAATAGACAAGGGCGCATTCTTAGGTCAGCAACCAGTACCACGTCGTGGTACATTTTATATACTAATCCTGGCAGACGAAAGTCTACATCCTTGCCCGAAACCTTCCACATCTTGTCCGCAACCTTCCACATCTTCATAGGTGCGCAATATATTACAAATCCAAGATACTTTGTTAAACAACTTTTATAAAACCAAATTTAATTAAACCGTTTCAAACCAAACTTGTTTACAATATTGAAAATCTTTTTTCAAATAGCCATACGTTCAGGATAACTAACTGCAACCGCCTTAATTGGTGACATTCTAATTCGAATAGAATCGCCAAGTCAATTTATCCAATAAGCGTAATATTTGAAAAAATGTTCGCTATTAAGCTTTGTTTATTATCCATAAGCGATCCATTGATTTCCTACAGACCCTAACGGCAGTGTTGCATTGTAAAAACGAACATACAACACTGGAATTTAGACACATTGTGAATGCCTGAAAGAAATAATAGTAAACAGCTGTTTGTCTTGCCCACTGTCTGTCTTCGAAATAAACGTCATCATTGAAATTGGTGTCTCAATTTTTGTTTAATTTCCTTCAATTTTTTTAAGCATTTAAACTTTACAAAATGTTCACTTTATGGACTTTAATTGAAGCTTCCCTTCTGTGTTTAAATGCTGTTTGTGTTCTGCACGAAGAACGTTTCCTGGCCAAAAGTGAGTACACGTCACACTCCGCCATTTGTTGTCAATGCTGATTCTATTTTGTTTTATTCCACAGTTGGTTGGGGACGCCAGCAGATGAATCAAGACTTTGGTCAACCTACAGCTAAGGGTCAAATCCTTAATTTAATTAGATCCATACGCACAGTGGCCAAAAGTAAGTTTCGTTAAATATTGTTTTAATTTAACACCAAAATGTTTATTTTATTTTTTTTCTTCTGCTTGCAGTTCCTTTGATATTTTTAAATATCGTGGCTATATTGTTTAAACTAATATTAGGCTAAATAAAGATAAATAACTTAAAACAAATACGCATTTTGCTTTTTAATATCTTTTCCAGGACTTCACATATTGGTTTTACGCTGTAGCACGGATTTAACCCGATTCTCTAATGCTATAGAATAGGCATCCAGTTTATAGGCGGCAGCTTCCAGTTTATCTACAGTATCGGAAATCTCATCTATTTGTTGCATTAATGGTTTCTGCATAACGAAAGAGCTCTTGTTAAGTGTGTTTTAGTAAATCCCTTAAGCTACTTACGAGTGCCTGAAACTTTTGACTTAATTCTGTTGTTGATTTGCTTAGGTTTTCCGATATCTGTCTCATATCAGAGTATTTGGCTATAGTAGCCCGATTCATGTTCTCCAATAGCTGATAATCATCCAAAGGTGCTTGCAACTCATTTGTAATATACTCTTCTGTTTTGCAAAACATTTTATTGGCCAATTTCGTTAAATTGGGATCATGGGGATCCAGTGCTTCAAAACTGGACGTACTGGTTGATAATGTTGGTCCTCTAACGGGTGAGTCAAGTAAAACATTGTGTGCCATTTGTGGCTGTTTATTGAGGACATCTTTATTAGCTGCTTGAGTGTTATTATTGGAATTATCATGAGCAGACATTGTGATTAAAATTAATTATTTTTGTTGATTCTTAATTTTTACACTGATTTTCTCATCATTCACAATCGTTTTAATAACAAAAAAAGGCAAAACGTTACCAGACTACAAGAATTTTTTGTGGAATTACCAGAAAGTAGTCATACAGAGGGTTATGTGCAATACTTGCATATACAGTTCGAACCAATTAACAAACACGCTATACTGAAGAATTCCGTTCAAACGTTTTGAAAAGGTTATACTAAATTTAACATGGATATTCTAATGATTTATAACGACATGATGAAAGAGTAATTAGAATGTGGCACTTTTGAAGTTGTGTATTGTATGGAAGTGGGCTTGCACTTCATAGAGCTCTACTGGCAAGTCGAGAACTTCCTCCTCTGTTCAGATCCATGATCCCTCGCTGATGTGCACACGTCACAAATAGACAAATCAGTTAGAGGGACTGTACGAATATTATATTATTCGAAAAAGAACTGTTCCTCAAGCCGAAATATCTGCTTATTATAGGATTGTAAGCTTGCTAGGGCTGCAAAGTATATTATGGGAATATTCAGATTCTTAGTAAGTTTTCAGGAAATGTATACACCAGACCTGCTTGAAGTAGATGTCAAATTTGCGATTAGATTGAAGTCGTGTGGTAGTGCGTTTTTAAATCTACGGTTTGGCGGTCATAAGAGATGTTCTACATTGACCGGTATTCGAGGAAGCCATGTATATATAGTGTTTGGAATGATTACTGCCTATTACTTGAAGTTAAGGTCGATTAATGGTTAAAATTCTAACCTTAAAACTCCGCAGAAGACGAAAAAATTCAATATGGGTTATAATTTTATAAAGACAATAGACTTTCTGGAACATTATAGGAAGCTTATGCAGTTTATCGGAAGAAAGGGGAGGAGTCAACCTGCAGAGCCTATATACATAAGCTCACAGAGGGCATTGTTGACAAACAACGACAGATGCTAGGTCCACTAATCTTCATCAGAAAAGAAAATAATAAGAATATGAGGTG